>SJYV01055012.1:0-11008 GCA_006410875.1 Neotragus pygmaeus
GACTGCAAGGAGATCCAACCAGTCAATCCTAAAGGAAATCAGTCTTGAATATTCATTGGAAGGACTGATACTGAAGCTGAAGCTCCAATACTTTGGCTACCTGATGCGAAGAAGAGCTGACTCACTGGAAAAGACCCTGATCTGGGAAAAATTCGGCAGGAGAAGAGGGTGACAGAGAATGAAATGATTGGATGGCATACCAACTTCACAGACGTGAGTATGAGCAAGCTCCAGGGGATAGTGTAGGACAGGGAAGCTTGGTGTCCTGCGGTCCATGGGGTTTCAAAGAGTCAGACACGACTGAGGGACTGAACGACAATAGCAATTAATTAAGCACAATAATCATAACAGAAATAGGGGAGGATTTGAGGATAGTCAAAGTTCTCAAAGTGGATCCCTGGATGGGTAACACCCGTGTCACCTGAAGCCTTGTTAGATTATGCAGATACTTAGGCTCACCCTAGACCCACTGGGAAGGAAATGGCAACCCACTCCAGTATTCTTGCCTGGAAAACTCCATGGACTGAGAAGACTGGTAGGCTACAGTCCATGGGGTCGCAAAGAGTTGGAAATGGCTGAGCTACTTCACTTTTACTTTCAGACCCCCCACTGAACAGGAAATGATCTGGGGGAGCCCAGCCTTTTGTGTTTTAGCAAATCTTTAGGGATGTTCTGATGCATGTTAAAGTTTGAGAGCCATTATATAGTTGAATTACTGAAGACCAGGAGCCATGAGAACCTCCTGAAAGGTCTAGAGGTTAGGTGGCTGCTGACTAAGTAAGGAAAGTCAGAAGCACAGGGAAAGAGTGAGGGTAGATGGTGATGGTCTGGTTTTGCTGCTGTTGTTTTCCAATCCAGAGGCAGGAACTTAAAACGAGGTTAGGACCCATCCCATTTTTCTGTCCCCTGGAGTAGGAAATGGCAACTCACTCCAGTATTTTTGCCTGGAAAATTCAGTGGGTAGACAGAGGAGCTTGGCAGCTTACAGTCTGTGGGGTTTCAAAGAGTCAGACACAGCTGAGCGACTAAGCAGAGAAGCACGATTCTTTTATAACCTAGATATTTGACAATCTCCGATTAGAGTTAGGATTCATTTAAAGGAAATTTATTCCTTTTATCTAACACGACTTGCTTAGAACCTAGTTATATTCAGTGGACCTTGTTTGCTTCATTTTAATTTTTCAGAGAATTTTCAGGAAAGTATTGGCCCTCTGGAGTACAGAGCAGGTAGCTATGCTGCAGAGGTGTTGTTGAAGGAAGGATATGTTGGTGGCATTACTCAGCTAATTACCAACAGTCCATTAATGTTGAAAAACCATCTCCTACTTGTGAGGTATTGTTTGGAAGATTCCAATAAGTAGAAGGTGTGGCTTGCCCTTAAGGGCTACGCACCAGATAGCCAGGTGCATGTGGAAAGTTTACTACTTCAAAACAGTGTGCCAGATGTGTGATAGAGACAGGAAGTACTAGGGATGTTCAGAGGAGGGAGAAATAATGCCTTTTTTCTTTATGCTAATGGGGAGATCACTGCCCTGCCCATGACTCAGAATATAAAGCATCTCGCACACTGTGAGTACCTAAGGGTTTCCTTCTTTCAAATTCTGTAACATTAATAGAGATTGAAACTTCCCCAGTGGCTCAGACAGTAAAGAATCTGCCTGCAGTGCAGTCGATCTGAGTTCGATCCCTGGGTCGGGATCCCTGGAGGAGGGAATGGCTACCCGCTCCAATATTCTTGCCTGGAGAATCCCATGGACAGAGGAGCCTGGTGGGCTACTGTCCTTAGGTTGCAAAGAGTCAGACATGACTGAGTGACTAATACTTGCACTTTCAATAGAGATCAAACATCTGAATATTAAGTCCTTGTCATTGAGATGCAGTTACTGCATAACATATTGGCCCGTTACAATAAAGAGATTTATTGGATGTGTTCATAAAATTAATTGTGAGGCAGCTATAGCTTAAACACTGCCCAGTGGGATGTGGTTATCATAAAGCCTTCCGTGCAACTCACAGAATAACGTCAGTGATACAGAGAAATTGAATTTGTGTTCTTTGGCACTCTGGAGATTACCAGCTCTTATGATTGCCAGTTGGAATTTTCTGTTTATTTGGAGGAAACTCATGCTTATTTGACTTAGTTTATCTGAAATCTAAGGGTTTCCTAAATGGCTCTGTAGTTAAGAATCCACTTGCAATATAGGAGATGTGGGTTCGATCCCTTGGTTGGAAAGATCTCCTGGAGTTGGAAATGGAAACCCCATCCAGTATTCTTGCCTGGGAAATCCCATAAACAGAGGAGCCTGACAGGCTACAGTCCATGGGATCTCAAAGAGTTGGATATGGCTGAGCGACTGAGCACAGCACTTCTGAAATCTCTGGTTTTTCATTCCTTTTATTTGATAGCACACTGTCGTTTTTTTCCTTTTTTCTTTACAGCAGTGTCTTTTTGCCACAAGTTCTTTTCCTAACTGTTTTAACAGACTGAAATAAAAATAACTATTTTGTTTGCTTATTTTGTGGATGAATGGTGTTTGTCTTGGTAGACACACTTATGAATAATGTGTGAACATTATGGGGAACAAAGCAGGTAAAATATAGTGGTCTCCAAGAAATTTGTTTTTTTATAATGTGTATTCCTCTCTAGATTTTCTTTGTCCTTTTTTGTCTGTTATATAATCTCTTAGTTCTTATGGAATTTTTTTTCCCTTTATTTTCTTGAATTTGTATCTTGCTACTGTGTCTTTTTCAGTGCAAATTGACATTCTTATTAGTATAAATAAAGGCTGAAAATTAGCATTTCTACTGGGGGATTATTGAACAGAAGGTCAAGAAAATTATTTCTTCATGTTTTTGAGACTCCTAGTAATTTGAGTCCTTTTTAAAAACAAAATTGTTGTGGTAAATATTTATAGAATAATGATATCTAAGCATGACCTAGTTGGGAGATATCATATTTAAATGTGATTCCAAACATCTTGATGATGGTGATGATGTTATAAGTTCCTTAGTGTTACTGTTTTGTGAATCTTCCAACAAGATCAGTGTGATTACTTTTTGGAGTTTTCTGAGATTTTTGTCACAGCCTTGCCACATGGTCTATTTTTGTAATATCCTGTAGGATATTTGTGAGAATTTGAAAAGAATGTGTTTTTTCTATTTCTAAGATATAACTTAAGCTTGTTAGATGTTTGTGCTTTAAAATTTTTTTCTATATCCTTATTGCTTGGCATTCTTGCTCTGTCAAATTCTTAGGGAAAGTTTAAACTTTTCACTATAAGGATGTTTTTATCTGTCTTCTTGCTTCATGTTTTTGTGCTATTTTATGATACGTATAGTGGCTAATGACTAATTTAAATGGACTGGATCTTTTTTCACTGTAAAATAAGCTTCCCCCTCTCCCATTTTTACTGCTCATCTCCTAAAATCCTATTTCTCTGCTCTTAATATTGTCACCTGTACTTCCTTGCCATTTACCTAGTATGTTTTTTAATCCTTCCTTAATTTTCAAATAATTTGTATTGTAACTTAGATATCATTTGTAAATAATAAGATAGCTGAATTTTACCTTTTTTGCCTCACTAATTTCTTTAATTAGGAAATTAAATGTGGCCATTGAAATAAAAGTTCCGGAGGAATTTCATAATCAGAGGTCCACTTGTATCATGACTTCTAATTACTTCTAATTATATATATATTTCTCAGTTCATCTTACTAACTGATTGGGAAAGCTTATATCTGAAAATGTATACATACTTAAGATTTTAGCTTTTACATCATGAATGAACTCATGCAGGGGATCATGATAATTAAGTTTTGGATTTTTTTTTTTTTAATGCTGTTCTCACATGCATTCTGGATAATCTTTAGAAATGAAATTATTGCTGTATTGAAAGTTTTAGCTTGCAGTTACAAATTCTGGTAAAGATGACTTTATCCTTTTTTCTTTTATGAATCATCCATTCAATGTCATTATCTAAGAAATCTTGGTCCAACTCAGAGTCACAGTTACTATCTCCTAGGCTTTCTTTGGGCTTCCCTGGTGGCTCAGTGGTAAATAACTCATCTGCCAATGCAGGAGGCACAGGTTTGATCCCTGGGTCAGGAAGATCCCTTGAGGAAGGAAATACCAACCCCCTCCAGGTATAGCCTGGGAAATCCCATGGACAGAGGAGCCTGGAGGGCTGCAGTCCATGGGGTCACAATAGAGTCAGACACAACTTAGCAATTAACAACATGCTTTCTTCTAGAACTTTTATACTTCTAAGAATCAAAAATTTTTTATGCATCTACTGAAGCATATGGCTTTGATTCTTTAGTGTGTAATAAAGAAAAGCAAAATAAGCAAAAGGGACCTAATCAAATACTCATAAGCTTTTGCAAAACAAGGAAAGTAATAAATAAAAGTAAAAAGACGACCTTTGGACTGAGAGAAAATATTTGCAAATGATGTGACTGACAATAGCTTAATTTCCAAAATATACAAACAGCTTATACAACCCTGGTGGCTCAGAGGTTAAAGCGTCTGCCTGGAATGCAGGAGACCAGAGTTCGACGCTTGAGTTGGGAATATCCCCTGGAGAAGGAAATGGCAACCCACTCCAGTACTCTTGCCTGGAGAATTCTATGGAGGGAGGAGCCTGGTAGGCTACAGTCCATGGGGTCGCAAAGAGTCGGACACTACTGAGCGACTTCACCTTCACTTATACAACCTAATTAAAAAATGGCCAACCTAAATAGACGTTTCTCCAAAAAAGACATTCAGTTCAGTTGTATTTAGTCGCCTCCTGAACATACCATATGATATCACTTATATATGNCGGACACTACTGAGCGACTTCACCTTCACTTATACAACCTAATTAAAAAATGGCCAACCTAAATAGACGTTTCTCCAAAAAAGACATTCAGTTCAGTTGTATTTAGTCGCCTCCTGAACATACCATATGATATCACTTATATATGGAACCTAAAATATGACACAGACTTGTCTATGAAACAGAAACAGATCCACAGACATAGAGAACAGACTTGTCGTTACCAAAGAGGAGGAGGGTGGTGGAGGGGTTGGATGGGGAGTTTGGGACTAGCAGATGCAAACTGTTGTATATAGAATGGATACAAAACAAGGTCTTACTGTGTAGCACAGGGAACTGTATTCAATATCTTATAATAAACCATAATGGAAAAGAATGTATACATATATATATAATAGTGAATCACTTTGTTATACCCCCAAAAATAACATAACATTGTAAATCAACTATATTTCAGTAAAACATAGATAAAAGTACTCTACATTTGAAACTTAATCCCTCAGTTATGTTAGCCACATTTAAGTTCTTAAAAGCCATTTGTAGTTGTGCGTGCATGCTCAGTTGTTCACTCATGTCTGACTCTTTGCAACCCTATGGACTGTAGCCCACAAGGTTTCTCTGTCTATAGGATTTTTCCAGCAAGAATGATGAAACTGTTTCCTCCTCTAGAGGATATTCCCAACCCAGAGTTCAAATCCACCTCTCCTGCATTGCGAGTGGATTCTTTACCCCTGAGCCCACAGGGCTTCCACTGAGCCACCTGGGAGACCCAGGTTTGATCCCTGTGTTAGGAAGATCCCCTGGAGAAGGCAATGGCAACCCACTCTGGTATTCTTGTGTGGGAAATTCCATGGACAAAGGAACTTGATGGGCTATAGTCCATGGGGTTGCAAAATAGTTGAAGATGACTTAGTGACTGAATAACAGCAGCAGTGGCATGTGGCTATCAGTTCAGTTCAGTTGCTCAGTCATGTACTACTCTTTGCGACCCTGTGGCTAGTGGCTACTAAAATATGCAGTTAGAATTTAATGTCCTTCCAAACTGAGGTTCAAGAAAAGGGACTTCCTTAGTGGTCCAGTGGCTGAGAGTCAGGTCGGGGAACTCATGTGGCGTGAGTCCACGTGCCACGACTACTGAGCCCTTGCGCCATAGCTAAGACCCAACACAGCCAAATAAATATTTTTTTTAAACAGAAAAATATCTCTCTTTTTTGCCCACATTTTCAGACAAAAACTCTAGTGTATTTACCATCAACAAACCCTCACTGAGCAAATTGCTAAAAGGTATATTTCAGGATGTAAGAAATTTAATTCAGAAGAAAGAAGAAAGCTTCAAGAAGGAATGAAAGCAAATTAGTCAACTTGATAATAAATCTAAATAAACATTGGCCATATGAAACATCCATAATGAAGTCACATTTAACGTTATAAATAAAATAGTAAGACTTAGATTGGATAGATGGTAGGAGTAAAAGAACTTACAGGTTTGATTCTATTTATGAAAATGATTGGTTTCTTGACCTTAAAGTTTGTAATGGTAATCACAAAGCAAAAATAGAGAAAATGTGGAACTTCCAATCTGGTGGAATCAAAGGAGAGTAAGTAATTCATTAAAAGGGAGACAAAGTACTGAGCTTCAAATTGACTTACTGGTTGGTTTGTTTCTTTAAGCCATTATAAGAAATATGGAAAGTTTTGTGGATTAAAAGCTTTTGAGTAAATCTTTATATAGTCTCTTCAGCTTTTAAAAGACCAAAGCCTAACTTGTCTCTCTATATTACATTCCTAGTTATTTACAATCATAATTTTCTTGATTAACAGGGTTTACTAGTTGTCTTTGACATGCTATGTCTTGTCCTGCCTTCATAAAGCCAGAATGAACAGGTTCTTCAAGTTAAATGTGTTTGAACCAGATACAATTACCCCATATATGTTCCCTGGAAACAAACTATAAAACCTGAAATTAATTTAATATCTAGCATTCTTAAAATGAATAATGTGGGTTAACAAGTGTATAAGGCCCTTGTAGTAAACCATCCCTCCTCCACAACTATTGTCAATATACTATGTTTTGATTTGAAATTCTTTTGGCTCTAGATGTGAAAAATAGGCCATTTTATAAACTTAAAGAATCATACGTTTAAAGATGAAATCAGCTACAGGTCATGTTCTCTAGCCCCTCCTTTGCTGACAAATATATATTTACTATATATATATATTTTTTAATTTAATACAAGAATTTTTCGTCAGGTATGGTTGGCAGCATTCTTAATTGTACTGTCTACTGAATTTTATAAATGTGCATAGTTGTATAACCACAGCCTCGATTGTTTCTAGCACCCCAGAAGGTTTCTCCTGCTTCCTCTTAATCAATTCTTGGTTACCAAGAGTAATCATGATTATGACATAAATAAGTTTTAAAAATCTAATTTTAAGCATCCTATAAATAGAATCATGCAATGTGGACTCGTGTGTCTGACTTCTTTCACTCAACATTTTGACAGAGATTTTTCCACATTATGTACTAAGCTTTTTAAGGAAAACATTTTACAATTCTCACATTTCTTTTCTCAAATATAGAAATTAGGGGACTTTATGCTTGTATCATGTGTTGGGGTGATGTGTACCAGTCATGATTAACATTTTTATAAGAGATTCTAATATTTCTTTTTGAAAAACAGATGTTTACCATTTAAATAAGCCTCCTCCCGCCTTTTCCCTTTGAGAAGGAAAATTTCTTTCAAACAGGAGGGTGATCATCTAAAGAGCCACAGAGAATAGCATTAGTGAGCATAAAATATTTTTTATAAGCAGCTACAGATAATGTTTATATGGAATCATGTCACCGTAAATAAAGCCAGTTCCTCTCTGGAACACTATATATTTCCTTCCACTGCAGGCTGAAAATACACAGTAATCTTCATTGACCTTTTCATCTAGTTCTTCAAAAATAAATGACAGTCACCCTTGGAATTATTGGTTTTTCAGTCTTTGTATAAATTCCAGGTGCTTCAAACCTAAAGAGAAGTTGCTGAGTTCATCTTTTAAATTTTGTGTTCTTTTTCCTCCTGGCTTTATGCAAATAGCAAGGGTGGAGGATCTTTAACCTGAAACTTTGTATTGGCTGGAAACCCCAAAACATCTACTGGGTAAAGGGCCTTTACTATATAACTTACATCTATTTGCTAATTTCTTCAGTTATAGTTTATTTTGTCTGGCAAAACACTGCAGCAGTTGTGTGATCGACAAAGGCTGTCGTGAAGTTTTTAGGTGGCAGCACAAACACCAGTGCTTTACGCAGCATAGCACTTAGTTCCAAGGTTGCATAGACAAAATTGTTAAACTCACAATAGAAGTCAAGTTTTTAAATAGATTTTCCCATTCAGGATTAACATTTTTACAACTGTGGAATGGAATATTCAAATAAGATATGACTTGTGCGTTTTAAGAAAGAAACCACCTTCAAGCAAATGTGTCTCTTGGAAGTCTACAGCCTAAAATAACATAGGCATAAGAAACAGTTTTGCTCTCAAAGTTTAAACTCTCCTTGGGGAAATAAAAATTGGTATTAATCCCAGGATCTTTTCCATGTACTGGTTGTGTGCTTAATACCACATTGACATTTCAGATGAGGTAGAAGAGATCAAAGTGGCCCACCCCAAGGCTTGAACAGATACAACACAGATATTCATTGGCTGTAAGCAAGTATCAGAAAAGAAGCAAAGTGCATCGGAAGTTCATTTGTAGTTTGCTTTCCTTTGGGAACAAGACAGAAAAAAGTCAAAGATAATTTTATTAGCTGCATAAGGCAATTTATTTCTAAGTTCTCAATCAATGACATCCTCAGTTCCATGCCATTTATTCAGCTTCCTCATTATAAATAGAGAAGAGCTGTTTAAGTCTCACTTCTAGTCTAAAATTATTTCTGATAGTCATTCTGCCTTTCTAAATCAAAGTGACTTTATTATAATTTGATAAAAATAGTTACTTGTAAAACTTTCTGGCTTACCATGTCTCTTATTAAATGCCTCATTTGTGGCTTTATAAGTTAAAAAGAAATTTGAGCATTAAGGAAGGATATAAAGTCATACATATTCTATCTCATGATATCCTTAGTAATAGTTAATTGACATAGAAATGGAGCCATGTGCAAGGTCAAGTTGCAACTTACTTGAGCTATGGTACCATTTTATTGACTCTAATAAGAGCATTGATTCTTATTTGTCTGTTGGGTAGATTGATGTGCCCATCTGAATCCCCAGGAAGCTTTTGAAAAGTACTGTGTAGAATCCTGTGCCCAGTCTCCAGAATTCACACAGAAGTCCTGTGTTTTAGGAGAGAGAAGGCCTCCGTGCTTTCCCAGTTACCCCAAAGCCGTCAAAATCAGAGACTTTGTGAATATTTGTCAAAAAAGCTGACACTTCTTTCCTCACACTTGAAAATGTAACTGCAAGTAATAAAGATTGGAGAATAAAAAGAAGATGCAGAGTTAGAGTTCTTGATGTTCAAAAGTTGAAAGAAAACTTTTCTTTATAATAGTCAATATTTATTTTTGTGACCTGCAAAATATAAATTGTTGTTGTCCGAGAGCAGGGCAGAAGTATGTTTTTAAGACATTGGACTAGTGGTCTAGAGTTAGCATTGTAAACAAATTCATATTNAATATTTATTTTTGTGACCTGCAAAATGTAAATTGTTGTTGTCCGAGAGCAGGGCAGAAGTATGTTTTTAAGACATTGGACTAGTGGTCTAGAGTTAGCATTGTAAACAAATTCATATTAAGTATTGCAATTACCTTATCATAATGTCATTATACTTGATTTTTTTGGAAATTCATATTTCCTATTCTTAGGCCTCTTATATTCTAGAAGAAGTGTAGTGTGTGAAACAGTTACAAAAACATTATGTTCAGTATTTTGGCATATAATTTTGAGGTGTGCAGTTTTTATTAGTGAGGATAAAGAAGATTGGTGAGAAAGGTGAATGCTGAAGAAAAATGAGAGAAGGAAAAGTTAATATGTTAAAGGAACAATGTGGGCAGTTTCTTCAGAATATGATAAGAATGCAGTGGAAAAATGTTTCTGCAGCTGTTTCCTTAATGCTGATCAGGTGGCCAAGGAGATTTTGCTGAAAAGGAGGACAAATCCTTTTATACTTGCTGCCTTCTATTCATATTGTTCATTTAAGCCCTTTGCTTTTAATAGTCATAACCAATTTAGTTTTACTAATATAGATTATATATATATCTTATATATATGTGTGTATGTGTTGTTGTTTGTTCACTAAATTGTGTCCAACTCTTTGCGACCCCATGGACTGCAGCATACCAGGCTCCTCAGGCTTCCACTGTCTCCAGGAATTTGTTCAAATTCATGTCCATAGAGTCAGTAATGCCATCCAACCATCTCATCCTCTGCCCCTCCTTCTCCTTTTGCCCTCAGTCTTTCCCAGCATCANGACCCCATGGACTGCAGCATACCAGGCTCCTCAGGCTTCCACTGTCTCCAGGAATTTGTTCAAATTCATGTCCATAGAGTCAGTAATGCCATCCAACCATCTCATCCTCTGCCCCTCCTTCTCCTTTTGCCCTCAGTCTTTCCCAGCATCAAGGTCTTTTCCAATGAGTCAACTCCGCATCAGGTGGTCAAAGTAATCACAAAAGTAATTTTACATATACATATATAATTTTTTAAATTGGAATATAGTTAATTTAGTGTTATGTTGGTTTTTGGTGTATAGCAGAGTATTTTGGTTACACATATACATATGTTCGTTATCTTTTTAAGATTCGTTCCTCATATAGGTATCTCAGAATATTGAATAGAGCTCAGTATTCTAGCCTGGAGAATTCCATGGACTATATAGTCCATGGTGTTACAAAGAGTCAGACACACTGAGCAATTTTCACTTTCACTTTTCCTGTGCTATAGATTCTTGTACTATCTGTCTTTTATATAGTAGTATGTTTGTGTGTTCATCCCAGGCTTCTGATTTATCACGCCCCCCCGCAACCCATGTGTCCCCTTTTGGTGACCATAAGTTTATTTTGGATATCTCTGTTTCTGTTTCTTCTTTAAACAAATTAGATTCCACATATGAATGATATCATGAGATTTTGTCCTTCTCTGTCTGACTTACTTCACTTAGTGTGGCAATCTCTGGGTTCATCCTTACTGCTGCAAATGGCGTTA
>SJYV01055015.1:0-57228 GCA_006410875.1 Neotragus pygmaeus
GACGTTCACCCTTGCCATCTCTTGTTTGACCACTTCCAATTTGCCTTGATTCATTGACCTGACATTCTTTGCTGGCAAAGGTCCAATTAATAAAGGCTATGGTCGTGTGAATGTTATGAGAGCTGGACCAAGAGGGTAGAGTGCTGAAGAATTGATGCTTTCAAACTGTGGTGCTGGAGAAGACTCTTGAGAATGCCTTGGACAGCAAGTAGGTCAAACCTATCAATCTTAAAGGACCCTGAATACTCATTGGAAGGACTGATGCTGAAGCTCCAGTACTTTGGGCACCTGATGCAAACAGCTGACTTATTGGAAAAGACCCTGATACTGGGAAAGATTGAGGGGAGAAGGCAAAGAGGGTGACAGAGTGTGAGATGGTTGCATGGCATCACTGATACAATGGAGGATGGCATTACTCATGCAATAGACATAAACTTGGGCAAACCCCAGAGGATGGCAAGGGACAGGGAAGCCTGGCATGCTTCAGTTCATGGGCTCACGAAGAGTCAAACACGACTTGGTGACTAAACAACAGCAGCAGTGTGTTATATGTAATCTGTCCTTTTTATATAGAGGACAGCAGTGTCCCATTGTTTGCCTTTTTTTATGTGATAGAATTAAACTGATGTATTGAGCATGCCTCTTTCAGCCACACTTGTGACCAGTCTCATGAATTTTGAAGACAGCTAACGAAATCAAGCAGTGTTAGGTTACAGCTGTAAAGTAGAACAAAGATGTCTACCTTTTAGAGAGTGAAACTCTCACTTTGTGATGAGTAAGATGCTGCAGCCAATGTAAACAAATATTTTTTAACTTTTCAGAGGCAGAGGGCCAATCTCCTATTTCCTTATTATGCCAGTCATGCCCAGCACAGCTACAGCTGGGCCACAGAAAACTTTTTTCCTGAAATATATCATTTTCCTATTGAAATTCATAACTTTCTAAGTGCTATTTCCACTTTTTTTTAATTAAAAAACATTTCTTCCTGACCAATCTCCCTTCTTGCCTAGCACTTGAACAGTTGATGAATTCTTAATTTTCTTTATGATTCTACCACAAAAGCTACATTCTTTGTGACACCTGCTGACTCTGTTGGCCCAGCTGTCTGCTCAGGTAAGACTTTGGTTTTCCCGACTTCTGGGATCTGACTCTGTTTCAGCATGCATGCATTCCAGTGTTAAGGGTCTGTCTATTGGGCTTCTCGGGTGGCACTAAGGGTAAAGAACCCACCTGCCAATGCAAGAGACATAAAAGTCACTGGTTGAATCCCTGTGTCTGGAAGATCCCCTGGAGAAGGGCATGGCAAGCCACTCCAGTATTCTTCCCTGGAGAATCCCATGGACAGAGGAACCTGGCAGGCTACAGTCCATAGGGTTGCACAGAGTCAGACATGCCTGAAGTAATATCATGCAGCATGTACTTTTTGGGACAATGAGGGGCTTAACCCATATCACATACTAACATATTATTACTGGTTAATATCTGATCTTCAACTCTGGCTACAGACATAAGTTCTCTACACGAGCTTCTTGGAGAACAGAAATGGTACCTTAGGGGCCCTTATACCTGCTATGATTCCTGGCCTCTTAACTTGCAGAGTAAATGTTTCACAGATAAAATGGATAACTCTCATTCAACACCCACCTTCTCTTCGCATGTCTTGTTCTGTTTGATTCTCCTCATCCATGGCCCTTTTGTGTTTTATTTACCCATGAATCCCTTTAATACCAGTGTTCACTTTCAAACTAGTCCTCTCCTTTGCTTAAAAACAGAGTTTTGGACAGTTTGAAGATATGACTGGTAATATGGCTTCCCCAGTAGCTCAGACAATAAAGCATCTGCCTGCAATGCAGGAGACCTGGGTTCGATCCCTGGGTTGGGAAGATCCCCTGAAGAAAGAAATGGCAACCCACTCCAGTACTCTTGCCTGGAAAATCCCATGGATGGAGGAGCCTGGTCTGTTACAGTCCATGTGGCTGCGAAGAGTCAGACACGACTGAGCAATTTCACTTTCACGTGGGTCATCAGTTTATGTAAGTGCCAGATGACTTTTGTGTGCTCTCAGTCACTTAAGTCGTGTCCAGTTCTTTGTGATATCATGGACTGTAGCCTGCCAGGCTCCTATGTCCATGGGATTCTACAGCTAAGAAAACTCACCTGGGTAGCCATTCCAGGGGATCTTCCCCACTCAGGGACAGAACTCTCACCTCCTACCTCTCCTGAATTGCAGACAGATTATTTACTGCTGAGCCACTGGGTAAGCCCACCAGATAATGTGAGGAAATTACATTTTAAATTACTTTTTAACCAGGCTTTATTTTTTTGCCCCTAAGATAGTTTTGCACGGGTGAATCTTACTTTCTTACTCAAAATACAAAAACGTAATTATTACATCATGTTCACAATTATAATATGCTGTCATTTTCAATTTAATTAGAAAAAGAGGGCAAGATACACAAAACTTGAGTGTACAGAACCTTCCTTCCATAACTAAACCAGGGATAGAACATAAGTCAGTTTTATTCCTCACCTGGGAAAACTGATATAACTTCCTCTATATCCACTCTTGTTATATGCAGTAGAATAAATAATAAGAAAGTGACTCTATTTGTAAAGGAGAATGGTTCAGAAAACCTTGAGTAGAAATTTCAAATAACATGGTAGTTACAAACTGAGTGACTTATTTGTCATGGAATCAATAAAGCTATATGTGAGAGGTGATGGCAGAAAACTAGACAAAAAAATGTATAATACAGCGATAAAAATATACCTGGAAATGTTATGAAACAAATTTGAAACCTATTTCATTGCTTGAATGGAGTCTGTGTTCAGAATGATAAGAGAAGGCATTTTCTATCTCAATGATCTTTTGTAATTTAAACCACAAGAATATCATGGGATGCTTCCCAGCGGGGCTTATGCTGTGGACTCTGTGTGTTCTGAAACAAGCCCTGGGCTTGGAATTAGTGAAGTAATTGATAAATGTAAAGCTTCAGCATGACACATAATTTAATTTTCAAATGTTGAAACAGAAACTCGGCATCTCAGAGGTGCACTGCTATCTTAGCTGGCATTTCTTCTTGCATCACAGTGCAATTGAGATGTGATTCCTTTCTTTCAAATTAAATAACTTCTCACTGCTTTTTTCTGAAAGATGCTGGTTTCTGACAAAGTCACTTTGTGCATGGCCACTCTGGAAATGAGTATTGTGGTGGGACCTCAGATCCCCTAGACAGTTGATTTACTTCCCAATTTATTTAGAGCAATTGTTTTGTTTTTAACCCCTGGGGTGAAATTTAGATTTCTACATGTGGAGAAGATTCAGCAAGTTTGTAATGAATAAAGGCACTTGAAAATTATAACAAGTCAAAGAGGGACAAAGGTTAGTACTTCATATTATAACTTTCCAAACTGACTCTTTAGTTTGTCAAATGTGACTAGAAAAGCCTGTTTCTATATCTACATTGACTTTTTATGTTGTTTCAGGAATAAGAAATCTGATAGCATTCCCTACTCTCTATCAGGGAAGAAAATTAAAGGAAACTGCAAACACCATAATTACAATTGCCTAGTCTCAATATATATGTGTGTATTCACACACAATTCTCAAGCTACCCAGATCTTCAGAGTGAAATGATTTTTGAGAGTTGGGTAAACAGTTATAGCAGTTAAAATTAGTAGTTTGAAGAGAAAAAAGAACAAACATAATATTAAGAGAGATTGTTTTTTTCCTTCTGCAGCATATTAGAAATGTTTTGCTAATTCAGTATATAATAGCACATCTGAATGTGTGTGTGTGTGTGTGTGTGTGTGTGTGTATTGTTGTTGCTGTTGCTCAGTGGCTAAGTCATGTCTGACTCTTTGCAACCCCATGTACTGCAGCATTCAAGGCTTCCCTGTCCTTCACCATCTCCCAGTGAAGTTTGCTCAAACTCATGTCCATTAGAGTCAGTGATGCCATCCAACTCTCTTTCAATGAGTTGGCTCTTTGTATCAGGTGACTAAAGTTTTGGAACTTCAGCATTAGTCCTTCCAATGAATATTCAGGGTGATTTCCTTTAGGATTGACTGGTTTGATCTCCTTGCTCTCCAAGGGACTCCCAAGAGTCTTCTCCAACACCATATTTCAAAAGCATCAAATCTTTGGTACTCAGCCTTCTATATGGGCCAACTCACATATCCATACATGACTACTGGAAAAACCATAGCTTTGACTATTTGGACCTTTGTCGGCAAAGTAATGTTTCTGCTTTTTTAATGTGCTGTCTGGGTTTGCCATTGCTCTTTTCCCAAGAGGCAAGCGTCTTTTATATAGACATGCATATATAACATACATATGTATGATGTATGTATGTATCCTTGTAAATGTCTTCATTAGATGTTTGATCATTTTCAATATAGTAATGAAATTTGGTTTTATAAGTAATTTTTCCCTATGAAATTATTGACAATTCAAGCAGGAAAATAAGTGGCTATACTATGAGAAGGGAACATTACATTACAGGTATCACCATTAAAGATGCTTAGCTTAAATGATGACTCTGACAATTAATATGTGAAAAATTAAAGCCAACCATGAGTGTGTGGGCTTATTCCAGTAATACTCAGTATAACTCAGTATTAGTACCTATAAGGCAGGTGCAGAGAAAAAGAGAACAAGCCTGGCAGTCAGGCAAATAAAAGTAAATTTATTAAAGGGAAACGAAAGGGTTACTGGCCCTTGAGAAGAACCAACAACCCACCCTTCCTCTTTTACCCCATAGATGGGAAACTGGGTCCCCTGAAGGCAGGTGGTTAGCTTATCTTTAGCCTGCAACTGGAGTCTGGCAGTCATGTAGTCTTGAGAGAGCCCCCGAGGTGTCCCACGGTAGGGCGGTCCATAGTCTTGGAAAGGAAGTGCTAGCGGAAAAAACAGGATGTCCCTTGAGCAATGTGGTCAGCCTCATGGGTCACCATAACTTCTCTTTTGTTTGAGAGGTCAACACAATGAGCCATTTTAACAATAAGCCCCCTTGCAGACCCTATCAGTACCTTTTGTAATGCAGTTAATCACATCTCTAAGACAAAGATGAAACTTCTTAACGTCCCCTCCAAATTGGAAAGGGATTTGGTAAATCTCAGTATCTTTTTTTGTTTGCTTGTTTGTNTAACAATAAGCCCCCTTGCAGACCCTATCAGTACCTTTTGTAATGCAGTTAATCACATCTCTAAGACAAAGATGAAACTTCATAACGTCCCCTCCAAATTGGAAAGGGATTTGGTAAATCTCAGTATCTTTTTTTGTTTGCTTGTTTGTTTTGTTTTTGTTTGATAAATAGAAATAGTAAAGACATTACTTTGAAAAACTAATAGTTGGCTCTTTTCCATATGGAATCTCCTTCTTCCCTATATGCTATTAGTTGTACATCCTCGTGGTTTAGCTCCTGAAAGCTTCTCATACCTGCATACTCCTCCGGTTCCACTGCTAATGCTTAGCTTTGCCTTGTATTATGTGTCACTTAGATATTACAATCACCTTCTAATTTTTTTTCTGCTATTTTTCTCATTCCTTTTCCATGTTGCTGTCATAGTGATCTTGCCAAAATGCAAATCATGTTTTATTTCCCTATTAAAAAATTAATGGTTACTCATCACCGGCTGAAGAAACTCCTAATTTCTGAACACAACATACAACACGTGCCACGTTTGGGTATGTGGACAACCCCCTAACTTTTGCTTTCTATCTTTTTCACATTATGGTGGAAGTTCCAATTGTACCTAACTAAATTTTGGGGCCATCAGCTCTCAGAACTTGTGATATTTTTCAGATATCATCATTGTGGCTTAGAATGCTTTTCATACTCTATTCATCCTCAAAGAGACAAAATTTAATGCAAGCATCAACTCCTTTTGTGGCTCAGATGGTAAAGAATCCACCTGAAATGTGGAAGACCTGGGGTTGATCCCTGGGTCAAGAAGATCCCCTGGAGAAGGAAATGGCAACCCACTCCAGTATTCTTGCCTGAAGAATTCCAAAGATAGAGAAACCTGGCAAGCTATAGTCCATAGGGTTGAAAAGAGTTGGACATGACTGAGAGACTAACACTTTCACTTTCAACTCCTTTGAGAAATCTGTTCAGACTCTCAGAAGTGAGAGAATTCTCTGTGATTTCACAGTATCCTCTTCTGGTCAGTAATACAGCATTTCCATTATATGATTGAATGGTGATTTACATCTCCTTGAGAGAGAGAGATTCTATTTCATTCGGTTTTGTATTCTTAATAGCAGCACTGTGCCTGGGAAATAATAGACACTGCCAAGTATATGTAGAAAAGATTGACTAATAGTTCTAGAATCCTATTTATCATAAGGCTCCATGGAATGAGAGCATATTTAGGAATACAGTAATCCACCCTTGGTGTCTACAGGATCCTCATGTAGAACTGAGGACCAGCTGAAAATTACCACTCTGTAAGGGACTTGAACATCCACAGATTTTTGTATCTCCATGAGTCCTAGGACCAGTTCCCCTTGGATAACAAGGGACAATTTGTGCTGTTCAGAGTTTCATACTTCAGATAAGTCTTTATTCTTTACTTTCCCTTCCCTTCCCTTCCTATCTTTTTCTCTTCCTCAAAATAAATCCATTTGTTGAAATGAGACAACAGTAAAAACAGACCAGAAATGCTTCATCCATGCCTCCCATCACCCAAAACATGTTCACATCCTTTCCCTTTGAGGACTCAGTCCCATGGGTGTGGTGCAAAGGAAATCCAGTGGGATGCTGCACAAATGGTGGGTTTATTTCACATCTGAGGAGCAGTTACTTTATGCATCCCAAATCTTTTATAAGCAAGCAGAACTCTCGACTCTTTACCCTGGTAAGAGACATCATATCTATCTTCCAAGAAACTAGAAGTGAAATCTTCTTGAAAGATAGTCACAGACAAAATGAGTAAGAGTCTCTGAACTCAAAATATGCAAGAACACAAACCCATAAATAATGATCTCTCTGTTCATAGATCACCCCTCCNTTTTATTAGTTTTCGTGTAAACCAAGTTACTCAGCCTCTTTTCTCCATTAAATTTTCCTACTACACTATTTTTCCCAATCTCTCTTATATTTCTAATTAAATAGTCCTTTCCCAGGCTCCGACTCCATCCCTGCTTCGAATTCCCTGGATCCACCAGGGCTAGACACCAGCAACAGCCCTGTGGCACCTTGAGAGAAAGCCACAGTTCCCTATGTGAACTCGACAGGAAGCCTGACACTACTGTTACAGATTTAAAGCAAAGCGGACTTGCTTATTTCCCCAAGAAACGAGGCCTGACCCCTCTGTGGAAACTTGAGAGGAACCCCAAGATTCATGTCAGCACTCTAGAGGAATGCTGAGGTTCCTGCCTAGCTCCAGATGAAGATCTAGGACCTGCCACCGACTGGAGAGTAATCCCGAGAGACCCCTCGCAATTCGCATGGAGACTGGACTTTCCTGAGGCAACACAAGTGGGTCCCTGAGGTCCCAGTCTTAACTCGAGAGAAACCCCAATTTTCCTGGTGCAACACGTGAAAAACCAGCAGATTCACCCCTCAATGCGAGATGAGTCCCTTTTCGTTGAGGCATCTCAAAAGAAATCCCACCTTCCCTCTTCAGATTCGAAAGGATCATTGACACCCTTGATGTAACTCAAGAAGTTCCTGAATACCCATCTTCACTCTAGGGGAATACTGAGTGTCCAGCCACAACTCAAGAAGAGCCCTGTTTTTCCCTCCTCATCTCGAGATGAGCATCCATTTCCCTGCTTCATCAGGAAAAGGAATCCTGGCCTTCCCGTCACTCCTCAAGAGGAGGCGGTCTCAACTTGAAAGTCGAGAGGAATGCCAGGGGTCTTACCACCATTCCAAGACACCGATTGCTGGGAGCCAGCATGGGAAATCCCACCCAAGACAAGGTCATGTGGAGAGACCTGACGGAGCAAGATGATTCAGGCCTCAAGGGGTCCTCTGCCTCTGCTTCTACCCTGAAACCAAAATATGTTTACTGTCTGCTATGCTATACTCTTCTGACATTACAGGGGGCTATCCCCAACCACCTTTCTCTGGAAAAAGTTAACTTAGAGCTTCAACTGGTCTTCTGCATTTGAAAGGAGTGTCTCAGCTCAAATCCCTCTGATGGCTCTCTAACTTGCCTGACAGATTCCCCCGGACTTTTACATCTTGTGATACAGCCCAAAACTGCGAGAGACATGCAGCTTAAAGCTTCTTAAAGGTATAGAGCCTTATCTAAAAAGCTAGAAATTATATTGGTGATGGGTTCCACTGTTGAGTCAATGACTGCTGCCAGGCCTTCATATTCTTTATCTTTTAGAAACTTGAAGAATATTAATCAATGTAATTGGGATATAGAAAAAGGAATACAGTAGTTTTAATGTTAGCAACACTACACTTTTGAGTTAAAGAATTTTCTCTTTGTTATAAATCACTATACTCCTCTTTCCTTGTTATAAATTGTGTCCTTGCTATGTAACAATGTAAATTTACTTAGTGCTTTCTGAGACTGGCACCAGACTTTGGGAACAACACTATTAAGTCAAATAAGTTTTCTGGTTGAAAGACTCTTATCAAAAAAGGGCCATAAAATATTAATTGGCTCTCTGGCCAGAAGATGATATAAATCACCTAAGACTTGTGTAAGCTGGGTATGCAGAGAGAAAGCCTGGTCTCGATAAGAGTCAAAGCTGCTGACACTGCATAATTTTTTTATGATCCATTTATCTCTATGCACAATCAAAAGTATAAAAAGACTTTCTGGACAATAAAAGATGGGCCAGTCACTGGAAAGGCTGGTTTCTCCCATGTTGACTCTCTCTCTTTCTCCCTTTCCCTCCCTCTCCTTTTGAGGCTGAATTCCCATCTGGGGCATGGAGGCTCTCCATGTCTACTTACTTGCCCTGGCTTCTAAGACACACGTGAGAGGTAACACATGGCGGGGCACCCTCCACTATTCAAGTGTGTGCCGGTGGCCTATGTAGATGGTGCAAACCTCTTTTCTTGGGATTTTAATAGCTCTCCGCGTAACCCAAGTTATTCAGATTCTTTTCTCCACTAATTTTCCTACTATACTATTCTATCCTAATCTTTATATTTCTAATTAAATAATTTATGTTCTAAGATGCCAACTCCATCTCCCCTTTGAATTCCCTGGATCCACCAGAGCTGGATGTGGGCACCAGATGTCCCAATCCTCCAGAGATACACCTGATTCCTGATCACTGACATGACTGTCACCCCTAGTATCAACTCATAACATGATGGCACATGTGACATCCCTGTGGCACATCAAGAAAAAGCCATAGATCCCTATGTCAACTTGACAGGAAGCCTGACACTAAAAGTGGACTTGCATGTCTCCACACAAGATGAGGCCTGACTCCCCTTCGGAAACTGTGGAGGAACACCAAGATCCACGTCAGCACTGGAGAGGAACCCTGAGTTTCCAACCTGAACACTAGATGAGGACCTCGGCCCCGGCAGCAAGTGGAGTGGAACCCCGAGAGGTCCCTCGCAAGTCACATCAAGACTGGACTTTCCTGCAGCATCACGAGTGGGTCACTGAGGTCCCCGTCATAACTCAAGAGGAACACCAAATTTCCTGACACAACTTGAGAAAAACCAGGAGATTGTCTCCTGAATGCAAGATGAGGCCCTTTTCCACTGCAGCATCTCTGGAAAAATACCACCTTCCCTCTTGAGCCTTGAAAGGGTCCTTAACACCCTTGAGACAACTCAAGAAGTTCACCAACATACCCAGCTTCACTCAAGAGGAACACAGAGGGTTCCACCACAACTCAAGTAGAGCCCTGGTTTTCTATCCTCATATCAAGATGAGGGTAAATTTCCCTTCCCCATTGGGAAAAGAATTCCAGCATTTCTGTTGCACCTCAAGAGGAGGCTATCTTAACTTGACATTCGAGAGGGACTCAAGGAGTCATTCCACCCTTCCAAAAGACCCCAATGTCCCAATAAAATCAAGATACACCTGATTCCCCTGCACTGACTCGACGGTCAACCTGAGGATTGACTCAAACTACGATGGCAGATATGACCGCCCTGTGGCACCTCGAGAAAAAGCCACAGATCCCTAAGTCAACTCGCCAGAAAACCTGACACTACTGCTACAGCTCCACAGGAAAACAGACTTGCATGTCTCCATAAGAGACGAGGCCTAAATCCCCTGTTGAAACTCCATAGGAACCTCAAGACCCATGTCAGCATTGGAGAGGAATCCTGAGGTTCTAGCCTCAGCTCCATATGAGGATATAGGACCTGGTGCTGAATGGAGAGGAATCCCGAGAGACCATACACATCACACAAGGTGACTTGACTTTCTTGAGGCAACACGATCGGGTTCCTAAGGACCTCATCTTAACTCGAGAGGAACCCCTAGTTACCTGCCGAATCTCCAGAAATAACAGGAGATTCTCCCCTCAATGCGAGATGAGGCTCCCTTTCCCTGTTTCGTCATGAAAGGAATCCCTGCGTTCCCGACCCACCTCAACAGGAGGTGGTCTAAATTTGAAAGTCGAGAGGAACTCCAGGGGTCGTGCCACCATTCCAAAAGACCCCGATGCCTCAATCCACTCTAGATACACCTGACTGGCCATCACTTACTTGACGGTCCTCCCGAGGATTGGCTCAAAACATGATGGCAGGTGTGACAGCCCTGTGGCACCTCGAAAGCCACTGGTCCCTATGTAAACTTGACAGGATGCCTGACACTGCTTTGACAACTCGAGAGAAAAGCAGACTTGTATGTTTCTACATGAGACGAGGTCTGACTCCCCTGTGGAAACTCCAGAGGAACCCTAAAATCCACGTCAGCACTGGAGAGGAATCCTGAGGTTCTGGCCTCAACTACAGATGAGGACCTCGGCACAGGAAGCAACTGGAGAGGAACCCTGAGAGGCCCCTCGCAACTGGCATGAAGACTGGACTTTCCTGAGGTCACACAAGCAGGTTCCTGAGGTACCCATCGTAACTCGAGAGGAACCCCAAGTTTCCTGCCACAACTTGAGAGAAAATGGGAGATTCTGCCCTCAACGTGAGACGAGGCCTTTTCCACTGTGGCATCTCGAGAGAAATCCCACTTTCTATATTTAGCCTCGAAAGTATCCTAGACACCCTTGACGCTACTCCAGAAGATCCCCGACATAACCGTCTCCACTGTAGAGTAACATCGAGGGTCCCACCACAACTCAAGAAGGGTCCCAGTTTTCACTCCTTATCTCGAGATGAGGGTCCATTTCCCTACTTCATCGGGAAAGGGATCCTGGCATTCCCATCGCACCCAAGGAGTGGTGGTTTCAATGAGAATCTCTAGAGGAACTCCAAGGGTCATGCAACAATTCTAAAAGACATCGATGTTCGAAGCTACTCCAGATACACCTGACTGCACTGCACTAACTCAACGATCACAGCAAGGATCGACTTAAAATACAATGGCTGGTGTGACAGCCATTTGGCACCTGGAGAGAAACCCACTAATTTCTATGTCAACACCACAGTAAGCCTGACACTGCTTTTCCAGCTCGACAAGAAAGTGGAGATGCATGTCTCCACAAGAAACAAGGCCTGACTCCCCTGCAGAAACTCCAGAGGAACCCCGAGATACAGGTCAGCATTAGAGAGGAAACCTTAGGTTCGGGCCTCAACTCCAGATAAGGACCTCGGCCCTGGCAGCGACTAGAGAAGAACACCGAGAGACCCCTCACAACTTGCATGGAGACTGGATTTTCCTGAGGCAACACGAGCGTGTACCTGATGTCCTCATCGTCAATAGAGAAAAACCCCAGGTTTCAGTCGCAATTCAAGAAAAACGAGGAGATTCTCCCCTCAACATAAGATGATGCCCTTTTCAGCTGTGGCATCTTGAGAGAAATACCACCTTCCCTCATTAGCCTCGAAAGGGTCCTTGACTCCCTTGAAACAACTCAAGAAGTTCACGACATACTCACCTCCACTTGAGAGAAACACCGAGGGTTCCACCACAACTCAACAAGAGCCCCGGATTTCCCTCCTTATCTCGAGATGAGGGTCCATTTCCCTACTTCTTCGGGAAAGGATCTCGACGTTTCCGTCGCTCCTCAAGAGGAGGCAGTCTCAACTTGACACTCTTAAATAACTCCAGGGGTCATGCCATCTTTCCAAAAGACTCCAATGTCTCAATCCACTCCAGATACACCTGACTTCCCTGCACTGACTCGACAGTCACCCAGAGGATCAACTCAAAATACGATGGTAGGTGTGACAGCCATGTGGCACCTCGAGAGAAGGCCACTGATCCCTATGTCAAATTGACAGTAAGCCTGACACTGCTTTTCCATCTCGAGAGGAAAGCGGACTTGCATGTCTGCACATGAGATGAGGCCTGACTCCCCTTTGGAAACTCCAGAGAAACCCCGAGATCCATGTCAGCACTGGAGAGGAAACTTGAGGTTCCAGCCTCAAATCCTGATGATGACGTCGGTCCCAGCAGCGACTGGAGAGAAATCCCCAGAGGCCCCGCACAACTCACATGGAGACTGGACTTTCCTGAGGCAACACTAGCGGGTCCCTGTGTTCCCCATCTTAACCCAGGAAGAAAAACAAGATTCCTGCCGCAACTCGAGAAAAACCAGGAGATTCGCCCCTGAACGCGAGATGAGACCCTTTTCGGCTACTGCATCTCGAAAGAAATTCCACCTTCCCTCTTGAGCCTCAGAAGGGTCCTTCTCACTCTTGAGGCAACTCAAGAAGTTCCTCGGCATATCCGTCTCCATTCGGAGGAATATCGAGGGTCCCACCACAACTCAAGAAGAACCCCGGTTTTCCCTCCTCATCTTGAGATGACGGTCCACTTCCCTGCTTCATTGGGAAAGGAATCCCGGCATTCCTGTCGCACCTCAAGAGGAGGCAATCTCAACTTCAGAGTCGAGAGGATCTCTAGGGGTCGTGCCACCATTCCAAGAGACCCCGATGTCCCAAACCACTCCAGATACAACTGACTACCCTGCAATAACTCTTAGGTTACCCTGAGGATGGACTCAAAACACGATGGCAAGTGTGACAGGCCTGTGGCTCCTCAAGATAAAGTCACCAATCCCTATGTCAGCTCGAGAGGAATCTGACACTGCTTTTACAGCTCAACAAGAGAGTGGACTTGCATGTCTCCAAATGAGAAGAGACTTGACTTCCGTATGGAAACTCCAAAGAAACCCCAAAATCCATGTCAGCACTGGAAGGAAACCTGAGGTCCCAGCCTCAACTCCAGATGAGGACCTCGGCCCCGGAAGCGACTGGAGAGGTATTCTGAAAGGCCCCTTGCAACTCGCATGGAGACTCGACTTTCCTGAGGCAACAGGAGTGGGTCCTTGAGGTCCCCATCGTAATTCGAGAGGAACCCCACATTTCCTGCTGCAAATTGTGAAAAAACAGTAGATTTTTCCCTCAACACAACATGAGGCCCTTTTCCACTGTGGCATCTCGAGAGAAATACCACCTTCCCTCTTGAGCCTCAAAAGGATCCTTGACACACTTGAGGCAAGTCAAGAAGTTCCCCGACTTGCCAGTCTCCACTTGAGAAGAACACCAAGAGTCCCGCCACTACTCAAGAAGAGCCCCTGTTTTCCTTCCACTTCTGGAGATGATGGTCAGTTTTCCTACTTCCTCGGAAAGGACTCCAGGCATTTCCATCGAACCTCAAGTGGAGGCCGTCTCAGATTGATCCTGGAGAGGAAATCCAGGTGTCGTGCTAGCATTACAAAAGACTTCGATGTCCCAATCCACTGCAGATACACATGACTCCCCTTCACTGTCTCGACGGTCACCGAGAGGATCGACTCAAAACACGATTGCAGGTGTAACAGCCCTAGGACACCTCGAGAGAAACCCAGGTATCTCTATGTCAACTCGACAGGAAGCCTGTCACCACTTTAACAAATAGAGAGGAAAGCAGAATTTCATGTTTCCAAATGAGATGACTCTTGACTCAACTGTGAAAACTCTAGCAGAAACCCAAGATCCATGTCACCACTGTAGAGGAACCCTGAGCTTCCGGCCTCAACTACAGATGAGGACCTCGGGCCCCAGCAGCGACAGGAATGGAATCCCGAAAGGTCGCTGGAAACTTGCATAGAGACTGGCCTTTCCTGAGGCAAAAAGAAGGTGTCCCTGAGGTCCCCATCATAACTCGAGAGGAACCCCATGTTTCCTGCTGCAACTCAAGGAATACCAGAGGAGATTCTCCCCTCAAAGCGTGATGAGTCACTTTTCCACTGCACCATCTCCAGAGAAATCCCCCCTTCCCTTGTGAGCCTTGAAAGGGTCCTTGAGACACTTGAAGCAACTCAAGAAGTTCCCCGACATTCCCGTCTCCACTCTAGAGGAACACCGAGGGTCTGGCCACAACTCTTCAGAGAAGCCCCGGTTTCCCTCCTCATCTTGAGATGAGGGTCCATTTCCCTGCTTCGTTGGGAAAGGAATCCCAGCGTTCCCGTCACACCTCAAGAGGAGGTAGTCTCAACCTGAAGCTCGAGAGGAGCTCCAGGGGTCGTGCCACAATTCCAAAAGACCCCGAAGTCCAAGTCCACTTCAGATACAACTGACTCCCCTGCACTTACTCGACGATCACCCCGAGGATCAACTCAAAACACGATGGCATGTGTGACAGCCCTGTGGCACCTCTAGAGAAAGCCACTGATCCCTATGTCAACTCGACAGGAAGCCTGACACTGCTTTTCCAGCTCGAGAGGAAGGTGGACTTGCATGTCTCCACATGAGACGAGGCCTGACTCCCCTGTGGAAACTCCAGAGAAACCAGAGATCCATGTGAGCACTCGGGAGGAATCCTGAGCTTCTGGCTCAACTTGAGATGAGGACCTCGGCCCCAACAGTGACTGGAGAGGAATCCCAAGAGGCCCCTCGCAACTCGCATGGAGACTGGACTTTCATGAGGCCACACGAGCGGGTCACTTATATTCCCTTTGTAACTCGAGGGGAACACCAAGTTTCCTGCCTCAACTTGAGAAAAATCAGGAGATTCTCCCCTCAACGTGAGAAGAGGCCCTCAACTCATCTCTGCGGGGTCTTGAGAGAAATCCCACCTTCCCTCTTGAGCCTCAAAAAGGTCCTTGACACCTTTGAGGCAGCTCAAGAAGTTGGCTGACATAACCGTGTCCACTCGGGAGGAACACCGATGATACTGCCACAACTCAAGAAGAGCCCCGTTTTTCCCTCCTCATCTTGAGATGAGGGTCCATTTCCCTGCTTTGTCGGGAAAGAAATGCCAGCATTCCCATTGCATCTCAAGTGGAGGCAGTCTCAACTTGACACTCGAGAGGAACTCCAGGGGTTGTGCTACCATTTCAAAAGACCCCAATGTCCCAATCCACTCCATACACACCTGAGTCTCCTGCACTGACTCGACACTTACCCAGAGGATTGACTCAAAACACGATGGCAGGTGTAACAGCCCAGTGGCACCTTGAGAGAAAGCCACTGATCCCTATGTCAACTCGACAGGAAGACTGAAACTGCATTTCCAGGGAGAAGGAAAGCGGACTTGCATGTCTCCACATAAGAAGAGGCCTGATTCACTTGTCAAATCTCCAGAGGATCCCCAAGATCCATGTCAGCACTGGAGAAGAAACTTGAGGTTCCAACCTCAACTCCAGATGAGGAGCTTGACCCTGACATTGACTGGAGAGGAATCCCAAGAGGCCTCTTGCAACTCACATGGTGAGTGGACTTTCCTGAGACCACAGGAGAGGGTCCCTGAGGTCCCCATCATAACTCGAGAGGAATGCCAGTTTTCCTGCTGCAACTCGAGTAAAATCAGGAGATTCTCCCCTCAACGCGAGATGTGGCCCCTTTCTGTTGTGGGATCTCGAGAGAAATCTCATCTTCCTTCTTGTGCCTCAAAAGGTCCTTGACACCATTGAGACAATTCAAGAAGTTCCTCACCATACCCATCTCCACTCCAGAAGAACACTGATGTCCCAATACAACTCAAGAAGAACCCCATTTTTCCCTCTTCACCTGGAGATGAGGGTCCATTTCTCTGCTGCATCGGGAAAGAAATCCCGGCATTCCCGTTGCATCTCAAGAGGAGGTGGTCTCCACTTGAAAGTCGAGAGGAACTCCAGGGGTCTTGCCAGCATTCCAAAAGATCCCAATGTCCCAGTCCACTCCAGATATACCTGATTCCCCTGCACTGACTCGACTGTCACCCCGAGTATTAACTCACAACACGATGGCACTTGGAACAGCCCTCTGACACCCCTAGAGAAGCCACTCGACAGGAAGCCTGACACTACTGTTACATCTAGAGAGGAATGCAAACTTGCATGTCTCCACAGGAGATGAGGTCTGACTCCCCTGTTGATACTCTATAGGAAACCTGAGATCCACGTCAGCCCTGGAGAGGAACACTGAGGTTCAGGCCTCACTGAGCTCCAGATGAAAACCTAGGACCCGGTACCAACAGGAGAGGAATCCTAAGAGGTCCCTCCCAACTCGCATGGTGACTGCACTTTCCTGAGGCAACACGAGTGGGTCCCTGAGGTCCCCGTTGTAAGTCAAGGGGAACCCCAACTTTCTTGCCACAATTAGAGAAAAAACTGGAGATTCTCCCCTCAATGCACGATGAGGACCTTTTTCGAGGTGGTGACTCCAGAGAAATACCACCTACCCACTTGAGCTTGCAAAGGGTGCTTGACACCTTGGATGCAACTCAAGGAGTTCCCCGACATACCCGTCTCACTTTAGAGGAACACTGGAGGTCCCCACACACCTCAAGAAGAGCCCTGATTTTACCTCCTCATCTCAAGATGAGGGTCCATTTCCCTGCTATGTCGGAAAAGGAATCCCAGCGTTCCATCGCATCTCAAGAGGAGGCGATCTCCCGTTGAAAGTCGTGAGGAACTCCAGGGGCCGTGCTACAATTCCAAAAGACTCCGATGTCCCAATACACACCAGATACACCTGATTCCCCTGCACTGACTCTATTGTCACCCCGAGAATCAACTAACAGCACGATGGAACGTGTGACAACCCTGAGGCATCTCGAGAGAAAACCACAAATCCCTTTGGCAACTCGACAGGAAGTGTGATACTACTGTTACAGCTCAAGAGGAAAGCGGACTTAGATGTCTCCACACGAGAAGAGGCCTGATTCCCCTTTTGAAACTCCATAGGAATCCTGTGATCCATCTCAGCTGTGGAGACGAAACTTGAGGTTGCACCCTCAGCTCCAGATGAGGAACTAGGACCCAGAACCCACTGGATAGTTCCCGAGAGGCCACTCACAACTTGAATGGAGACTGGACTTTCCTGAGGCAACACGAGCATGTCCCTGAGGTCTTCGTCATAACTCGAGAGGAACACCAAGTTTCCTGCTGCAACTCGAATAAAACCAGGAGATTCTCCCCTCAAAGCGAGATGAGGCCCTTTTTCCACTGCAGCATCTCGAGAGAAATCCCACCGTGCCTCTGGATCCTCTAAAGGGTCCTTGACAGCCTGGATACAACTCTTTTGAGGCTCAACAGGGAAGGAGAGCCTCATCTCACGTTGAATGGAGAATCTCCTGGTTTTTCTCGAGTTGTGGCAGGACACTGTGGTTCTTCATGAGTTACAACTGGTACCTCTGGGACCCACTCGTGTGGCCTCAGGAAAGTCCAGTCACCATGCAAGTTGCGAGGGGTGTCCCCGGATTCCTCTCCTTTCGCTGCTGGAGCCGAGATGCTCATCTGGAGTTGAGTCCGGAACTTCAGGTTTCCTCTCTGGTGCTGACATGGATCTTGAGATTCCTCTGTAGTTTTCACAGGGGAGTCAGGCCTCGTCTCGTGTGGAGAAATGCATGTCTGCTTTCCTCTTGATCTGGAAAAGCAGTGTCAGGCTTTCTGTTGAGTTGACAGAGGGATTGGTGACTTTCTCTCGAGGTGTCACAGGGCTGTCAAACCTGTCATCATGTTTTGAGTAGATCCCTGGGGTGACCGTAGGGTCAGTGCAAGGTACTCAGTCGTATCTGGAGCGGTTTGAGACATCAGGGACTTTTGAAATGCTGGCATGACCCACGGAATTCATCTCGAGTGTCAAGTTGAGACCGCCTCCACTTCAGATGTGATGGGAACCCCGGGATTCCTTTTCCAATGAAGCAGGGAAGATATTCATGTCGAGATGACGAGGGAATATGGGGGCTCTCCTTGAGTTGTGGCGTGATGCTCGTTGTTCCTCTCGAGTTGAGACTGGTATGTTGGGGAACTTCTTGAGTTGCCTCAAGGGTGTGAAGGACCCTTTCAAGGCTCAAGAGGGAAGGTGGGATTTCTCTCGAGATGCCACAGTAGAAAAGGGCCTCATCTCGCATTGAGGGGAGAATCTTCTGGTTTTTCTTGAGTTGCAGAAGGAAACTTGGGGTTCTTCTTGAGTTACAACAAGGACTTCAGGTACACGCTCTTGTGGCCTCAGGAAAGTCTAGTCTCCATGCGAGTTGTGAGGGACCTATTGGGATTCCTCTCCAGTCGCTGCTGGGGCTGAGGTCCTCATCTGGAGTTGAGGGCGGAACCTCAGGTTTCCTCTCCAGTGGTGACATGGATCTCAGGGTTTCTCTGGAGTTTCCACAGGGGAATCAGGCCTCGTCTCATGTGGAAAAATGCAACTACTATTTTCTCTCAAACTCGAAAAGCAGTGTCAGACTTCCTGTTGAGTTGACATAGCGATCTGTGGCTTTCTTTTGAGGTGCACAGAGCTGTCACACATGCTATCTTGTTGTGATTTGACACTCGGGTGAGTCGTGTCAGTGTGGGGATATCAGGTGTATCTGAAGTGGACTGGGACATCGTGGACTTTTGGAATGCTGTCAGGACCTCTGAAGTTCCTCTCAACATTCAAGTTGAAAGGGCCTTCTATTGAGGTGTGACTGGAACGCCGGAATTCCTTTCCCAACGAAGCAGGGAAAGGGACCCTCATATTGAGATGAAGAGGGAAAAATGAGACTCTTCTAGAGTTGTGGCAGGACTTTCGATGTTCCTCTCTAGTGGAGACAGGTTTGTCGGGGAATTTCTTGAGTTGTATCAAGGGTGTCAAGGACCCTTTCAATCCTCAAAAGGTAAGGTGGGATTTTGTTCAAGATGCCACAGAGGCAAAGGGTGTCATCTCGTGTTGAGGGGAGAATCTCCTGATTTTTCTCAAGTTGGGGCAGGAAACTTGGGGTTCAACTCAAGCTGAGACGGGGACCTCAGGGACACACTCGTGTGGCCTGAGGAAAGTCCAACCTCCATTTGAGTTGCAAGGGCCCTCTTGGGATTCCACTCCAGTCAGTGTCAGATCCTAGGTCCTCATCTGGAGCTGAGGCCACAACCTCAGGCTTCCTCTTCAGTGCTGAGATGGATCTTGGGGTTCCTCTGGAGTTTCCACAGGGGAGTAAGCCCTCGTCTTGTGTGGGGACATGCAAGTCCTCTTTCATCCCGAGCTGTAGCAGTAGATTCAGGCTTCCTGTTGAGTTGACATAGGGATCTGTGGCTTTCTCTTGAGGTGCCACAGGGCTGTCACAAGTGCCATCGTGTTGTGAATCGATACTTGGGGTGACAGTACAGTCAGTGCATGGGAATCAGCTGTATCTGCAGTGGACTGGTACATCGGGGTCTTTTGAAATGGTAGCACGAGTCCTGGAGTTCCTCTGAGCTTTCAAGTTGAGACTGCCTCCTCTGAAGGTGCAAAAGGAATGCCAGGATTCCATTCCCAACGAAGCAGTTAAAGGGACCCTCAACTAGAGATGAGGAGGGAAAAACAGTGCCTGGGCACCACCCCAGTGCATCCAGGGTAATTCAAAGCTGGCACAGCGTGGTGAGGAAAAACTTATTTATTTAGAAATATAATGAGAGATTAGGAAGAAATAGTATAGTTGGAAATTAGTGGAGAAAAGTTGATGAATAACTTGATTTACATGGAAAACCAATAAAATTCCAACACAAGGAACTTTCACCCTCTACGTTAGACCATCAGCATCTGCTTGAATAGCAGAGTCTTTCCTGCCTTGGGATCCCTCTTGCGTGGATCTTAAAAGCCAGGGCAAGTAAGTAGACGTGGCGAGCCTCCACGCCACAGATGACAATTTATCCAGAAAATTGAGTAAGAAAAGACACGGGGGAAAACAGTCCAGTGACTGGCCCAACCTCTATTGTCCCGAAAGGCGTTTTAAACCTTTTTTTGTACATAGAAATCAATGGATAATATAAAATTGTGCCCCATCAGCAGCCCTTACTCCTATCAAGAACAGGCCTTATCTCTCATACCTATTTGTATACACATTTCTTATGTGATTTACATCATCTTCTGGCCAGAAGGCAAATTAACATTTAGGGCCCTTTTCTGATAAGGGTTTGTCAACCAGAAGACTTATGTGCCCTAATAGTGTTGTTCTTCCCAATGTCTGGTGCCACTCTCAGAAAGCACTAAATAAAGTTACATTCTTACATACCAAACACACAACAAGAAAGAGGAGTGCAGTGATATATAACAAAGAAAAGTAATTAACTCAAAAGTCTAGTGTTGCTAACATCAAAACTACTATATTCCTTTTTCTATATCCCAATTACATTGATTAATATCCTCCAGGTGCCTAAAAGATAAAGAATAAGGAGGCTTGGTAGCAGTCATTGACTCAACAGTGAAACCCATCAGCAGTATAATTTTTAGCTTTTTAAAAAGGCTCAGTATATTTAAGATGCTTTAAGCTTCGTGTATCTCGAGGTTGGGGCTGTAAACATTTCAGAAGTAGTTGTAAAATCCGGCAGACCAGTTAGGTAAGTTAAAAAGCCATCCAAGGGGACCGAGACATGTTTTTATATGCAAGAGATTTTTAACTGAAGCTCTGAGTAAACTTTTTCCAGAGAAATTCAAAAGAGTGGAAAGCACAGTAAAATAGAGCAGGCAAACTCTGTTTTTGGGGGTAGATATTAAGGAAAACCCAGGGGGAACCCCTAACGGCAGATCACGCCTTTGCTTTTTGTCAGACATCCTTCTTCATGACATTTGCCATGGGCGGGATTGCTCACGCTGGCTCCCAGCAAAATGGGACTCTTCTTGAGTTGTGGCGGGACCATCACTGTTCCTCTCGAGGGAAGACAAGTATGTCGCAGAACTTCTTGAGTTGCATAAAGGATGTCAAGGACTTTCAAGTCTCAAGAGGGAAGGTCGGATTTCTCTCGAGATGCTGCAGCAGAAAAGGGCCTCATCTTGCGTTGGTGGGAGAATCTCCTGGTTTTTCTCATGTTGCAGCAGGAAACTTGAGGTTCCTCTCGAGTTACGACAGGGACCTCAAGGACCCGCTCATCTGGCCTCAGGAAAGTCCAGTCTCCATGGAGTTACGAGGGGCCGATCGGGACTCCTCTCCAGTCACTGCTGGGCCCAAGGTTCTCATCTGAATTTGAGGCTGGAACCTCAGGGTTCCTCTCCAATGCTGACATGGATCTCGGGGTTCCTCTGGAGTTACCAGAGGGGAGTCAGGCCTTGTCTCATGTGCAGACATGCAAGTCCGCTTTCCTCTAGAGCTGGAAAAGCAGTTTCAGGCTTCCTGTCTAGTTGACATAGAGATCTGTGGCTTTCTCTCGAGGTGCCACAGGGCTGTCACACCTGCTGTCGTGTTTTGACTCGATCCTGGGGGTGACTGTCGAATCAATGCAGGGGAGTCAGATGTATCTGGAGTAGATTGGGACATCGGGGTTTTTGGAATGGTGGCATGACCCCTGGAGTTCCTCTCCAGTGTCAAGTTGAGACTGCTTCCTTTTGAGTTGCAATGGGAATGCAGTGATATCTTTCCCAAAGAATCATGGAAAAGAACCCTCATCCCGAGATGAGGAGTGAAAACTGGGGCTCTTCATGAGTTGTGGCGGGACCGTCGGTGTTCCTCTCTAGAGGAGACGGTTATTTTCGGGAACTTTTGAGTTGTATCCAGGGTGTCAAGTACCCTTTCCAGGCTCCAGAGGGATGATGGGTTTTCTCTCGTGATGCCACACAAAAGGGCCTCATTTTGTGTTGAGGGGAGAATCTCCTGTTTTTTCTCGAGTTGTGGCAGGAAACTTGGGGTTCCTCTCGAGTTACAATGAGGACTTCAGCAACCCGCTCATGTTCCATCAGGAGAGTCCTGTCTCCATGTGAGTTGCGAGGGGCCTCTTGGGATTCCTCTCCTGTCACTGCTGGGGCCATAGTCCTCACCTGTAGTTGACTCTGGAACCTCAGGCTTCCTCACAAGTGCTGACATGGATCACAGGGTTCCTCAGGAGTTTCCAAAGGGAAGTCAGGCTTCCTCTCGTATGGAAAAATGCAACTACTCTTTCCTTTCAAGCTCGATAAGCAGTGTCAGACTTCCTGACGAGTTGACATAGGGATCTGTGGCTTTCTCTCAAGTTGCCACAGGGCTGTCAAATGTGCCATCTTGTTGTGATTCGACACTCAGGTTAACAGTGGAGTCAGTGTAGGGAAATATGGAATATCTGAAGTAGACTGGGACATCGTGCTCTTTTGGAATGCTGTCAGGACCCCTGGAGTTCCTCTCGACATTAAAGTTGAAAGGGCCTCATCTTGAGGAGTGATGGGAACGCTTGGATTCCTTTTCTGATGAAGCTGGGAAAGGGACCCTCATCTCGAGATGAGGAAGGAAAAACGAGACTCTTCTTGAGTTGTGGCGAGATCCTCTATATTGCTGTCTAGTGGAGATGAGTATGTCAGGGAATTTCTTGACTTGTATCAAGGGTGTCAAGGACTCCTTCAACCCTCAAGAGGTAAGGTGGGATTTCGCTCAAGATGCCACAGTGGAAAAGGGCCTCATCTCGCATTGAGGGAAAAATCTCTGTTTTTTCTCTAGTTGCGGCAGGAAACTTGTGGTTCCACTCGAGTTAAGACGGGGACCTCAGGGACACGCTTGTGTGGCCTCAGTCCAGCCTCCATGCAAGTTGCAAAGGGCCTCTCGGGATTCCACTCCAGTCGGTGCCGGGTCCTAGGTCCTCATCTGGAGCTGAGGCCACAACCTCAAGCTTCCTCTCCAGTGTTGAGATGGATCTTGGGGTTCCTCTGGAGTTTCCACAGGGAAATCAGCCCTCGTCTTGTGTGGAGACATACAATCTGCTCTCTTCTCGAGCTGGAAAAGCAGTTTCAGGCTTCCTATTGTGTTGACATAGGGATCTGTGGCTTTCTCTCAAGGTGCCACAGGGTTGTCACACGTGCCACCGTTTTGTGAGTCAATACTCGGGGTGACAGTAGAGTCAGTGCATGGGAATCAGCTGTATCTGCAGTGGACTGGTACATCGGGGTCTTTTGAAATGGTGGCATGACCCCTGGAGTTCCTCTGAGCTTTCAAGTTGAGACCGCCTCTTCTGAAGTTGCAACGGGAACCCCAGGATTCTTTTCCCAATGAAGCAGGTAAAGGGACTCTCATCTAGAGATGAGGAGGGAAAAATGATGCTGGGGTCCCACCTCTATGCATCCAGGATAATTCAAAGCTGGCACAGCATGGTGAGGAAAAACTTACTTATTTAGAAATACAATGAGAGATTAGGAAGAAATAGTATAGTTGGAAATTAGTGGAGAAAAGTTGATGAATAACTTGATTGCGTGGAAAACCAATAAAATTCCAAGACAATAAACTTGCAGTATCAACTTTAGACCGTCGGAGTCCTCTTGAATAGCAGGGGCTGCCCCGCTTTGGAATCCCTCTCGCATGGATCCTAAAAGCCTGGTCAAGTAAGTATATATGGTGAGCCTCCACGCCCCAGATGGCAATTCAGCCAGAAAACTGAGTAAGAAAAGACACGGGGGAAACTAGTCCAGTTACTGGCCCATTTTCTATTGTCCTGAAAGGAGTTTTGAACCTTTTTATGTACATAGAAATCAATGAATAATATAAAATTATGCCACGTCAGCAGCCCTGACCCTTACCGAGACCAGGCTTTCTCTCTGCATACCTATTTGTATACACAAGCCTTAGGTGATTTACATAATCTTCTAGCCAGAAGGCAAATTAACATTTAGGGCCCTTTTCTGATAAGGGTTTGTCAACCAGAAGACTTATGTGCCCTAATAGTGTTGTTCTTCCCAATGTCTGGTGCCACTCTCAGAAAGCACTAAATAAAGTTACATTCTTACATACCAAACACACAACAAGAAAGAGGAGTGCAGTGATATATAACAAAGAAAAGTAATTAACTCAAAAGTCTAGTGTTGCTAACATCAAAACTACTATATTCCTTTTTCTATATCCCAATTACATTGATTAATATCCTCCAGGTGCCTAAAAGATAAAGAATAAGGAGGCTTGGCAGCAGTCATTGACTCAACAGTGAAACCCATCAGCAGTATAATTTTTAGCTTTTTAAAAAGGCTCAGTATATTTAAGATGCTTTAAGCTTCGTGAGTCTCACGGCTGGGGGATGTAAACATTTCACATGTAGTTGTAAAGACTAGGCAGACCGGTTAGGTAAGTTAAAAAGCCACCCAAGGGGACCGAGACATGTTTTTATATGCAGAAGATTGTTAACTGAAGCTCTGAGTTAACTTTTTCCAGAGAAATTCAAAAGAGTGGAAAGCACAGTAAAAGAGAGCAAGCAAACTCTGTTTTTTGGGGGTGGATGTTCATGAAAACCCAGGGAAAACCCCTAATGGCAGATCACGCCTTTGCTTTTTGTCGGACTTCCTTCCTCATGATCTTTTCCATGGGCAGGATAGCTCACTATGGCTCCCGGCAAAACGGGACTGTTCTTGAGTTGTGGCGGGACCGTCGCTCTTCCTCTCGAGTGAAGATGGGTATGCTGCAGAATTTCTTGAGTTGCATCCAGGGTGTCGAGGGCCCTTTCGAGGCTCAAGGAGGAAAGTGCCATGCCAGGGTCTAGCCCATTGGATGTATAGTAATTCGAAGGAGAGATGGAGTAGACGAGGAAAAACTTATTTATTTAGAACTAAAAACAGAGATTAGGAAAGTATATTGTAGCAGGAAAATTTAGTGGAAAAAGATGCAGAATAAGTTTGTTTACTTGGAGAACTAATAAAACCTCGAGACTAGAGGTTTGCACCATCTAGGTTAGATCACTGGTGCCCATTGGAATAGCAGAGTGTGCCCCACCTTGAGCTCTTTCTTGCGTGGGTCTTAGAAGCCAGAGCAAGTAAGGAGACATGGCGAGCCTCCATGCCACAGATAGGAATTCAGCCTGAAAAGGAGAAGGAGGGAGAGAGAGAGAGTGACTTGACATCGAGCAAACCATCTTTCTAGTGACTGGCCTCCCTTCTATTGTCCATATTTTTTTTTAACTTTTGTTTGTACATAGAGTTCAATGTATAATACAAAATTATGCCATGTCAGCAGCCCTGACTCTTATTGAGACCAGGCTTTCTCTCTGCATACCTAGTTGTATACACAAGTCTTAAGTGATTTACATCATCTCATGGCCAGAGGCCAATTTTCATTTTATGTTCCTTTTCTGATAAGTGTCTCTCAAACAGAGAACTTATTTGCCTTAATAGTCTTGTTCTTCCCAAAGTCTGGTGCAATTCTCTGAAGGCAATAAATAAAGTTACATTCTTACATACAAGCACAGCACAATTTATAACAAGGAAACACGAGTACAGTGATTTATAACAAAGAGAAAATTCACTAACTCTAAAGTCTAATGTTACTAACATCAAAACTAGTATATTCCTATTTCTGCATCCTGTTTACATTGATTAATACCCTCCAAGGTGCATAAAAGATAAAGGATATGGAGGCCAGGAAGTAAACATTAACTCAATGATCAAACTAATTCTTAGCTCTAAAAGGCTCTATATCTTTAAGATGTTCTAAGCTTCATTCCTTTCGCCGTTGGGGGCCATAAACAATTCACAAGTGTATTTCTAAAAATCCAGACAGATAAGTCAGGTAATTTAGAAAGCTATCAGAGGGTTTTAAGCCCGGACATTATTTTTATATGCAGGAGACTGTTAACTGGAGCTCTAAGTTAACTTTTTCCAGAGAAAAGTGGTCGGGGATAGCACCCTGTAATGTCAGCAGAGTAGAGTATAGCAGACAGTAAACAGACAGATTTTGGTTTCTGGGTAGATGCTCAGGCAGAGTCCCTTGAGACCTAACTCGCCTTGCTAGTCAGGGCTCTGCCCATGACCATGTCATGGGTGGGATCTCCTGTGCTGGCTCCCGGCGGTGGGATTTCTCTCAAAAAGCCACCACGGAAAAGGGCCTCAACTCAAACTAGGGGAGAATCTCCTAGTTTTTCTTGAGTTGTGGCAGGAAACGTGGGGTTCCACTCGATTTACAACGGGGACTTCAGGGACCCATTCGTGTGGCCTCAGGAAAGTCCAGTCTCCAAGCTAGTTGCGTGAGGCCTCTCAGGATTCCTCTCCAGTAGCTGCCAGGGCCGAGGTCCTCAACTGGAGCTGAGGTGGGAACCTCAGTGTTCCTCTCCCATCCTGACATGGATCTCAGGGTTCCTCTTGAGTTTCCACAGGGAGTCATGCCTCATCTCGTGTGGAGACATGCAAGTCCACTTTCATCTCGAGCTGTAGCAGTAGCGTCATACTTCCTGTCGAGTTGACACAGGAATCTGTGGCTTTCTGTCGAGGTGCCACAGGGTTGTCACACCTGCCATCGTGTCATGAGTTGATACTTGGGGTGGCCGTTGAGTCAGTGCAGGGGAATCAGGTGTATCTGGAGTGGATTGGGACATCGGGTCTTTTGGAATGGTGGCCCGACCCCTGGAGTTCCTCTCGACTTTCAAGTGAAGACTGCCTCCTCTTGAGGTGTGACAGGAATGCCAGGATTCCTTTCTCGACCAAACAAGGAAATGGACCCTCATCTTGAGATGAGGAGGGAAACTCGGGGTTCTTCTTGAGTTGTGGTGGGACACTCGGTGTTCCTCTTGAGTGGTGATGGTTATGTCAGAGAACTTCTTGAGTTGCATTCAGGGTGTCAAGGACCCTTTTGAGGCTCAAGAGGGAAGGTGGGATTTCTCTCAAGAAGCCACAGTGGAAAAGGGCCTCATCTCGCATTGCAGGGAGGGATGCTGCATAATTTTGCATTATCTACTGATCTAAATGTACAATCAAATGTATAAAAGGCTTTTCCGGACAGTAAGGATGGATCAGTTTCTCAGACCAGCTTCTCAAACTGGTTTCTTGGAAATCTGACTCCCCATTGTCAAATCTCTCTCTCTCTCTCTTTCTTCCTCTTTATCCTCCTTTTCAGGCTGAATTCCCATCTGTAGCATGGAGGATCGCCAAGTCTACTTACTTTCCCTGGCTTCTAAGACCCACGAGATAGGGAGCCCAAGGCGGGGCACCCTCCACTATTCAAATGAGCGCCAGTGTCCTAACGTAGATGGTGCAAACTTCTTGTCCTGAGATTTTATTAGTTTTCCACATAAACCAAGCTATTCAGTGTCTTTTCTCCACTAAATTTCCCAGTACACTATTCTTTCCTAATCTCTCTTTATATTTCTAACTAAATAGTCCTTTCCCAGACTCCGACTCCATCCTTGCTTCGAATTCCCTCAATCCAATGGGGCTGGACCCCGGCATGTCGCAGAACTTCTTGACTTGCCTCCAGGGTGTCAAAGACCCTATTGAGGCTCAAGAGGGAAGGTGGGATTTCGCTCGAGATGCCACAGCGGAAAGGGGGCTCAATTCACGTTGAGGGGAGAATTTCCCGGTGTTTGTTGAGTTCTGGCAGCAAACTTGGGGTCACTCTCGAGTTATGAAAGAGACCTCAGCAACCCGCTAGTAGGGCCTCAGGAACGTCCAGTCTCCATGTGAGTTTTCAGAAGCCTCTCAGGATTCCTCTGCAGTTGCTGCTGGGGCCAAGTTCCTCATCTGGAGTTGAGGTTGGAAACTCAGGTTTCCTCTCCCATGCAAAAATGGTTCTCAGGGTTACTCTGGTGTTTCCACAGGGGATTCAAGCTTCCTCTCGAGTGGAGACATGAAAGTCCACTCTCCTCTCAAGCTGGAATACGAGTGTTCGCTTCCTGTCAGGTTTACATAGGGATCGGTGGCTTTACCTCGAGGTGCCACAGGGCTGTCACACCCGCCATCGTGTTTTGAGTTGGTCCTTGGGATGACCGTCGAATCATTGCAAGGGAGTCAGGTGTATCTGGAGTGCATTGGGACATTGGGGTATTTGGAAATGGTGGAATGACCCTGGAGTTCCTCTCGAGTGTCAAGTTGAGACCGCCTACTCTTGAGGTGCAACAAGCCTCTCAGGATTCCTCTGCAGTTGCTGCCGGGACCAAGGTCCTCATCTGGAGTTGAGGCTGCAACCTCAGGTTTCCTCTCCCATGCCGACATGTATCTCCGGGTTTCTATGAGGTCTCCCAGGGAAGTCAAGCCATGTCTCGTGTAGACACATGCAAGTCCGCTCTCCTCTCGAGCTGGAAAACCAGATTCCTGTCAGGCTTCCTGTCGGGTTGACATAGAGATTCATGGCTTTCTCTCGAGGTGCCACAGGGCTGTCTCACACACCATTGTGTTTTAAGTCAGTCTTCGATGTGACCATCAGGTCAATGCAGAGGAGTCAGGTGTATCTGGAGTGCATTGGGACATTGGGGTCTTTGAAATGGTGGCAAGACCTCTGGAATTCTTCTCGAGTGCCCAGTTGAGACCACCACCTCTTGAGGTGCAACAGGAATGCCAGGATTCCTCTTTCAACGAAGCAGGGAAATGGACCCTCCTCTCGGGATGAGGAAGGATAACTGGGGCTCTTCTTGAGTTGTTGTGGGACCCTCGGTGTTCTTCACGAATGGAGACACGTATGTCAGGGAACTTCTTGCGTTGCCTCAAGAGTGTCAAGGACACAAACGGGGCTCAAGAGGGATGGTGGGATTTCTCTTGAGACATTGCAGCAGAAAAGGGCCTCATCTCACTTTGAGGGGAGATTCTTTTGGTTTTTCTAGAGTTGCTGCAGCAAACTTAGGGTCCCTCTCGAGTTACTATGGGGACCTCAGGGACCAGCTCGTGGGGCCTCAGTAAAGTCCAGACTCCATGTGAGTTGCCTCTCGGGATTCCTCTGCAGTCACTGATGGGGCGGAGGTCCTCCAACATGGATCTCGGGGTTCCTCTGGGGTTTCCAGGGAGTCAAGCCTCGTCTCGTGCGGAGGCATGCAAGTCCGCTCTTCTCTTGAGCTGGAAAAGCAGTGTCAGGCTTCCTGTCTGGTTGACATATGAATCGTTGGCATCCTCTTGAGGTGCCACAGGACTGTCACACCAGCCATCATGTTTTCAGTCAGTTCTCGGGATGATCGTCAAGTTAGTGCATGAGAGTCAGGGGTATCTGGAGTGCATTAGGACATTGGGGTCTTTGGAAATGGTGGCACAGCCCCTTGAGTTCCTCTCGAGTGTCATGTTGAGAATGCCTCCTCTTGAGGTGCTGGGATTCCTTTCCCAACGAAGCAGGAAAATGGACCCTCCTCTCAGGATGAGGAGGGAAAACCGGGGCTCTTCTTGAGTTGTGGCATGAACCTCGGTGTTCCTCTCGAGTGGAGACGGGTATGTCAGGGAACATCTTGAGCTGCATCAAGGGTTTGAAGGATCTTTTGGAGGCTCAAGAGGGAAGGTGGGATTTCTCTCGAGACGCCGCAGTTGAAAAGGGCCTCATCTAGCATTGAGGGAAGAATCTCTTGGTTTTTGTCGAGTTGTGGCAGCAAACTTGGCTTCCCTCTCGAGTTAAGACGGAGACCTCAGGGACCCGCTCATGGGGCCTCAGGAATGTCCAGTCTCTATTCGAGTTGCTAGAGGCCTCTCCAGATACCTCTGCAGTCGCTTCAGGGGCTGAGGTCCTCTTCTGGTCTTAAGGCCATAGCTACAGGTTTACTCTCCCATGCAGATATGGATCTCGGGGTTCCTCTGGGGTTTCCACAGGGAGTCAAGCCACATCTCATGTGGAGACATGCAAGTCTACTCTCCTCTCGAGCTGGAAAAGCAGTGTCAGGCTTCCTGTCGGGTCGTCATAGGGATTGGTGGCTTTACTTCGAGATGACACAGGGCTGTCATACCCACCAACGTGTTTGGAGTCGGTCCTCGGGGTGACTGTCCAGTCTGTGCAGGGGAGTAAGATGTATCTGGAGTGCACTGGGACATCGGGGTCTTTTGAAATGGTGGCACGATCCCTGGAGTTCCTCTCAAGTGTCAAGTTAAGAGCGCCTCCTCTTGAGGTGCAATGGGAATGTCGGGATTCTTTTCCCTACAAAGCAGGGAAATGGACCCTCCTCTTGGAATGAAGAGGGAAAACCGGGGCTCTTCTTGGGTTGTGGCGGGAACCTCGTTGTTCCTCTTGAGTGGAGATGGGTATGTTGGGGAACTTCTTGAGTTGCCACAAGGGTGTCAAGGGCCCTTTCGAGGCTCAAGAGGGAAAGTGGGATTTCTCTTCAGACGTCACAGTGGAAAAGGGCTGCATCTCCCGTTGAGGGGAGAATCTCCTGGTTTTTCTCCAGTAGCGGCAGCAAACTTGGTGTCCCTCTTGAGTTAGGACGGGGACCTCAGGGACTCTCTTGTGAGGCCTCAGGAACTTCCAGTCTCCATGGGAGTTGCAAGGGGCTTCTTGGTATTCTTCTGCAGTTGCTGCCTTGGCCAAAGTCCTCATCTGGAGTTGAGGCCTGAACCTCAGGTTTTCTCTCTTTTGCCCACATGGATGTTGGAGTACCTCTGGGGTTTTCATAGGGGAGTCAGGCCACATCTCGGGTGGAGACATGCAAGTCTGCTCTCCTTGCAAGCTGGAAAACCAGCTTCCTCTCAAGGTGCCACAGGAAGATCACACCCACCATCGTGTTTTTGAGTAGGTCCTTGGAGTGACCGGCGAGTCACTGCAGGCAAGTCAGGTGTATCTAGAGTGCAGTGGGACATCGGGGTCTTTGGAAATGTTAGCAAGCCCTGGAGTTCCTCACGAGTATCAAGTTGAGACCACCTCCTCTTGAGGTGTGACGGGAATGCCGGGATTCCTTTCCCGATGAAGCAGGGAAAAGGACCCTCCTCTCGGGATGAAGAGGGATACCCAGTCTCATCTTGAGTTGAGCCAGGACGCTCGGTGTTCCTCGTGAGTGGAGACGGGTATATAGGGGAACTTCCTGAGTTGCCACAAAGGTGTCAAGGGCCCTTTTGAGGCTCAAGAGGGAAAGTGGGATTTCTCTCGAGACGTCGCAGCGGAAAAGGGCCTCATCTCACGTTGAGGGGACAATCTCCTGTTATGTCTCGAATTGCGGCAGCAAACCTGGGGTCCCTCTCCAGTTATGACAGGGACCTCAGTGACCCGCTCGTGGGGCCTCAGAAATGTCCAGTGTCCATGCAAGTTGTGAGGGCCTCTCGGGATTCCACTGCAATTGCTGCCAGGGCCGATGTCCTCATCTGGAGTTGAGGCCGGGACCTCAGGATTCCTCCTCCATGCCGACATGGATCTCGGGGTTCCTCTGGGGTTTCCACAGGTGAGTCAGTCCTCGTCTCATGTGGAGACATGCAAGTCTGCTCTCCTCTCAAGCTGGAGAAGCAGTGTCAGGCTTCCTGTCGGGTTTACATAGGGATCAATGGCATCCTCTTGAGGTGCCACAGTGCTGTCACACCCGCCATGGTTTTTTCAGTCAATACTCGGGAAGACAGTCGAGTAAGTGCAGGGGAGTCAGATGTATCTGGGGTACATTGGGACACTGGGATCTTTGGAAATGATTGCAAGATTCCCAGAGTTCCTCTCGGGTGTCAAGTTGAGACCGCCTCCTCTTGAGGTGCAACGGGAATGTCGGGATTCCTTTCCAGACAAAGCAGGGAAATGGACCCTCATCTCGGCATGAGGGAAGAGGGAAAACTGGGGCTCTTCTTGAGTTGTGGCAAAACGCTCAGTTTTCCTCTCAAGTGGAGACGGGTATGTTGGGGTGTCTCAGGGTGTCAAGGACCCTTTCAAGGCTAAAGAAGAAAGGTGGGATTTCTCTTGAGACTCCATAGTGGAAAAGGGACTCATCTAGCGTTGAGGGCAGAATCTTCTGTTGTTTCTTGAGTTGCGGCAGCAAACTTGGTGTCTCTCTCGTTTCACAACACAGAGCTCAAGGAACCACTCATGGGGACCCAGGAATGTCCAGTCTCCATGTGAGTTGCGAGGGGTCATTCTGTATTCCTCTGCAGTCGCTGTCAGGGCCGAGGTCCTCGTCTGGAGTTAAGGCCAGAACCTAAGTGTTCCTCTCCTGTGCTGACATGGATCGCAGGGTTCCTCTTGAGTTTCCACAGGGGAGTCAGCCCTCTTCTCGTGTGTAGACATGCAAGTCTGCTCTCCTCTTGAGCTGGAATAGCAGCTTCCTGTCAGGCTTCCTGTTGGCTTGACATAGGGATTGGGGTCTTTCTCTCAATGTGCCACAGGGTTGTCACACCCGCCATCGTGTTTTGAGTCAGTCCTCAGGGTGACCGTCAAGTAAGTGCAGGGGAGTCAGGTGTATCTGGAGTGCATTATGACATCGAGGTCTTTGGAAATGGTTGAAAGACCCCTGGAGTTCCTCTCGAGTGTCAAGTTGAGACCGCCTCCTCTTGAGGTGCGACGGGAACGCCGGGAATCCTTTGCCAACGAAGCAGGGAAATGGATCCTCCTCTTTGGATGAGGAGGGAAAACTGGGGCCCTTATTGAGTTGTGGCGGGACCCTCAATGTGCCACTCCAGTGGAGACGGGTATGTAGGGGAACTTCGTGAGTTGCCTCAAGGATGTCAAGGACCATTTTGAGGCTCAAGATGGAAATTTGGATTTCTCTTACGATGCCGCAGTGGAAAAGGCCGTCATCTCATGTTGAGGGAAGAATCTCCCGGTTTTTTCTCAAGTTGTGGCAGCAAACATGGGATTCCTCTCGAGTTACGACAGGGACCACAGGGACCCGCTCCTGGGGGCCTCAAGAATGTCCAGTCTCCATGCAAGTTGCGAGTGGCCTCTCAAGATTCCTCTGCAGTCGCTGCCCGGGCCAAGGTCCTCATCTGGAGTTGAGGATGGAAACTCAGGGTTCCTCTCCAGTGCCAACATGGATCTTGGGATTCCTCTGGAGTTTCCACAGGGGAGTCAGGCCTCGTCTGTTGTGGAGACATACAAGTCCGTTCTCCTCTCGAGCTGGAAAAGCAGCTTGCTGTCAGGCTTGCTGTCGGGTTGACATACAGATCTGTGGCTTTCTCTCGAGGTCCCACAGGGCTGTCACATCTGCCATCGTGTTTTAAGTCGGTCCTCGGGGTGACCGTCAAATCAGTGCAGGGGAGTCAGGTGTATCTGGAGTTCATTGGGATATTGGGGTCTTTGGAAATGGTGGCCAAATCCCTGGATGTCCTCTCGAGTGTCAAGTTGAGACCGCCTCCTCCTGAGGTGCGATGGGAATGTCGAGATTCCTTTCCCAATGAAGCAGGGAAAAGCATCCTCTTCTCAGGATGAGGAGGGAAACCAAGGGCTCTTGAGTTGTGGCAGGACACTCAGTGTTCCTCTCGAGTGAAGACAGGTATGTCTGGGAACTTCTTGAATTGCCTCAAGGGTGTCAAGGACCCTGTCGAGGCTCAAGAGGGAAAGTGGGATTTCTCTCGAGACGCCACAGCAGAAAAGTGTCTCACCTTCCGTTAGGGGAGAATCTTCTGGTTTTTCACGAGTTGCAGCAGCAAACTTGGGATCCCTCTCGAGTTACAATGGGGATTTCAGGGACCTGCTCGTGGGGCCTCAGGAACGTCCAGTCTCCATGCGAGTTGCATGGGCCTCTTGGAAATCCTCTGCAGTCACTGCTGGGGCCGAGGTCCTCATCTGGAGTTGAGGCTGGAACCTCAGGCTTCCTCTCCTGTGCCAACTTGGATCTCTGGGTCCCTCTGTGGATTCCACACTTGAATCAGGCCTCATCTCGGGTGGAAACATGCAAGTCTGCTCTCCTCTCAAGCTGGAAAAGCAGCTTCCTGTCAGGCTGCCTGTTAGGTTGACATAGGGATCAGTGGCTTTCTCTTCAGGTGCCACAGGGCTGTGACAACCACGATCGTGTTTTGAGTCAGTCCTCAGGGTTACCGTCGCATCAGTGCAGGGTAATCAGGTGTATCTGGATTGCATTGGGACACTGGGGTCTTTGGAAATGTTGGCACAACACTTACAGTTACTCTCAAGTGACAAGTTGAGACTGACTTCTCTTAAGGTGAGACAGGAACACCAGGATTACCTTCCCAACGAAGCAGGGAAATGGACCCTTCTCTTGGGATGAGGAGGGAAAATCAGGACTCTTCTTGAGTTGTGGCAGAACCTTCGGTGTTCCTTTCGAGTGGAGATGGGTATGTTGGGGAACTTCTTCAGGTGCCTCAGGGGTGTCAAGGACACTTTTGAGGCTTAAGAGCGAAGGTGGGATTTCTCTTGAGACTCCACAGCAGAAAAGGGCCTCATCTCGCGGAAAGGGAGAATCTTTAGGTTTTCTCGAGATGCAGCAGAAAACTTGATGTCCCTCTCTATTTATGACATGGAGCTCAGGAACCCACTCATGGGGACCCAGGAATGTCCAGTCTCCATGCGAGTTGTGAGGGGCTGTTTGGGATTCCTCTGCAGTCTCTGCCAGGGCCTTGGTCCTCATCTGAAGTTGAGGCCGGAAGACAAGCATTCGTCTCCTGTGCCAACATGGATCTTGGTGTACCTCTGGCATTTCCACAGGGGAGTCAGCCCTCTTCTCGTGTGGAGACATGCAAGTCTGCTCTCCGCTCGAGCTGGAAAAGCAGCTTCCTGTCAGGCTTCCTGTCAGATGGCATAGGGATTGCCGGCTTTCTCTCGAGGTGCCCCAGGGCTGTCACACCCGCCATTGTGTTTTGAGTAGGTCCTCCGTTTGACCATCAAGTCAGTGCAGGGGAATTTGGTTTATCTGGAGTGAATGGGGACATCAGGGTCTTTGGAAATGGTGAAACGACCGCTGGAGTTCCTCAAGAATGTCAAGGTGAGACCACCTCCTCTTGAGTTGCAATGGGAATGCCGGGAATCCTTTCCCGATGAAGCAGGGAAATGGACCCTGCTCTTTGGATGAGGAGGGAAAACCGGGGCTTTTCCTGAGTTGTGGAAGGACCCTCGGTGATCCACTCAAATAGAGATAGGTATGTCGGGGAATTTCTTGAGTTGCCTCAAGGGTGTCAAGGATCTTTTCGAGGCTCAAGAGGGAAGGTGGGATTTCTCTAGAGACACCACAGCGGAAAAGGGCCTCATCTCGCGTTGAGGGGAGAATGTAATGGTTGTTCTCGAGTTGCGGCAGCAAACGTGGGATCCCTCTCGAGTTATGACAGGGACCACAGGGACCCGCTTGTGGGGCCTCATGAATGTCCAGTCTCCATGCAAGTTGTGAGTGGCCTCTCAGGATTCCTCTGAGGTCACTGCTGGGGCGGAGATCCTCATCTGAAGTTGAGGCCGGAACCTCAGGCTTCCTGTCCCATTTTGAAATAGTTATCTGGATCCCTCTGGGGTTTCCACTGTTGACTGAGGCCTCATCTTGTGTGGAGACATGCAAGTCTGCTCTCCTCTCGAGCTGGAAATGCAGCTTCCTATCAAGCTGCCTGTCAGTTTGACATAGGGATCAGTGGCTTTCTCTTGAGGTGCTTTAGGGCTGTCACACCCGCCATCGTGCTTTGAGTCTGTCCTCGGGAAGAATGTCGTGTCAGTGCAGGGGAGTCAGTTGTGAGTGCATTGGGACATTAGGAAATGGGGGCACAACCCCTGGAGCTCCTCTCGAGTGTCATGTTGAGATCTACTCTTCTTGAGGTGCGACGGGAATGCTCGGATTCCTTTCCTGATGAAGCAGGGAAATGGACCCTAATCTCGGGATGAGGACGGAAAACCAGGGCTGTTCTTGAGTTCTGGTGGGACCCTTGTTGTTCCTCTCAAGTGGAGATGGGTATGTTGGGGAACTTCTTGAGTTGCCTTAAGAGTATCAAGGACACTTTTGAGGCTCAAGAGGGAAAGTGGGATTTCTCTCGAGACGCCACAGTGGAAAAGGGCCTCATCTTGAGTTGAGGGGAGAATCTCCTGGTTTTTCTCGAGTTTCGGCAGCAAAGTTAGGGTTCATCTCGAGTTAAGACAGGGACCTCAGAGACCTGCTGGGAGCTAGTGTGAGGAACTCCGTCCATAAGAAAGGTCATGAGGAAGGAGGCTTTGGCATACGCAAAGACATTATCAAGCCTCAGGAAATCCCCTGTTTCCGAGCATCTACCCCAAAACTAGAGTACCTTACAGGGGGCTCTCCCCCATAACCATTTCTCTTGGAGAAGGAGTAAACTTGCAGCTCCAAGACAATAAAAATTCCTGGGCATGACAAGAGTGTTTCAACTTACGAACTCTTAAGTTTATCTATCCTGCCTGTACAGGTTCGTCCAGACACAACAGCCCCCCAACCATGAGAAGAACGAGATGTTTTAGACTTACCAAAGGCAAATTCTTTTGGGAAGTTAGAAATTATTAGTATAGTAGGTTAGCTAGGAATTATATTGGTGAAGGGTTTTTCATTTGTTGTGTCAGTAATTGCTGCTAATTCCCTGCCCTGGGTAGGACAAGGTTGTCTCAGGTCAAACCTCTTTGCTGACGGACTAGCTTCTGTGACAGGATTACCCATACTCCTGCCACTATGATTGTTTACTACCTCTCAACCATAAACAGCACAGAGAATTTCGGAGTATTTTGAAAGTCTTAATTAGCATAGGGCTTTTCTCATTGTTGAGTCAATGATTGCCGCCAGGTCTCCATATCCTTAGGCACTTGGGAATATATTAATCAATGTATTTGGAATATGGAAAAGGAAATATAGTAGTTTTTTATGTTAGCAATATTAGACTTTTTGAGTTAATGAATTTTCTCTTTTTATAAACCACTGTACTTTGTTATAAATCACTGCGTCCTTGCTATGTAAAAATGAAACTTTATCACTATCGTAAGACTAAGTGGATCTTAAGAGGAATATTGGTGAAAGGGTTTTCATTTGTTGGGCTGATTTTTGCTGCTAAATCTTCATATTTCCTGCCCTTATAATGACTATAACTAGCATGTAGGAGAAATAAGTATTAACCTTTAAGCATATGGGAGAAATAATTATTAACCTTTTAGATTAATCATGTTAACCTTGGGTTAAATAAATTCCTTTCTTGATTGTAACTCACTACACCCTCACCCTATAGGAATGCAACTTTATTTGGAGGGTGGTGCCTGGTTTAAGAAAAAAACACCCTTTGAAAAATAAGTTTTTTGGTTATCAGAGCAAAAGTATTGTAAATGTCAGCAGGCCTCATGGCCAGATGATGTAAAACCCCTAAGGACTTTTTTTATGCAAAGCATCTGATTTTGATAAAGATCAGGACTGCTGACCCCCACATGACTCTGTATTCATCCCTATATATAACAAAAGGTATATAAGGAAACCTGAAAAATAAAGAAATGGGATCAGTTCCTGGAAAGACTGACTCCCCCATGTCATTCTTTCTTACTCCCCATTTTTCTGGCTGAATTCCCATATGGAGCATGGATGCTATTCAATGTGAAACAAGTTATTCAGCTTCTTTTTCTCCACTAATTTTCCTACTACACTATCTGTTTCTAATCTCTCTTTATCTGTAATTAAATATGTATTTTTCCAAGGACGCCAACTCCATCTCCACCTTCGAACCCTGGATCCACCGGGGCTGGACCCTGGCAGAGACTGGCTCATGGGTCCTCAGAAACGTCCAGTCTCTATGCGAGTAGAGAGGGGCCTCTCAGGATTCCTGTGCAGTCACTGCTGGGGCCGAGGTCCTCATCTGAAGTTGAGGCCGGAAACTCAGGTTTGCTCTCCCTTTCTGACATGGATCTCTGGGTTCCTCTGAGGTTTCCACAGGGGAGTTAGGCCTCCTTTCGTGTGGAGACATGCAAGTCTGTTATCCTCTCAAGCTGGAAAAGCAATATCAGGCTTCCTGTCGGGTTGACATAGGGATTGGTGGCTTTCTCTCTGATGCCACAGGGGTGTCACACTGCCATAGTGTTTTGAGTCCGTCTGCCGGGTGACCTCCAAGTCAGTGCAGGAGTTTCAGGTATATCTGGAGTGCATTGGGACATTGGGGTATTTGGAAATGGTGGCATGATCCCTGGAGTTCCTCTCAAGTGTCAACTTTTGACTCCCTCCTCTTAAGGTGTGACAGGAATGCCGGGATTCCTTTCCTGACCAAGCAGGGAAATGGACCCGCCTCTCTGGATGAGAATGGAAAGGCGGGGCTCTTCTTGAGTTGTGGCAGGACCCTCTGTGTTCCTCTCGAGTGGAGACGTGTATTTCGAGGAACTTCTTGAGCTGCCTCAAGGGTGTCAAGGACACTTTCCAGGCTCAAGAGGGAAGGTGGGATTTCTCTCGAGAAGCTGCTGTGGAAAAGGGCCTAATCTCGTGTTGAGGGGATAATCTCTGGTTTTTCTCGAGCTGCAGCAGCAAACGTGGAGTCGCTCTCGAGTTACGAAGGGGACATCAGGGATCCACTTGTGGGGCCTCAGGAACTTCCAATCTCCTTGTGAGTTGTGAGGGGCCTCTCGGGATTCCTCTGCAGTCACTGCGGGGGTCAAGGTCCTCATCTGGCATTGTGGCCAGAACCTCTGGTTTCCTCTCCCGTGCCATCATTGATCTCGAAGTTCCTCTGGGGTTTCCACTGGGGAGTCAGGCTTTGTCTCGTGTGGAGACATGCAACTCTGCTCTCCTCTCAAGTTGGAAAAGAAGCTTCCTGTCAGGCCTCCTGTTGGGTTGACATAGGGATTGGTGGCTTTCTCTCAAGGAGCCACAAGGTGGTCACACCCACCATCATGTTTTTGAGTCATTCCTCAGGGTCACTGGCGATTCAGTGCAGGGGAGTCAGTTGTATCTGAAATGCACTGGGACATTGGGGTCTTCAGAAATGTTGGCAAGCCCTTGAGTTCCTCTCGAGTGTCAAGTTGAGACCTCCTCCTCTTGAGGTGTGACGAGAACGCCAGGATTCCTTTCCAGACGAAGTATGGAAATGGATGGAAATGGACCCTCTTCTCTGGATGAGGAGGGAAAACTGGGGCTCTTCTTGAGTTGTGGCCAGACTCTTGGTGTTCCTCTAGAATGGAGACGGGTATGTTGGGGAATTTCTTGAGCTGCCTCAAGGGAGTCAAGAACCCTTTTGAGGCACAAGAGTGAACGTGGGATTTCTCTCAACACGCCACAGTGGAAAAGGGCCTCATGTCGCATTGAGGGGAGAATCTCCTGCTTTGTATCGTGTTTCGGCAGTAAACCTGGGGTCCATCTCAAGTTATGACAGGAACCTCAGGGACCCGCTTGTGGGGCCTCAGGAACTTCCAGTCCCCATGTGAGTTGTGAGGTGCCTCTCGGGATTCCTCTGCCGTCGATGCCAGTTCTGAGGTCCTCATCTGGAATTGAAGGCAGAACCTCAGGCTTCCTCTCAGTGCCAACTTGGATCTCTGGGTCCCTCTGGGGTTTCCACACTTGAATCAGGCCTTGTCTCATGTGGAGACATGCAAGTCCGCTCTCCTCAAGAGCTGGAAAAGCAGCTTCCTGTCAGGCTGCCTGTCAGGTTGACATAGGGATCAGTGGCTTTCTCTAGAGGTGGCACAGGGCTGTCACACCTACCGTCGTGTTTTGAGTCGGTCCTTGAGGTGACCATCGAGTCAGTGCAGGTGAGTCAGGTGTATCTGGAGTGCATTGGGACATCAGGGTCTTTGGAAATGGTGGCACGACCCCTGGAGTTCCTCTAAAGTGTCACGTTGAGATGGCCTCCTCTTGAGGTGTGATGGGAACACTGGGATTCTTTTCCCGATGGAGCAGGGGATTGGACTCTCCTCTCCGGATTAGGAGGGAAAACCGGGGCTTTTCTTGAATTGTGTCAGGACCTTCGGTGTTCCTCTCTAGTGGAGACGGGTATATCAAGAAACTTCTTGAGTTGCGTCAAGGTTGTCAAGGACCCTTTCAAGGCTCAAGAGGGAAGGTGGGATTTCTCTCAAGGCACCGCAGTGGAAAAGGGCCTCAGCTCGCATTGAGGGGAGAATCTCCTGGTTTTTCTCTAGTTGCAGCAGCAAACTTGGGGTCCCTCTCGAGTGATGATGGGGACATCAGGGACCTGCACATGGGGCCTCAGGAATATCCATTCTCCATGCGATTCGCGAGGGGCCTCTTGGGATTCATCTGCAGTCTCTGCTGGGGCCAAGGTACTCATCTGGAGTTCAGGCTGAAACCTAAGTTTCTGCTCCTTGCCAGCATGGATCTCAGAGTGTCTATGGGGTTTCCACAGGAAAGTCAGGCCACGTCTCTTGTGGACACATGCAAGTCCACTCTCCTCTCGAGCTGGAAAAGCACATTCTTGTCAGGTTTCCTGTTGGGTTGACATAGTATTTGATGGCTTTCTCTCGAAGTGCCACAGGTCTGTCACAACCGCCATCATGTTTGGAGTTGGTACTCGGGGTTACCGTCGTGTCAGTGCTGAGTAATCAGGTGTATCTGGAGTGCATTGGGACATTAGGGTCTTTGGAAATGGTGGCACGACACTTGCAGTTACTCTCGAGTGTCAAGTTGAGACTGACGTCTCTTGAGGTGCGACGGGAATGCCAGGATTCCTTTCACAATGAAGCAGGGAAATGGACCCTCCTCTCAGGATGAGGAGGGAAAATCAGGGTTCTTCTTGAATTGTGGCAGAACCCTCGGTGTTCCTCTCGAGTGGAGATGGGTATTTCGGTGAACTTCTTCCAGTACCTCAGGGGTGTCAAGGACACTTTCGAGGCTTAAGAGCAAAAGTGGGATTTCTCTTGAGACTCCACAGCAGAAAAAGGCCTCGTCTCACGTGAGGGGAGAATCTTCTGGTGTTTTACGTGTTGCGGGAGCAAACTTGGTGTCCCTCTCTATTTATGACACGGAGCTCAGGGACCCGCACATGGGTTCAAGGAATGTCCAGTCTCCATGTGAGTTGTGAGGGGCTGTTCGGGATTCCTCTGCAGTCACTGCCCAGGCCATGGTCCTCATCTGGAGTTGAGACCGGAAACTAAGGTTTCCTCTCCTGTGCCAACATGGATCTTGGTGTCCCTCTGGCATTTCCACAGGGGAGTCAGCCCTCTTCTTGTGTGGAGACATGCAAGTCCACTCTCCTCCCGAGCAGAAAAAGGAGCTTCCTGTCAGGTTTCCTGTGGGCTTGACATAGGGATTGGTGGCTTTCTCTTGAGGTGCCCCAGGGTTGTCACGTCCGCCATCTTGTTTTGAGTAGGTCCTCTGTTTGACCGTCGAGTCAGTGCAGGCGAGTCTGGTTTATCTGAAATGCATTGAGGCATCAGGGTCTTTGGAAATGGTGGAATGACCGCTGGAGATCCTCAAGAGTGTCAAGTTGTGAACGCTTCCTCTTGAGGTGCGACGGGACACCGGGAATTCTTTCTTGACAAAGCAGGGAAATGGACCCGCCTCTCAGGATGAGGAGGGAAAACCGGGGCTCTTCTTGAGTTGTGGCAGGACGCTCGACGTTCCACTCCAATGGAGACGGGTATGTCGGGGAATTTCTTGAGTTGCCTCAAGGGTGTAAAGGACACTTTTGAGGCTCAAGATGGAAGGTGGGATTTCTCTTGAGATGCCACAGCAGAAAAGGGCCTCATCTCGAGTTGAGGGGAGAGTGTCATGGCTTTTCTCGAGTTGTGGCAGCAAACGTGGGATCCCTCTCGAATTGTGATGGGGACCACAGGGACCTGCTCGTGGAGCCTCAAGAATGTCCAGTCTCCATGCAAGTTGTGAGTGGCCACTCAGGATTCCTCTGAGGTCACTGCCAGGGCCGAGATCCTCATCTGGAGTTGAGACCGGAACCTCAGGCTTCCTGTCCTGTTTTGAAATGGATTTCTGGGTCCCTCTAGGGTTTCCACAGTTGAGTCACACCTCGTCTCATGTGGAGACATGCAAGTCCGCTCTCCTCTCGAGCTGAAAAAGCAGCTTCCTGTCAGGCTTCCTGTCGGCTTGACATAGGAATTGGTGGCTTTCTCTCGTGGTCCAACAGGGCTGTCACACCCGCCATCATGTTTTGAGTATGTCCTCCGTTTTACCGTAAGGTCAGTGCAGGGTATTGTGGTTTATCTGGAGAGCATTGGGACATCAGGGTCTTTGGAAATGGTGGAGCAACTGCTGGAGTTCCTCAAGAGTGTCAAGTTGAGACCACCTCCTCTTGAGTTGCAACAGGAATGCTGGGAATCCTTTCCTGATAAAGCAGGGAAATGGACTCTCCTCTCGCGATAAGGAGGGAAAAATGGGGCTCTTCTTGAGTTGTGGCGGGACCCTCAATGTTCCTCTGGAGTGGAGACTGATATGTCGGGGAACATATTGAGCTGCCTCAAAGGTGTCAAGGACCCTTTCGAGGCTCAAGAGGGAAGGTGGGATTTCTCTTGAGATGCCGCAGCAGAAAAGGGCCTCATCTCGCGTTGAGGGGAGAATGTCATGGTTGTTCTCGAGTTGTGGCAGCAAACGTGGGATCCCTCTCGAGTTACGATAGGGACCACAGGGACCCACTTGTGGCGCCTCAAGAATGTCCAGTCTCCATGCAGGTTGTGAGTGGCCTCTCAGGATTCCTCTGAGGTCACTGCCAGGGTCGAGATCCTCATCTGGAGTTGAGGCCGGAACCTCAGGCTTCCTGTCCCGTTTCAAAATGGATCTCTGGGTCCCTCTGGGGTTTCCACAGTTGAGTCAGGCCTCGTCTAGTGTGGAGACATGAAAGTCCACTCTCCTCTTGAGCTGGAAATGCAGCTTCCTATCAAGCTGCCTGTTAGTGCCACATAGGGATCGGTGGCTTTCTCTTGAGGTTCTACATAGCTGTCACACCCGCCATCGTGCTTTGATTCTGTCCTCGGGAAGAATGTCATGTCAGTGCAGGAGAGTCAGTTGTATCTGAATTCACTGGGACACTGGTGTCCTTGGAAATGGTGGCACGACCTCTGGAGTTTCTCCCAAGTGTCACATTGAGACCTACTCTTCTTCAGGTGTGATGGGAACTCCGGGATTCCTTCCCCGACAAAGCAGGGAAATGGACCCTACTCTCCAGATGAGGAGGGAAAACCGGGGCTATTCTTGAGTTGTGGTGGGACCCTTGTTGTTCCTCTCGAGTGGACATGGGTATGTCAGGGAACTTCTTGAGTTGCCTCAAGGGTGTCAAGGACCCTTTCGAGGCTCAAGAGGGAAGTTGGTATTTCTCTCAAGATGCTGCAGTGGAAATGGGCCTAATCTCTTATTGAGGGGAGAATCTTGAGTTGCGGCAGCAAACTTGGGCTCCCTCTCGAGTTATGAAGGGGACATCAGTGATCCATTTGTGGCGCATCAAGTATGTCCAGTCTCCATGCAAGTAGCGAGGAGCCTCATGGGATTCCTCTGAAGTCACTGCAGGGGCCAAGTTCCTCATCTGAGCTTGAGAAAGGAAACTAAGGTTTCCACTCCTGTGCTCACATGGATCTCGGGTTCTTCTGGGGTTTCCAGAGGGGATTCAGGCCTCAGCTCATCTGGAGATGTTCAAATCCGCTCTCATCTCGAGCTGGAAAAGCAGCTTCCTCTCAGGCTTCCTGTCAGGTTTACATAGGTATCGGTGGCTTTCTCTTGAGGTTCCACAGGGCTATCACACCTGCCATTGTGTTTTGTGTCGGTCCTCAGTGTGACCATCGAGTCAGTGCAGGGGAGTCTGGTGTATCTGGAGTGCATTGGGACATCAGGTCTTTGGAAATGGTGGCAAGACCCCTGGAGTTCCCCTCGAGTGTCAAGTCGAGACTGCCTCCTCTTGAGGTGTGATGGGAACACTGGGATTCCTTTCCCGATGAAGCAGAGAAATGGACCCTCCTCTCGGGATGAGGAGGGAAATCCCTGGCTCTACTTGAGTTGTGATGGACCCACGGTGTTCCTCATGAGTGCAGACGGGTATGTCAGGGAAATTTTGAGTTGTATAAAGGGTGTCAAGGACGCTTTCTAGGCCCAAGAGGGAATGGGGATATCTCTTGAGAGGCCACAGTGGAAAAGTGCCTCATCTTGAGTTGAAGGGAGAATCTCCTGATTTTTCTCGAGTTGCAGCAGCAAACTTGGGGTCCCTCTCGTGTTACGACGGGGACCTCAGGGACCCACTCATCGGGTCTCAGGAACTTCCAGTCTCTATATAAGTTGCCAGGGGCCTCTCAGGATTCCTCTGCAGTCACTGGTGTGGCCGAAGTCCTCATCTGGAATTGAGGCTGGAACCTCACTATTCCTCTCCCATGCCAACATGGATCTCTGGGTTCCTCTGGGGTTTCCACAGGCAAGTCAGGCCTTGTCTCTGTGAGACATGCAAGTCCGCTCTCCTCTCGAGCTGGATAAGCAGTGTCATGCTTCCTGTAGTGTTTACATGGGGATCAGTGGCTTTCTCTCAAGGTGCCACAGAGCTGTCACACATGCCATTGTGTTTTGAGTCGGTCCTCGGGTTGACCATCTAGTCACTGCAGGAAGTCAGGTGTATCTATAGTGCACTGAGACATCGGGGTCTTTGGGTATGGTGGAATGACCCCTGGAGTTCCTCTCAAGTGTCATGTTGAGACTGCCTCCTCCTGAGGTGTGACAGGAACGTTGGGATTCCTTTCCCAAGGAATAAAGGAAAGGACCCTCCTCTCAGGATGAGGCGGGAAAACCGGGGTTCTTCTTGAATTGTGGCTGGACACTCAGTGTTCCTCTCGAGTGGAGACGGGTATGTCGGGGAACTTTTTGAGTTGCTCCAAGGGTGTCAAGGATTCTTTCGAGGCTCAAGAGTGAAAGTGGGATTTTTCTCGAGACACCACAGCAGTAAAGACCCTCATCTCGTGTTGAGGATAGAATCTCCTGGTTTCAGTCAAGTTGTGGCAACAAAATTGGGGTCCCATTAGAGTTACAAAGGTGACCACAGGGACCCACTCGTGGGGCCTCAGAAAGAGAGATTGTCTCCATGCGAGTTGTGAGGGACCTCTTGGGATTCCTCTGCAGTTGCTGCCGGGGCCAAGGTCCTCATCTGGATTTGAGGCTGGAACCTCAGGATTCCTCTTGCAAGTCGAAATGGATCTCAGGGTTCTTCTGGAGTTTCCACAGGAGATTCAGACCTCGTCTCGTGTGGAGAAATGCAAGTCCGCTCTCCTCTCGAGCTGGAAAAGAAGCTTCTGGTCAGGCTTCCTTTCGGGTTGACATAGGAATCGGTGGCTTTCTCTAGAGTTGCTACAAGTCTGTCAGACCCGCGATCGTGTTTTGAGTCAGTCATTGGTGTGACCGTCGAGTTAGTGCAGGGGAGTCAGGTGTATCTGCATTGCACTGGGACATCAGGGTCTTTGGAAGTGATGGGCAGCCCTAGAGAACCTCTCGATCGACAAGTTGAGACCTCCTCTTGAACTGTGATGGGAATGCTGGGATTCCTTTCCCGACAAAGTAGGAAAATGGAACCTTCTCTCTGGATGAGGAGAGAAAACCAGGGCTATTCTTGAGTTGTGGTGGGACCCTCGGTGCTCCTCTCGAGTGGAGATGCGTATGTTGGGGAATTTTTTGAGTTGCCACAAGGGTGTCAAGGACTTTTTCAAAGCTCAAAAGGGAAGGTGGGATTTCTCTCGAGATGCCACAGTGAAAAGGGCCTCATGTCGCTTTGAGGGGAGAATCTCCTGGTTTGTCTCGAGTTGCGGCAGCAAACCTGGGGTTCATCTCGACTTACAACGGGGACCTCAGGGACCCGCTCACGGGGCCTCATGAACGTCCAGTCTCCATGCTAGTTGTGAGGGGCCTATCAGGATTACTCTGCAGTCGCTGCCGAGGCCAAGGTCCTCATCTGGAGTTGAGGCCAGAAACTCCACTTTCTTCTCCCGTGCCGACATTGATCCCGGGATACTTCTGGGGTTTCCACATGGGAGTCAGGCCTCGTCTCTTAGGGAGACATGCAAGTCTGCTCTCATCTAAAGCTGGAAAAGCAGTTTCCTGTAAGGTTTTCTGTCTGGTTGACATAGAGATTGGTGGCTTTCTCTCGAGTTGCCACAGGGCTGTCACACCCACCATCATGTTTTGAGCCGGTCCTCAGTGTGACCATCCAGTCAGTGCAGAGGAGTCAGGTGTATCTGGAGTGCATTGAGACATCAGGGTCTTTGGAAATTGTGGCACGACCCCTGAAGTTCCTCTCGAGTGTCAAGTAGAGACCGCCTCCTCTTGAGGTATGACAAGAATGCCATGATTCCTTTTGTGACAAAGCAGGGAGATGGACTCTCCTCTCCGGATAAGGGGGGAAAACAGGGGCTCTTCTTGAGTTGTGGTGGGACCGCTGGTGTTCCTCTCGAGTGGAGACGGGTATTTCGGTGAACTTCTTGAGTTGCCTAAAGGGTTTCAAGGACCATTTCGAGGTTCAAAAGTGAAGAAGGGACATCTCTCAAGAAGCCGCAGTGGAAAAGGGCCTCATGTCGCGTTGAGGGGAGAATCTCCTGGTTTGTCTCGAGTTGTGGCAGCAAACCTGGGGTTCATTTTGACTTACAACAGGGACCTCAGGGACCCACTCATGGGGCTTCATGAACGTCCAGTCTCCATGCTAGTTGTGAGGGGCCTATCAGGATTACTCTTCAGTCACTGCTGGGGCCAAGGTCCTCATCTGGAGTTGAGGCCAGAAACTCTACTTTCCTCTCCCGTGCCGACATTGATCCCGGGATACTTCTGGGCTTTCCACAGGGGAGTCAGGCCTTGTCTCTTAGGGAGACATGCAAGTCTGCTCTCATCTAAAGCTGGAAAAGCAGCTTTCTGTAAGGTTTTCTGTCTGGTTGACATAGAGATTGGTGGCTTTCTCTCGAGTTGCCACAGGGCTGTCACACCCACCATCATGTTTTGAGCCGGTCCTCAGTGTGACCATCCAGTCAGTGCAGAGGAGTCAGGTGTATCTGGAGTGCATTGAGACATCAGGGTCTTTGGAAATTGTGGCACGACCCCTGAAGTTCCTCTCGAGTGTCAAGTAGAGACCGCCTCCTCTTGAGGTGCAACAAGAATGCCATGATTCCTTTTGTGACAAAGCAGGGAGATGGACTCTCCTCTCCGGATAAGGGGGGAAAACAGGGGCTGTTTTTGAGTTGTGGCGGGACCATTGGTGTTCCTCTCGAGTGGAGACGGGTATTTTGGTGAACTTCTTGAGTTGCCTAAAGGGTTTCAAGGACCATTTCGAGGCTCAAAAGTGAAGGAGGGATATCTCTCGAGAAGCCACAGTGGAAAAGGGCCTCATCTCACGTTGAGGGGAGAATCTCCTGGTTTTTCTCAAGTTGCTGCAGCAAACTTCGAGTCCCTCTCGAGTTATGTTGGGGACCTCAGGGACCCACTCATGGGGCCTCAGGAACGTCCAGTCTCCATGCCAGTTGTGAGGGGCCTCTCGGGATTCCTCTGCAGTCGCTGCACGGGCTGAGGTCTTCATATGGATTTGAGGTCAGAACCGCAGGTTTCCTCTCCCATGCCAACATGGATCTCAGGGTCCTCTGGGGTTTCATTTGGGAGTCAGTCTTTGTCTCATGTGGAGACATGCAAGTCCACTGTCCTCTTGACCTGGAAAAGCAGCTTCCTGTCATGATTCCTGCAGGGTTGATATAGTCATAGATGGCTTTCTCTCGAGGGGCCACAGGGCGATTACACCCACCATCATGTTTTGATTCGGTTCTTGGTGTGACCGTCATGTTAGTGAAGGGGAGTCAGGTGTATCTGGAGTGCACTGGGTCATTGGGGTCTTTGGAAATGTTGGCAAGCCCTGGAGTTCCTCTTGAGTGTCAAGTTGAGACCACCTCCTCTTGAGGTGGGGCAGGAACACTGGGATTCCTTTCTCGACGAATTAAGAAAATGGACCCTCCTCTCAGGATAAGGAAGGAATACCGGGGCTCGTCTTGAGTTGTGGCTGGACCCTCGGTGTTCCTCTAGAGTGGAGACGGGTATGTCGGGGAACTTCTTGAGTTGCCTCAAAGGTCTCAAGGACCCTTTCGAGGCTGAAGAAAGAACGTTGGATTTCCCTCGACATACCACAGTGGAAAAGTTCCTGATCTCGTGTTGAGGGTAGAATCTCCTGGTATTGTCTCTAGTTGTGGCAGCAAAGCTGGGGTCAGTCTCGAGTTATGCCGGGGACCTCTGGGACCCACTCATTAGGCATCAGGAATGTCCTGTCTCCATGTGAGTTGCAAGGGGCCTCTCTGGATTCGTCTACAGTTGTTGCCAGGGCCAAGGTCCTCATCTGGAGTTGAGGCTGGAACCTCAGGATTCCTCTCCCGTGCCGACATGGATCTTGGTGTTCTTCTGGAGTTTCCACAGGGGAGTCAGTCCTCGTCTCATATGCAGACATGCAAGTCCGCTCTTCTCTCAAACTGGAAAAACAATGTAAGGCTTCCTGCCGAGTTCACATAGGGATCCGTGGCTTTCTCTCGAGGTGCCACCAGGCTGTCACACCTGCCATCATGTTTTGAGTCGATCTTTGATGGGACGGTCAAGTCAGTGCAGTGGAGTCAGGTGTATCTGCAGTGGAGTGGGACATCAGGGTCCTTTGGAATGGTGGCACGACCCCTGGAGTTCCACTCGAGTGTCAAGTTGAGACTGCCTCCTCTTGAGGTGTGATGGCAATGCCAGCATTATTTTCCCAACGAAGCAGGGAAATGGACCCTCATCACAAGATGAGGAGGGAAAATTGAGGTTCTTCATGAGTTGTGGTGGGACCCTTGGTGTTCCTTTTGCATTGAGATGGGTAAATCGGGGAACTTCTTGTGTTGCTTCAAGGGTATTGAGGACCCTATCGAGGCTCAAGAATGAAGGTGTGATTTCTCTTGAGACACTGCAGCAGAAAAAGGCCTCATCTTGCATTGAGGGGAGATTCTCCTGGTTTGTCTCCAGTTGCGGCAGGAAACTTGGAGTTTCTCTCGAGTTATGATGGGGACCTCAGGGAACCGCTCATGTGGCCTCAGGAAAGTCCAGTTTCCAAACGAATTTCGTGGGGCCTCTCAGGATTCCTCTGCATGACTTTCTGGGGCCAAGGTGCTCATCTGAAGTTGAAGCCAGAACCTCCGGTTTCCTCTCCAGTGCTGACATGGATCTCGGGGTTTCTCTGGAGTTTCCACAGGGCAATCAGGCCTCGTCTCATCTGGAGACATGCAAGTCCACTGTCCTCTCAAGCTAGAAAGGCAGTGTCAGGCTTTCGGTTGAGTACATAGAAAGCGGTGGCTTTCTCTCGAGGTGCCACATGGCTGTCACACCTGCCATCGTGTTTTGAGTCTATCCTCAGGGTGGCCGTCAAGTCAGTGCAGGGGGGACAGGTGTATCTGGAGTGGATTGGGACATCGGGGTCTTTTGGAATGGTGGCACAAACCCTGGAATTCCTCTCGGGTGTCAAGTTGAGACAGCCACCTCTTGAGGTGGGAAGGGAATGCTGGGATTTTTTTCCCAACGAAGCAGGAAAATAGACACTCATCTCGAAATGAGGAGGGAAAACCAGGGCTTTTCTTGAGGTGTGGTGTGATCAATCGTTTTCCTCTCGAATGGAGACAGATATGTCGGGGAACTTCTGGAGTTGCCTCAAGGGTGTCAAGGACCCTTTTGAGGCTCAAGAGGGAAGGTGGGATATCTCTTGAGATGCCGCAGCCGAAACGGGCCTCATCTCCCGTAGAGGGGAGAATCTCCTTGTTTTTCTAGAGCTGCTGCAGGAAAATTGGGATTCCTCTGGAGTTACGTTGGGGACCTCAGGGACACTCTCGTGTGGCCTCAGGAAAGTCCAGTCTCCATGCGAATTGCAAGGGTCCTCTCGGGATTCTTCTGCAGTCTCTGTCTTGGCCAAGGTCCTCATCTGGAGTTGAGGCCGGAACCTCAGGTTTCCTCTCCAATGCTGACATCGATCTCAAGGTTCCTCTGGACTTTCCACAGGGCAGTCAAGCCTCGTCTCGTGTGGAAACATGCACGTCCGCTCTCCTCTCAAGCTGGAAAAGCAGTGTCAGGCATCCTGTCGAGTTGACAAAGGGATTGGTGGCTTTTTCTCGAGGTGCCAAAGGGCTGTCGCATCTGCCATTGTGTTTTGAGTCAATCCTCAGTGACCGCCGAGTCAGTGCAGGGGATTCAGTTGTTTCTGGAGTGGACTGGGACATTGGGGTCTTTTGGAACAGTGGCATGTCCCCTGGAGTTCCTCTCGAGTGCCAATTTGAGACAGCCTCCTCTTGAGGTGCGACGGGAATGCCAGGATTTCTTTCCAGACAAAGCAGGAAAATGGACCCTCATCTAAAGATGAGGAGGGAAAATGGCGGCCCTTCTTGAGCTGTGTCAGGACCCTGGGAGTTCCTCTCAAGTGGAGACGGGTATGTTGGGGAACTTCCTAAGTTGCCTCAAGGGTGTCAAGGACCTTTTTGAGGCTCAAGAGTGAAGGTGGGATTTCTCTTGAGATGCCAATGTGGAAAAGGTTCTCATCTCACATTGAGGGGATAATCTCCTGGTTTTTCTCGAGTTTTGGCAGGAACCTTGGGGTTCCACTCAAGTTACGATGGGGACCTCAGGGGCCCGCTTGTGTGGTCTCAGGAAAGTCTAGTCTCCATGCAAGTTGCAAGGGTCCTCTTGGGATTCCTCTCCAGTTGGTGTTGAGCGCTAGGTCCTCATCTGAAGCTGAGGCTGGAAGCTCGCTCAGTGTTCCTCTCCAATGCTCAAATGAATCTCAGGGTTCCTTTTGAGTTTCCACAAAGGATTCAGGACTCGTCTCATGTGAAGACATGCAAGTCCACTTACCTCTCTAGCTGTAACAAGAGTATCAGGCTTCCTATCGAGTTGACACAGGGATCTGTGTCTTTCTCTCGAGGTGCCACAGGGCCGTCACACATGCCATTGTGTTGTGAGTCTATCCTCGGAGTTACAGTCGATTCAGTGCTGATGAATCAGTTGTATCTGCAGTGGATTGGGGCATCAGGTCTTTTGGAATGCTGGCATGTCCCCTAGAGTTCCTCTCAACTTTCAAGAGGAAACCGATTCGTACTAAGGTGTGACGGGAAGGCTGGAAATCCTTTAGCGACAAAGCATGGTAATGGACCCTCACCTCAATATGGAAGGGAAAAACGGGGCTCTTCTCAAGTTGTGGTGGGACCTTCGGTGTTGTTCTCAAGTGGAGACAGGTATGTCGGGGATCTTCTTGAGTTGCCTCAAGGGTTTCAAGGACCCATTCGAGGCTCAAGAGGGAAGGTGGGATTTCTGTCAAGACATCACTGCGGAAAAGGGCCTCATCTCGCATGAGGGGAGAATGACTTGGATTTCTCGTGTTGCGTCAGGAAATTGCAGTTCCTCTTGAGTTATGATGGGGACCTCAGGGACCCGCTCGTGTGGCTTCAGGAAAGTCCATTCTCCATGCGAGTTGCTAGGGGCCTCTCAGGATTCCTCTGCAGTCGCTTCCGAGACTGAGGTCCTCATCTGGAGTTAAGACTGGAATCTCAGGGTTCCTCTCCAGTGCTGACATGGAATTCGGGGTTTCTCTGGAGTTTCCACAGGGGAGTCAACCCTGTCTCGTTTTGAGACATGCAAGTCTGCTCTCCTCTCGAGCTGGAAAAGCAGTGTCAGGCTTCCTTTCGATTTGACATAGGGATCGGTGCTTTCTCTCCAGGTTCCACATGGTTGTCACTCCTGACATGTTTTGAATTTACCCTCGGGGTGACCATCGAGTCAGTGCAGGGGAGTCAGATGTATCTGGGGTGGATTAGGACATCAGGGTGTGTTGGAATGGTGGCACGACCCCTGGAGTTCCTCTAAAGTGTAAAGTTGAGACCGACTCCTCTTGAAGTGCGACGGGAATGCTGTGATTCCTTTCTCAAAGAACCAGGGAAATGGACCCTCATCGAGTTATGAGGAAAGAAAACCGGGGCTCTACTTGAGTTGTGGCTGGACCTTCACTCGGTGTTCCTCTCAAGTGGAGACTGGTATGTCGGGGAACTTATTGAATTATCTCAGAGGTGTCAAGGACCCCTTCAAGGCTCAAAACGGAAGGTGGGATTTCTCTCGAGATGCCACAGCTGAAAAGGGCCTCGTCTAGCGTTGAGGGGAGAATCTCCTTGTTTTTCTCGATTTGCAGCATGAAACATGACATTCCTCTCGAGTTACAATGGGGACCTCAGGGACCCACTCGTGTTGGCTCAGTAAATTCCAGTCTCCATGTAAGTTGAGAGAGGCCTCTCGGGAGTTTTCTCCAGTTGGCAGTGGTACCTAGGTCCTCATCTGGAGCTGAGGCTGGGACCTCCTTTTCCTCTCCAGTACTGACATGTATCTCCGGGTTCCCATGGAGTTTCAACAGGGGAGTCAGGACTCGTCTCCTGTGGAGACATGCAAGTCCACTTTCCTCTCGTGCTGTAACAATAGTGTCAGGCTTTCTGTCGAGTTGACATAGGGATCTGTGACTCTCTCGAGGTGCCAAAGGGCTGTCACAACTGCCATCGTGTTGTGAGTCAATCCTCGGTGTGACAGTCGAGTCACAGGGGAATCAAGTGTATCTGGGTTGGATTCGGACTTTAGGGTGTTTTGGAACAGTGGCATCATCCTGGGAGTTCTTCTTGACTTTCAAATTGAGACTGCCCACTCTTGAGCTGCAACTTGAATGGCTGGATTCCTTTCCCAACCAAGCAGGGAAATGGACCCTCATCTCGAGATGAGGAAGGAAAAACGGGGCACTTCTTGAGTTGTGACGGGACACTTGGTGTTCTTTTCGAGTAGACACATGTTTGTCGGGAACTTCTTGAGTTGCATCAAGGGTGTCAAGGACCATTACGAGGCTCAAGAATAAAAGTGGGATTTCTCTCAAGAGGACGAAGCTTAAAAGGGCTTCATCTCGCTTTGAGGGTAGAATCTCCTGGTTTTTCTCGAGTTGCAGCAGGAAACTTGGGGTTCCTTTTGAGTTACATCGGGCCCTCAAGGACCTGCTCATGTTGCCTCAGGAAAGTCCAGTCTCCATGCGAGTTGCCAGGGACCTTTCAGGATTTCTCTCCAGTCTGTGCCAGTTCCTAGGTCCTCATGTGGACCTGAGGCTGGAATCTCAGGCTTCCTTTCCAGTTCTGACATGGATCTCCGAGTTCCTGTGCAGTTTCAAAAGGGCAGTCAGGACTCGTCTCCTGTGGAGACATGCAAGTCTGCTTTCCTCCTGTGCTGTAACAGTAGTGTCAGGCTTCCTGTCGAGTTGACATAGGGATCTGTGGCTTTCTCTCCTGAAGCAAAAGGGCTGTCACAAGTGCCATCGTGTTGTGAGTTGATTCTCAGGGTGACAGTCGAGTCAGTGAAGGGGAATCAGTGTATCTGGGTTGCATTTGGACATCAGGGTCTTTTGAAATAGTGACACGACCCCTGGAGTTCCTCTCGACATTCAAATTGAGACTGCCCACTCTTGAGTTGTGAAGGGAATGGCAGGATTTCTTCCCCGACGAAGTGGGGAAATTAACCCTCATCTTTAGATGAGGAGGAAAAATCAGGTCACTTCTTGAGCTGTGGCAGGGCCCTCCATGTTCCTTATGAGTAGAGACGTGTATGTCTGGAACTTCCTGAGTTGCCTCAAGGGTGTCAAGGACCCTTTCGAGGCTCAAGAGGAAAGGTGGGATTTCTCTCGAGATGCTGCAGCTGAAAAGGGCCTCATCTCGCGCTGAGGGGAGAATCTCCTTGTTTTTCTCGAGTTGCGGCAGGAAACTTGGCGTTCCTCTCGAGTTAAGGTGGGGACCGCAGGGACCTGCTCATTTGGCTGCAGGAAAGCCCAGTCTCCATGCGAATTGCCAGGAGCCACTCAAGATTCCTCTGCAGTCACTGCTGGGGCTGAGGTCCTCATCTAGAGTTAAGGCCGGAGCCTCAGGTTTCCTCTCCAGTGCTGACATGTGTCTCTGCGTTTTTATGAAGTTTCTGCAAGGGAATCAGGCCTCGTCTTGTGTGGAGACATGCAAGTCTGCTCTCCTCTAGAGCTGATAAAGCAATGTCAGTCTTCCTGTCGAGTTGACATAGGGCTTTGGGGATTTCTCTTGAGGTTCCACAGGGCTTTCACAACTGCTGTCGTGTTTTGAGTCAATCCTTAGGGTGACCATAGAGTCAGTGCATGGGTGTGAGGTGTATCTGGAGGGGATTGGGACATCTGGGTCTTTTGGAATGGTGGCACGACCACTGGAGTTCCTCTCGAGTGTTAATTTGAGACCACCTCCTCTTAAGATGCGACGGGAATACCGGGATTCCTTTCCCGATGAAGCAGGTAAAAGGACACTCATCTCGAGATGATTAGGGAAAAACAGGGCTCCTCTCGAGTTGTGCTGGGAACTCGATGTTCCTCTCGAGTGGAGACGGGTATGTCGGGGCTCTTCTTGAGCTGTGGAGGGACCTTCGGTGTTCCTCTCTAGTGGAGAAGGGTATTTCGGGGAACATCTTGAGTTGCATGAAGGGTGTCAAGGATCCATTCGAGGCTCAAGTGGAAAGGTGGGATTTCTCTCGAGTAGCCCAGCTGAAAAGTGGCTCATCTCACGTTGAGGGGAGAATCTTCTTGTTTTTCTTGAGTTGTAGTAGGAATCTTGGGGTTCCTCATAAGTTACGACAAGGACCTCAGGTACATGCTCATGTTGTCTCAGTAAAGTCCAGTCTCCATGTAAGTTGAGAGAGGCCACTTGGTATTCCTGTCCAGTCAGTGCCAAGTACCTAGGTCTTGATCTGGAGCTGAGGAAGGAACCTCCTTGTTCCTCTCCAGTGCTGACATGGATCTCCGGGTTCCTATGGAGTTTCAGCAGGAGAGTCAGGACTTGTCTCCTGTGGAGACACACAATTCCGCTTTCCTCTCATGCTGTAACAGTAGTGTCAGACTTACTGTCGAGTTCACATAGGTATCTGTGACTTTTTTTCGAGGTGCCAAAGGGCTGACACAACTGCCATCATGTTGTGAGTCAATCCTCGGTGTGACAGTTGAGTCTCTGCAGGGGAATCAAGTGTATCTGGGTTGGATTTGGACTTCAGGGTGTTTTGGAATAGCAGCATGATCCCTGGAGTTCTTCTCGACTTTCAAATTGAGACCGCCCCCTCTTGAGCTGCGACGGGACCATTAGGGTTCCTTTCCCAACCAAAGAGGGAAATGGACTCTCATCTCGAGATGAGGAGGGAAAAACGGGACACTTCTTGAATTGTCACAGGACCCTCATTGTTGTTTTCAAGCAGAGACATGTTTGTAGGGAACTTCTTGAGTTGCATCAAGGGTGTCAAGGACTGTTTTGAGGATCAAGAATGAAGGTGGGATTTCTCTCAAGAGGACACAGCCTAAAAGGGCTTCATCTCACTTTGAGGGTAGAATCTCCTGGATTTTCTCAAGTTGCAGCAGGAAACTTGGGGTTCCTCTCAAGTTACGTCTGGGACCTCGGGGACCTGCTTGTGTTGCCTCAGGAAAGTCCAGTCTCCATGCAAGTTGCCAGGGACCTTTCGGAATTTCTGTCTAGTCGTTACCAGTTCCTAGGTCCTCATGTGGAGCTGAGACTGGAACCTCAGGGTTCCTCTCCACTGCTGACATGGATCTCTGGGTTCCTATGCAGTTTCAACAGGGTAGTCAGAACTCATCTCCTGTGGAGACATTCAAGTCCGATATCCTCTCGTGCTGTAACAGTAGTGTCAGGCTTCCTGTCGAGTTGACATAGGGATCTGTGGCTTTCTCTCGTGAATCAACAGGGCTGTCACACGTGCCTTCGTGTTTTGAGTCCATCTTCGGGGTGACAGTAGTCAGTGCAGGGGAATCAGGTGTATATAGAGTGGATTGGGACATCAGGGTCTTTTGGTATAGTGGCACAACCCCTGGAGTTCCTCTCAACTTTCAAATTGAGACTGCCACTTCTTCCTTTGTGAAGGGAATGGAGGGATTTCTTTCCCGATGAAGCAGGGAAATAGACCTTCATCTCAAGATGAGGAGGAAAAAAATGGGGCACTTCTTGAGTTGTGGCAGGAGCCTCCGTGTTCCTTTCGAGTAGAGACCTGTATGTCGGGAAATTTTTGAATTGCCTCAAGGGTGTCAAGGACCCTTTTGAGGCTCAAGAGGGAAGGTAGGATTTCTTTTGAGATGCCATAGCTGAAAAGGGCCTCATCTCGCATTGAGGGTAGAATCTCCTTGTTTTTCTCGAGTTGCGCCAGGAAACTTGGCATTCCTCTTGAGTTATGATGGGGACCTCAGGGACCCGCTCTTTTGGTTTCAGGAAGGCCCAGTCTCCATGCAAATTGCCCGAAGCCTCTCGGGATTCTTCTACAGTCTCTGCTGAGGCTGAGGTCCTCATCTAGAGTTGAGGCCGGAACCTCAGGTTTCCTCTCCATTGCTGACATGTATCTCGGTGTTCCTCTGCAGTTTCCACAGGGTAGTCAGGCCTCATCTTGTGTGGAGACATGCAAGTCTGCTCTCCTATGGAGCTGGTAAAGCAATGTCAGGCTTCCTGTCAAGTTGACATAGAGCTAGCAGGCTTTCTCTTGAGATTCCACAGGGCTGTCACAACTTTCATCATGTTTTGAGTCGATCCTCATAGTGACCATCGAGTCAGTGCAGGGGAGTCAGGTGTATCTGGAGTGGATTTGGACATCAGGGTCTTTTGGAAAGGTGGCACGACGCCTGGAGTTCCTCTCCAGTGTCAATTTGAAACCGCCTTCTCTTGAGGAGTGACAGTAACGCTGGAATTCCTTTCCCGATGAAGGAGGGAAATGGATCCTCATGTCAAGATGAGAAGGGAAACACGAGGCTCTTCTTAACTTGTGGTGGGATCCTCGGTGTTCCTCTCAAGTGAGACGGGTTCAGTTCAGTTCAGCTCAGTTCAGTCACTCAGTTGTGTCCGACTCTTTGCGACCCCATGAATTGCAGCATGTCAGGCCTCCCTGTTCATCACCATCTCTCGGAGTTCACTCAGTCTCACATCCATCGAGTCCATGATGCCATCCAGCCATCTCATTCTCGGTCATCCCCTTCTCCTTCTGCCCCCAATCCCTCCCAGCATCAGAGTCCTTTCCACTGAGTCAACTCTTCGCATGAGGTGGCCAAAATACTGGAGTTTCAGGTTTAGCATAATTCCTTCCAAAGAAATCCCAGGGTTGATCTTCAGAATGGACTGGTTGGATCTCCTTGCAGTTCAAGGGACTCTCAAGAGTCTTCTCCAACACCACAGTTCAAAAGCATCAATTCTTCAGTGCTCAGCCTTCTTCACAGTCCAACTCCCACATCCATACAGGACCACAGGAAAAACCATAGCCTTGACTAGACGGACCTTAGTCAGCAAAGTAATGTCTCTGCTTTTGAATATACTATCTAGGTT
>SJYV01055015.1:58540-109371 GCA_006410875.1 Neotragus pygmaeus
CAAGGGACTCTCAAGAGTCTTCTCCAACACCACAGTTCAAAAGCATCAATTCTTCAGTGCTCAGCCTTCTTCACAGTCCAACTCCCACATCCATACAGGACCACAGGAAAAACCATAGCCTTGACTAGACGGACCTTAGTCAGCAAAGTAATGTCTCTGCTTTTGAATATACTATCTAGGTTGGTCATAACTTTTCTTCCAAGGAGTAAGCATCTTCTAATTTCATGGCTGCAATCACCATCTACAGTGATTTTGGAGCCTAAAACAATAAATTCTGAAACTGTTTCCATGGTTTCTCCATCTATTTCCCATGAAGTGATGGGACCAGATGCCATGATCTTCGTATTCTGAATGTTGAGCTTTAAGCCAACATTTTCACTCTCCTCTTTCACTTTCATCAAGAGGATTTTTAACTCCTCTTCACTTTCTGCCATAAGGGTGGTGTCATCTACATATCTGAGGTTATTGATATTTCTCCCGGCAGTCTTGATTCCAGCTTGTGTTTCTTCCACTCCAGCGTTTCTCATGTATATTGTGGAAATTCTTTAGTTGCCTCAAGCGTGTCAAGGACCCTTTCGAGGCTCAAGAGGGAAGGTGGGATTTCTCTCAAGACACTGCAGTGGAAAAGGGCCTCATCTCGCGTTGAGGAGAGAATCTGCTGCTTTTTATCGAGTTGCAGCAGGAAATTTGCAGTTCCTCTGGTGTAATGGTGGGGATATCAGAGACCAGGTCATGTTGCCTCTGGAGAGTGTAGTCTCCATGTGAGCTGCGAGGGTCTTCTCGGGATTCCTCTTGAATTGGTGTCGAGTCCTAGGTCCTCATCTGTATCTGAGGCTGGAAATTCAGGGTTCCTCTCCAGTGCTCACATCGATCTCTGGGTTCCTATTGATTTTCCACATTGGAGTCAGGCCTCCTTTTGTGTGGAGACGTGCAAGTTGGCTTTATTCTTGAGCTGTAACAAGAGTGTCAGGGTTTCTCTTGAGTTGACACAGGGATCTGTGGCTTTCTCTCAAGGTGACACAGGGCTGTCACACGTGCCATCGTGTTGTGAGTCGATCCTCAGGCTACAGTGAGTCAGTGATGATGAATCAGCTGCAGTGGATTTGGGCATAGGGATCTTTTGGAATGGTGGTGGCACAACCACTGGAGTTCCTCTAGACTATCAAGAGGAGACCGATTCCTATTGAGGTGAAACAGGAACGCTGGGAAACCTTTAGCGACGAGGCATGGTAATGGACCCTCATCTCAACGTGAAAGGGAAAAACGGGGCTCTTCTCGACTTGTGGTGGGACCCTCGGTGTTGCTCTTGAGTGGAGACAGGTATGTCGGGGATCTTCTTGTGTTGCATCCTGGGTGTCAAGGATCATTTCGAGGCTCAAGAGGGAATGTGGGATTTCTCTCAAGAAGCCACAGTGGAAAAGGGCCTCATCTCGCTTTGAGGGGAGAATCTAATGCTTTTTCTCGAGTTGTGGCAGGAAATTTGGGCTTCCTCTTGACGTACAATGGGGACCTCAATGACCCGCTTCTGTTGCCTCAGGAAAGTCCAGTTTCCATGAGAGTTGCAAGGGGCTTCTCGGGATTCCTCTCCAGTCTTGTGGGTTTTAGTTCCTCATATAGAGCTGAGGCTGGAACTTCAGGGTTCCTCTCCAATCCAGACATGGATCTATGGGTTCTTCTGGAGTTTCCACAGGGGAGTCAGGCCTCATCTCATGAGGAGACATGCAAGTCCACTTTCCTCTCAATCTGTAACAGTGGTGTCAGGCTTCTTGTCGAGTTGACATAGGCATCTCTGGATTTCTTTTGAGATGCCACAGGGTTGTCACACATGCCATCATGTTGTGAGTCGATACTCGGGGTGACAGTCGAGTCAGTGCAGGGGAATCAGGTTTACCTGGAGTGGTTGGAACATTGTGGTCTTTTGGAATGGTGGCACGACCCCTGGAGTTTCTCTCTCTTTCCAGTGAAGAACACATCCTCTTGTGGTGCGATGGGAAAAACCGGATTACTTTCCAGATAAAGCAGGAAAATGGACCCTCATCTCGAAATGTGGAGGGAAATTCGGGGCTATTCTTGTGTTGTAGTGGCACCCTCAGTGTTCCTCTCCAGTGGAGACGTGTATGTCGTGGAACTTCTTGAGTTGCCTCAAGGGTGTCAAGGACCATTTTGAGGCTAAAGAGGGAAGTTTGGATAACTCTCGAGAAGATAAAGTGGAAAAAAGCCTCAAATCGCCTTGAGGGGAGAATCACCTGCTTTTTGTAATGTTGTGGCAGGAAACTTGGGTTCTTCTCAATTTAGACTGGGAATTCAGGGACCCGTTCATGTTGCCTCAGGGAAGTCCAGTTTCCATGAAAGTTGCGAGAGGCGTCTCTGCATTCCTCTTCATTCTGTGCCGGGTCCTAGATCCTCATCTGGAGCTGAGCCAGAACCTCAGGTTTCCTTTCCATTGCTGACATTGATCTTGGGGTTCCTATGGACTTTGAACAGGGGATTCAGGCCTTATCTCATTTAGAGACTTGCAATTCCACTTTCCTGTAACAGAAGTCTCAGGCTTCCAGTCGAGTTGACATAGAGAGATGTGGCTTCCACTAAGGTGCCACAGGACTGTCACATGCCATCGTGTTGTCAGTCGATCCTACGTGTGACAGATGAGTCAGTGCATTTGAATCAGGTTTATATGGAGTGGATTGGGACAACGGGGTCTTTTCGAAAGGTGGCACGACCCCTGGAGTTCCTCTCGACTTTCAAGAGGAGACCGATTCCTATTGAGGTGTAAGGGGAATGCTGGGAATCCTTAAGCGATGATGCATGGTAATGGACCCTCATCTCGACATGAAAAGGAAAAACGGGGCTCTTCTTGAGTTGTGGTAGGATCCTCGGTGTGGCTTTGGTGTGGAGACGTGCATGTTGTGAATCATCTTGTGTTGCCTCAAGGGTGTAAAGGACCCTTTCGAGGCTCAAGAGGGAAGGTAGGATTTCTCTAGAGAAGCCACATGGGAAAAGGGCCTCATCTTGCATTGAGGGGAGAATCTAATGGTTTTTCTCGAGTAGCGGCAGGAAACTTGGGCTTCCTCTCGAGTTACGATGGGGACCTCAATGACCCGCTTCTGTTGCCTCAGGAAAGTCCAGTTTCCATGCAAGTTGCGAGTGGCCTCTTGGGATTCCTTTCCAGTCTTTGTGTGTCCTAGTTCCTGTTATGGAACTGAGGCTGGAACTTCAGGGTTCCTCTCCAGTCCTGACATGGATCTACGGGTTCCTCTGGAGTTTCCACAGGAGAGTCAGGCCTCGTTTCATGTGGAGACTTGCAAGTCCGTTTTCCCCTTGATCTGTAACAGTAGATTCACGCTCCCTTTCGAGTTGTCATTGGGATCTCTGGATTTCTTTCCAGGTGCCACAGGGCTGTCACACATGCCATCATGTTGTGAATTGATACTCTGGGTGACAGTCGAGTCAGTACAGGGGAATAAGGTTTATCCGGAGTGGTTGGAACATTGTGGTCTTTTGGAATGGTGTCCCGACCCCTGGAGTTCCTTTCACTTTCCAGTGAAGACCATCTCCTCTTGTGCAACAGGAACACCAGGATTCCTTTCCCAACGAAACAGGAAAATGGACCCTTATCTCGAGATGCGGAGGGAAATTCGGGGCTGTTCTTGTGTTTTGGCAGCACCATTTGTGTTTCTCTCCAGTGGAGACATGTATGTTGTGGAACTTCTTGAGTTGCATCAAGAGTTTCAAGGACCATTTTGAGGCTAAAGATGGAAGGTGGAATAACTCTCGAGACGCTGAAGTGCAAAAGAGCCTCATATTGCTTTGAGGGGAGAATCACCTGGTTTTTCGTGTGTTGTGGCAGGAAACTTGGGTTCTTCTCGAGTTTGACAGGGACTTCAGCGACCCGCTCATGTTGCCTCAGGAAAATCCAGTTTCCATGAATGTTGTGAGGGTTGTCTCTGGATTCCTCTCCAGTCGGTGATGGGTCCTAGATCCTCATCTGGAGCTGAGCCAGAATCTCAGGTTTCCTTTCTATTGCTGACATTGATCTCGGGGTTCTTATGGACTTTGAACAGGGGATTCAGGCCTCATCTCGTGTGAAAACTTGCAATTCCGTTTTCCAATCAAGCTGTAACAGAAGTCTCAGGCTTCCAGTCGAGATGACATAGAGATGTGGCTTTCACTAGAGGTGCCACAGGGCTGTCACCCATGCTGTCGTGTGTGAGTCAATCCTACAGGTGACAGATGAGTCAGTGCAGGGGAATCAGGTGTATCTGGAGTTGATTGGGACAACGGGGTCTTTGTAATGGTGGCACGACCCCTGCAGTTCCTCTTGACATTCAATAGGAGACGGCCCCCTCTTGAGGTGGGATGGGAACAGCGGGATTCCTTTCCCAACCAAGCAGGGAAATGGACCCTCATCTTGAAATGAGGAGGGAAAAACGGGACACTTCTTGAGTTGTGACAGGACCCTTGGAGTTCTTTTCAAGTAGACACTTGTTTGTTGGGAACTTCTTGAGTTGCATCAAGGGTGTCAAGGACCATTTCGAGGCTCAAAAATGAAGATGTGATTTTTTTCAAGAGGACGCAGCCTAAAAGGGCTTCATCTCACTTTGAGGGTAGAATCTCCTGGCTTTTCTCGAGTTGCAGCAGGAAACTTGGGGTTCCTCTCGAGTTCCTCTTGAGTTATGTCCTCAGGTACCTTCTCGTGTTGCCTCAGGAAATTCTAGTCTCCATGTGAGTTGCCAGGGACCTTTCAGAATTTCTCTCCAGTCAGTGCCTGTTCCTAGGTCCTCATGTGGAGCTGAGATTGGAAGCTTAGTGTTCCTCTTCAGTGCTGACATGGATCTCTGGGTTTCTATGCAGTTTCAACAGGGTAATCAGGACTTGCCTCCTTAGAGACACGCAAGTCTGCTATCCTCTCATGGTGTAACAGTAGTGTCAGGCTTCCTGTCGAGTTGACATAGGGGTCTGTGGCTTTCTCTCATGAAGCAACAGGGCTGTCACACGTGACATTGTGTTGTGAGTCGATCCTTGGGGCTACAGTCGAGTTAGTGCTGATGAATCAATTGTATCTCCAGTGGATTTGAGCATTGAGGTCTTTTGCAATGGTGGCTCGACCCCTGGAGTTCCTCTCGACTTTCAAGAGGAGACCGATTCCTGTTGAGATGTAAGGGGAATGCTAGGAATCCTTTAGCGATGATGCATGATAATGGACCCTCATCCTAACATGAACGGGAAAAACTGGGCTCTTCTTGAGTTGTGGTAGGACCCTCGATGTTGCTCTCATGTGGAGACGGGTATGTTGTGGATCATCTTGTGTTGCCTCAAGGGTGTAAAGGACCCTTTCGAGGCTCAAGAGGGAAGGTGGGATTTCTCTTGAGTAACCCCAGGGAAAAAAGGCCTCATCTCACGTTGAGGGGAGAATCTATTGGTTTTTCTCGAGTAGCGGCAGGAAACTTGGGCTTCCTCTCGAGTTACGATGGGGAACTCAATGACCCGCTTTTGTTGCCTCAGGAAAGTCCAGTTTCCATTCAAGTTGCGAGTGGCCTCTCTGGATTCCTCTCCAGTCTTTGTGTGTCCTAGTTCCTGTTATGGAACTGAGGCTGGAACTTCAGGGTTCCTCTCCAGTCCTGATATGGATCTACGGGCTCCTCTGGAGTTTCCACCATGGAGTCAGGCCTTGTCTCGTGTGGAGACAGGCAAGTCTGCTTTCCTCTCGATCTGTAACAGTAGAGTCAGGTTTCCAGTCGAGTTGACATTGGGATTTCTGGCTTTCTTTCGAGGTGCCACAGGGCTATCACACATGCCATCATGTTGTGAGTCGATACTCAGGGTAACAGTCGAGTCATTACAGGGGAATCAAGTTTATCTGGAGTCGTTGGAACATTGTGGTCTTTTGGAATGGTGGCCCGACCCCTGGAGTTCCTCTCACTTTCAAGTGAAGACCACCTCCTCTTGTGGTGTGACTGGAACGCCAAGATTCCTTTCCTGACGAAGCAGGAAAATGGACCCTCATCTCAAGATATGAGGGAAATTCGGACTATTCTTGTGTTGTGGCAGCACCCTCATTGTTCCTCTCCAGTGTACACGTGTATGTCGTGGAACCTCTTGAGTTGCATCAAGGGTGTCAAGAACCATTTTGAGTCTAAAGAGGGTGGGTGGGAAAACTCTCGAGACCCAGAAGCGGAAAAGAGCCTCATATCACGTTGAGGAGAGAATCACCTGGTTTTTCGCATGTTGTGGGAGGAAACTTGAGTTCTTCTCAAGTTAGACAAGGGCTTCAGGGACCCGCTCTTTTTTCCTCAGGAAAGTCCAGTCTCTATAAAAGTTGCGAGATCATCTCTGGATTCCTCTCCATTCAGTGCCGGGTGGTATTTCCTCATCTGGAACTGAGCCAGAACCTCAGGTTTCCTTTCTATTGCTGACATCGATCTCAGGGTTCCTATGGACTTTAAACAGAGGATTCAGGCCTCATCTTGTGTGGAGACTTGCAATTCCACTTTCCTATCGAGCTGTAACAGAAGTCTCAGGCTTCCAGTCGAGATGACATAGGGAGATGTGGCTTTCACTAGAGGTGCCACAGAGCTGTCACACGTGCCATCGGGTTGTGAGTCGATCCGAGGGTGACAGATGAGTCAGTGCAGGGGAATCAGGTATATTTGGAGTTGATTGGGACAACAGGGTCTTTGGAATGGTGACACGACCCCTGCAGCTCCTCTTGACATTCAATAGGAGACCACCTCCTCTTGAATTGTGATGGGAACACCGGGAATCCTTTCATGACGAAGCAAGAAATGGACCCTCATCTCGACATTAATGGGAAAAACGGAGCTCTTTTTGAGTTTTGGCGGGACGCTCAGTGTTCCTCTCGAGTGGAGACGGGTATGTTGCCGAACTTCTTGAGTTGCAGGAAGGGTGTCAAGGACCATTTCAAGGCCCAAGAAGGAAGGTGGGATTTTTCTCGCAACACCGCAGCAGAAAAAGGCCTCATCTCATGTTGAGGGGAAAATCTCCTGGTTTTCCTCGAGTTGCGGCAGGAAACTTGGGGTTCCTCTCGAGTAATGACAGGGACCTCAGGGATGCGCTCTTGTTGCCTCAGGAAAGTCCAGTCTCCATGCCAGTTGTGAGGGGCCACTCAGGATTCCTCTCCAGTTGATGCCGGGTTCTATGTCCTCATTTGGACCTGAGGCAAGAACAGCAGGTTTCCTCCACAGTGCTGACATGGATCTCGGCGTCCTTATGAAGTTTCAACAGGGAAGTCAGGCCTTGTCTCGTGTGGAGTCATGCAAGTCTGCTTTGCTCTCGAGCTGTAATGATAGGGTCAGGCTTCCTGTCATTTTGACATAGGGATCTGTGGCTTTCTCTCAAGGTGTCACAGGGCTGTCACACATGCCATCGTGTTGAGAGTCAGTCTTTGGTGTGACAGTCGAGTCTCTGCATGGGGAATCCAGTGTATTTGGAGTGGGTTGGGACATCAGAGTGTTTTGGAATGGTTGCACGATCCCTGATTTCCTCTCGACTTTCAAGTAGAGACTGCCTGCTCTTGAGATGCGAATGGAAAGCTGGGATTCATTTCCCGACGAAGCAGGTAAAAGGATGCTCATCTCGAGATGAGGAGAGAAAAACGGGACTCTTCTCGAGTTGTGGTGGGATTCTCGGTGTTCCTCTTGAGTGAAGACGTGTATGTCGGGGCTCTTCTTGAATTGTGGAAGGACCTTCGGTGTTCCTCTCTAGTGGAGAAGGGTATTTCAGGGAACGTCTTGAGTTTCATGAAAGGTGTCAAGGACCCTTTCAAGGCTCAAGAGGGAAGGTGGGATTTCTCTCGAGTTGCCCAGCTGAAAAGTGGCTCATCTCACGTTGAGGAGAGAATCTCCTCGTTTTTCTCGAGTAGCAGAAGGAATCTTGGGGTTCCTCATGAGTTACAATGGGGATCTCAGGGACCCACTCATGTTGTCTCAGTAAAATCCAGTCTCCATGTAAGTTGAGAGAGGCCTCTTGGGATTCCTCTCCAGCCGGTGCCAGTTCCTAGGTCTTCATCTGAACCTGAAGCTGGAACCTCCGTGTTCCTCTCCAGTGCTGACATGGAACTCCTGGTTCCTACAGAGTTTCAACTGGGGAGTCAGGACTCATCTCCTGTGGAGACATGCAAGTCCGCTTTCCTCTCGTGCTGTAACAGTAGTGTCAGGATTCCTGTTGAGTTGACATAGGGATCTGTGACTTTCGAGTGCCAAAGGGCTGTCACACGTGCCATCGTGTTGTGAGTCAATCCTTGGTGTTACAGTTGAGTCTCTGCAGGGGAATCAGGTGTATCTGGGTTGGATTCTGACTTCAGGGTGTTTTGGAACAATGGCATCATCCCTGGAGTTCTTTTCGACTTTCAAATTGAGACCTCCCCCTCTTGAGGTGGAATGGGAATGGAAGGGTTCCTTTCCCAACCAAGCAGGGATATGGACCCTCATCTCAAAATGAGGAGGAAAAAACGGGGCACTTTTTTAGTTGTGATGGACCCTCGGTGTTCTTTTCGAGTAGACACGTGTTTGTCGGGAACTTCTTGAGTTGCACCAAGGGTGTCAAGGACTGTTTCGAGGCTCAAGAATGAAGCTGTGATTTCTCTAAAGAGGATGCAGCCTAAAAGGGCTTCATCTTGCTTTGAGGGTAGAATTTTCTGGTTTTCTCGAGTTGAAACAGGAAACTTGGGGTTCCTCTCAAGTTACATCAGGGTCCTCAGGGAGCTGCTTGTGTTGCCTTAGTAAAGTCCAGTCTCCATGCAAGTTGCCAGGGTCCTTCCTTTCGGTGTTTCTCTCTAGTCAGTGCCTGTTCCTAGGTCCTTATGTGGAGCTGAGGCTGGAACCTTGGGGTCCTCTCCAGTGCTGACATGGATCTCCAGGTTCCTATGCATTTTCAACAGGGTAGTCAGGACTCCTCTCCTGTAGAGACATGCTAGTCCGCTATCCTTTCGAGCTGTAACAGTAGTGTCAGGCTTCCTGTCGTGTTGACATAGGGATCTGTGGCTTTCTCTCGTGAAGCAACAGGGCTGTCACACGTGCCATCGTGTTGTGAGTCAATCTTCGGGGTGACAGTTGAGTCAGTGCAGGGGAATTAGGTGTATCTGGGTTGGATTGGGACATCAGGATCTTTTGGAATAGTTGCATTACCCCTAGATTTCCTCTCAACTTACAATTTGAGTCTGCCCCCTCTTGAGTTGTGAAGAGAATGGCGGGATTTCATTCCTGACGTAGCAGGGAAATGTACCCTCATCTCGACCCTCCCTAAGGAGGGAAAAACGGGGCACTTCTTGAGTTGTGGTAGGACCCTCGGTGTTCCTTTCAAGTAGAGACATGTATGTCAGGAATTTCTTGAGTTGCCTCAAGGGCGTCGAAGTCCATTCGATGCTCAAGAGTGAAGATGGGGTTTGTTTCAAGATGAAGCAGCCTAAACGGGCCTCATCTATTTATGAGGGGAGATTCTCCTGGTTTTTCTCGAGTTGCGAAAGGAAACTTAAAATTCTCCTCGATTTATGATGAAGACCTCAGTGACCCACTCTTGTTGCCTCGGAAAGTCTAGTTTCCATGCGATTTGCTAAGGGCCTCTCGAAATTCCTATCTAGTCTTTCCTGGTCCTAGGTCCTCATATGGAGCTGAGGCTAGAAACTCATGGTTCCTCTCCAGGGCTGACATGGAGCTTGCGGTTCCTATGAAGTTTAAACAGGGGAGTCAGGACTCATCTCATGTGGAGACATGCACGTCCACTTTTCTCTCAAGCTCTCACAGTAGAGTCAGGCTTCCTTTCGAGCTGACATAGTGATCTCTGGCTTTCTTTCGAGGTGCCACAGGACTGTCATACGTGCCATCGTGTTGTAAGTCAATACTTGGGTTGACATTTGAGTCAGTGCAGGGGAATCAGGTGTATCTGGAGTGGATTGGGACATTGGAGTCTTTTGAAATGGTAGCATGAACCCTGGAATTCTTTTCACTTTCCAGTGAAGACCACATCCTCTTGTGCTGCGACGTGTACTCCAGGATTCCTTTTTCGAAGAAGCAGGAAAATGGACCCTCATCTCGAGATTTGGAGGGATAATAAGGACTATTCTTGGGTTGTGGCAGGACCCCTCTGTGTTCCTCTGCAGTGGAGACATGTATGTAGGGGAACTTCTTTAGTTGCATCAATGGTGTCAAGGACCATTTTGTGGCTAAAGTTGGAAGGTGGGATAACTCTCAAGACTCTGAAGCAGTAAAGGGCCTCATATCACTATGAGGGGAGAATCACCTGGTTTTTTGCAAGTTCTGGCAGGAAACTTGGGTTCTTCTCGAGTTACGACGGGGATTTCAGGGACCCGTTCCTGTTGCCTCAGGAAAGTCCAGTCTCTATGAATGTTGCGAGGGGCCTCTCTGGATTCCTCTCCAATCAGTGTCGGGTACTAGGTCTTCATCTGGTGCTGAGGTAGAACCTCAAGTTTCCTTTCCAGTGATGACATCAATCTCGGGGTTCCTATGTATTTTTTACAGGGGATTCAGGCCTCATCTTTGTGGAGACTTGCAATTCTGCTTTCTTATCTAGCTGTAACTGTAGGGTCAGGCTTCCTGTCGAGCTGACATAGGGATCTATGGCTTTCTCTCAAGGTGCCACATGGCCGTCACACATGCCATCAAGTCATGAGTCGATCCTAGGGGTAACAGATGAGTCAGTGCAGGGGAATCAGGTGTATCTGGAGTGGATTGGGACAACCAGGTCTTTTTGAATGGTGGCAGTACCCCTGGAGTTCCTCTTGGCTATCAAGAGGAGACTGCCTCCTCTTGAGGTGTGACTGGAACGCCAGGAATCCTTTCACGAAAAAGCATGGAAAAGGATCCTCATCTCGACATGAAAGGGAAAAACGGAGCTCCTCTCGAGTTGTGGCGTGACCCTTGGTGTTCCTCTCAAGTGGAGACGGGTATGTTGGGGAACTTCTTGAGTTGCATGAAGGTTGTCAAAGACCCTATTGAGGCTCAAGAGGGAAGGTGGGATTTCTCTCGAGAGGATGCAGTGGAAAAAGGCCTCATCTCGCGTTGAAGGGAGAATTTCCTGGTTTTCTTTTAGTTCCGGCAGGAAACTTGGTGTTCCTCTTGAGTAATGACAGGGACCTCAGGGACCCGCTTGTGTGGCCTCAGGAAAGTCCAGTCTCCATGCGAGTTGTGAGGAGCCGCTCAGGATTCCTCTCCAGTTAGTTCCAGGTCCTATGTCCTCATCTGGACCTGAGGCCATAAATTCAGGGTTGCTCTCCAATGCTGACATGGATCTCAGTGTTCCTCTGGTGTTTCCACAGGAGAATCAGGCCTCGTCTTGGTGGAGACAAGCAATTCCGCTTTCCTATTGAGCTCTAACCAAAGTGTCAGGCTTTCAGTTGAGTTGACATAGGGATCTGTGGCTTTCTCTTGAGGTTCCACAGGGCTGTCACACCGGCCATCGTGTTTTGAGTTGATCCTCGGGGTGACAGTCAAGTCAGTGCAGAGGAATCAGGTGTATCTGAAGTGAATGGGACATTGGGGTCTCTTGGAATGATGGCACAACCCCTGGAGTTACTCTCGACTTTCAGTTGGAGGCCACCTCTTCTTGAGGTGTGAAGGGTTTGGCTTTCCTTTCCCATCTAAGCATGGAAAAGGACCCTCATCTTGACATGAAAGGAAAAATCGGGGCTTTTCTCAAGTTGTGGCAGGACTCTCGGTGTTCCTCTAGAGTGGAAACCGGTTTGTCCGGGAAATTCTTGAGTTGCATTCAGGGTGTCAAGGACACTTTTGAGGCTCAAGGGGATAAGGTGGGATTTCTCTCGAGACTCCACAACAGAAAAGGGGCTCATCTCGTGGTTGAGGGGAGAATCTCCTGCTTTTTCTTGAGTGGCGGCAGGAGAATTTTGTTTCCTCTTGAATTACTCAGAGATTTCAGGGACCCGCTCTTGTTTCCTCAGGAAATTTCAGTCTCCATGCTAATTTCGAGAGGCCTCTTGGGATTCCACTGCAGTCCGTGCCAGGTCCAAGTTCCTCATCTGGAGCAGAGGCCAGAACCTCAGATTTGCTCTCCAGTGCTGACATGTATCTCGGTGTTCCTATGGAGTTTCAACAGGTGAGTCAGGCCTCATCTCATGTGGAGACATGCAAGACTGCTTTCCTCTCTAGCTGTAACAGTAGTGTCAGCCTATCTCTCTAGTTGTCCTAGGGATCTGTGGTGTTCTCTCAAGGTGCCACCGGGCTGTCACATGTGCCATCTTGTTGTCAGTCGATACTTGGGGTGACAGTCGAGACACTGCAGGGGAATCAGGTGTATCTGGAGAGGATTGGGGCTTCGAGGTCTTTTGGAATGGTGGCACGACCACTAGAGTTCCTCTCGACTTTCAAATCAAGACTGTCTCTTCTTGAGGTGCAACGTGAACGCCAGGATTCCTTTCCTGATGAAGCAGGGAAACAGAACCTCATCTCGAGGTGAGGAGGGAAAAACGGGGCTCTTTTTGAGTTGTTTCTGGACCCTCAGTGTTCCTCTTGAGTGGAGATGGGTATGTTGAGGAACTTGTGTTTCATGAAGGGTGTCAAGGACCCTTTTGAGGCTCAAGGGGGAAGGTGGGATTTCTCTCGAGACGCCAGAGAAGAAAAGGGCCCCATCTCGTGTTGAGGGGAGAATCTTCTTGTTTTTATTGAGTTGCAGCAGGAAACTTGGGGTTCCTCTCAAGTTACGATGGGGAATTCAGGGACCCGCTCTTGTTTGCTCAGAAAAGTCCAGTCTCCATGCGAATTGCGAAGGGCATCACGGGATTCCGCTCCAGTCCATTCCGGGTCGTAGTTCCTCATCTGGAGTAGAGGCTGGAACCTCAGGGTTCCTCTCCAGTGCTGAAATGGATCTCAGAGTTCCTATGGAGTTTCAAGAGGGGAGTCAGGCCTCGTCTTGTATGGAGACATGCAAGTCTGCTTTCCTCTCGAGCGGTAACAGTAGTGACAGCCTATCTGCGGAAATGTCTTAGGGATCTGCGCCTGACTCACAAGGTGCCACAGGGCTGTAACACGTGCCATCGTGTTTTCTCTTGATACTCGGTGTGACAGTTAATTCAGTGCAGGGGAATCAGATGTATCTGGAGTAGGTTAGACATTGGGGTCTTTTGGAATGGTGGCTTGACCCCTGAAGTTACTCTTGACTTTCAAGTTGAGACTGCCTCATCTTGAAGTGTGACGGTAATGCTGGGATGCAGGGAAATGGACACTCACGTCGAGATGAGGAGGGAAAAATGGGGCTCTTGTCGAGTTGTGGCAGGATTCTCGGTGTTCCTCTCAAGTGGAAACGTGTATTTAGGGGAAAATCTTGAGTTGCATGAAGGTTTTCAAGGATGCTTTCGAGGCTCAATAGAGAAGGTGGGATTTCTCTCAAGACACCTCAGACAAAAAGGGGCTCATCTCGCGTTTAGGGGAGAATCTCCTGGTTTTTATCGAGTTATGGCAGGAAACTTGCGGTTCCTCTGGTGTTACGACGGGGACCTTAGGTAACGTCTCGTGTTGCTTCAACAATGTCCAGTCTCCATGGGAGTTGCGAGGAGCCACTCGGAATTCCTCTCCAGTCGATGCCAGGTCCTAGGTCCTCATCTGAGCTGAGGCTGGAACCTCAGGGTTGCTCTCCAGTGCTGTCATGGATCTCGGGGTTCTTATGGAGTTTTAGCAGGTGATTCAGGGCTCAACTCCTGTGGAGACATGCAAGTCCACTTTCCTCTCGAGCTGTAACAGGAATGACAGGCTTCCTGTCTAGATGACTAGGGATCTGTGGCTTTCTCTCGAGGTGCCACAGGGTTGTCACACGTGCCATTGTGTTGTATGTCGATCCTCGGTGTGACAATCGAGTCTCTGCATGGGAAGCAGGTNAGACATGCAAGTCCACTTTCCTCTCGAGCTGTAACAGGAATGACAGGCTTCCTGTCTAGATGACTAGGGATCTGTGGCTTTCTCTCGAGGTGCCACAGGGTTGTCACACGTGCCATTGTGTTGTATGTCGATCCTCGGTGTGACAATCGAGTCTCTGCATGGGAAGCAGGTGTATCTTTAGTGGATAGGGAAATCAGGATTTTTTGGAATGGTGGCAAGACCCCAAGAGTTCCTCTTGACGTTCAAGTAGAGACCACCTCCTCTTGAGGTGTGCCAGAAATGCCAGAATTCCTTTCCCAACGAAGCAGCGAAATGGATGCTCATCTGGAGGTGAGGGGGGAAAAACGGTCCTCTTCTTGAGTTGTGGCGGGATTCTTGGGGTTCCTTTCAAGTGAAGACGGGTATGTAGGGTGTCGTCATGAGTTGCATTAAGTGTGTCAAGGACCCTTTCTAGGCTCAAGAGGGGAGATGGGATTTATATCCAGATGCCACAGGGTAAAAAGGCCTCATCTCACGTTGAGGGGAGAATCTCCTGGTTCTTCTTGAATTGTGGCAGGAAACTTGGGATTCCTCTCGAGTAATGAAAGGGACCTCAGGGACCCACTCATGTGGCCTCAGGAAAGTCCAGTCTCCATGCAAGTTGTGAGGGGCCACTGGATTCCTCTCCTGTTGGTGCCAGGTCCTATGTCCTCATCTGGACCTGAGGGCAGAACCTTAGGTTTCCAAAGCTGACATGAATCTCGGTGTTACTATGAAATTTCAACAGGGGAGTCAGGCCTCGTCTCATGTGCAGACATGGAAGACCACTTTCCTCTCGAGCTGTAACAGTAGTACAGGCTTCCTGTTGAGTTGAACTAGGGATTGTGGCTTTCTTTCAAGGTGCCACAGGGCTGTCAAATGTGTCATCGTGTTGTATGTCAATCCTCCGTGTGACAGTCGAGTCACTGCAGGGGAATCAGGTGTATCTTGAGTGCATAAGGACATCGGGGTCTTTTGGAATGAACCTTGAAGTTTCTCTCTACTTTCTAATTGAGATTGCCTACTCTTGAAGTGCGACAGGAATGTCCGGATTCCTTTCATGGTGACGCAGGGAAATAGACCCTCATCTCGTGATTAGGGAAAAACAGGGATCTTTTTGAGTTGTAGCGGGAACCTCGGTGTTCCTCTCGAGTGGAAACAGGTATGTCAGGGAACTTCTTGAGTTGCATCAAGGGTGTCAAGGACCCTTTTGAGGCTCAAGAGGGAAGGTGGGAATTTTTTGAGATACTGCAGTAGAAAAGGGCCTCATCTCGCATTGAGGGGGGAATCCTCTCATTTTTCTCGAGTTGTGGCAGGAAACTTGGGATTCCTCTTGACTTACGATGGGGACCTCAGGGACCCACTAGTGTTGCCTCAGGAAAGTCCATTCCCCATGTGAGCTGAGAGGGGCCTCCCAGGATTCCTTTCCAGTTGGTGCCGGGTCCTAGGTCCTCATCTGGGGCTGAGGTCTGAACTTCAGGTTTCCTCTCTAGTGCTAACATGGACTCATGGTTCCTATGGAGTTTCCACAGGGGAGTCAGTTCTCATCTCGTGTGGTGACATGCAAGTCTGCTTTCCTCTCGACCTGTAACAGTAGTTTCAGCCTTCCTGTCGAGTTGACATAGGGATCTGTGGCTTTCTCTCAAGATGCCACAGGGCAGTCACATGTGTCATCATGTTTTAAGTAGATACTCGGGGTGATAGTCGAGTCAGTGCAGGGGAATCAGGTGTATCTGGATTTGATTGGGACATCAGAGGCTTTTGGAATTGTGGCACGACCCCTGGAGTTCTTCTCAACTTTCAAGTAAAGACTGCCTCCTCTTGAAGTGCAACAGGAAGGCTGGGATTCCTTTCCCGATGAAGCTGGGAAATGGACTTTCATCTCGTGATGAAGAGGGGAAAACGTGGATCTTCTTGAATTGTGGCAGGACCCTCGATGTTCCTCTCGAGTGGAGACGGGTATGTTGGGGAACTTCTTGAGTTGCATCAAGGGTGTCAAATTCCCTTCCAAGGCTAAAGAGTGAAGGTGGGATTTACCTCCAGACATCGCAGTGGAAAAGGCCCTATCTCGCATTGAGGGGAGAATCTCCTGGTGTTTATGGAGTTGCGGCAGAAAACTTGGGTATACTCTCGAGTTAAAACGGGGATCTCAGGGACCCGCTCGTGTTGCCTCAGGAAAGTCCAGTTTCCATGCGAGTTGGGAGGGACCTCTCAGTATTCCTCTGCAGTCAGTGCCGGGTCCTAGGTCCTCATCTGGAGCTGAGTCTGGAACCTCATGGTTCCTCTCCAGTGCTGACATGGATCTCGGGGTTCCTATGGGTTTTCGACAGGGGAGTCAGACCTCATTTCCTGTGGAGACATGCAAGTCCACTTTCCTCTCATGCTGTAACAGAAATATCAGGATTCCTGTCGAGTTGACTTAAAGATCTGTGGCTTTTTCTCGATGTGCCACAAGGCTGCCACATGTGCCATCGCCTTGTGAGGTGATACTTGGGGTGACAATTGAGTCAGTGGAGGCAAATCACGTGTATCTGGAGTGGATGGGACATCCGGGTCTTTGGGTATGGTGGTACGACCCGTGGAGTTCCTCTCAACTTTCAAGTGGAGACTGACTCCTCTTAAGGTGTGACAGGAATGCCTGGATTCCTTTCAGGACGAAGCAGGGAAATGGACACTCATCTTGAGATGAGGAGTGAAATCCAGGGTTCTTCTTGAGTTGTGCAGGACCCTCGGTGTTCCTCTCGAGTGGAACGGGTGTATTGGGGACTTTTTGATTTGCCTCAAAGGTGTCAAGATTCCTTTTGAGGATCAAAGGGAAGGTGGGATTTCTCTTGAGACACTGCCACAGAAAAGGGCCTCATCTCGCGTTGAGGGGAGAATCTCCTGGTTTTTCTCGAGTTGTGGCAGGAAACTTGGTGTTCCTCTCGAATTACAATGGGGACCACAGGGAACCTCTTTTGTTCCCTCAGGAAAGTTCAGTCTCCATGAGAGTTGTGAGAAGCTTCTCGGGATTCCTCTGCAGTTGCTGCCGGGGCTGAGGTCCTCATCTGGAGTTGAGGCCGGAACCTCAGGGTTCCTCTCCAGTGCTGACATGTATCTCAGGGTTCCTCTGGGATTTCAACAGGGAATCAGGCCTTATCTCGTGTGGAGACATGCAAGTCCGGTCTCCTCTCGAGCTGTGAAAGAAGTGCAAGGCTTCCTGTCGAGTTGACATGGGGCTCAGTGGCTTTTTCTTGAGGTGCCATAGGGCTGTCACACATACCATCATGTTTTAAGTCATTATTTGGGTGACAGTGGAGTCAGTGCAGGGCAGTCATTTATATCTGGAGTGGGTTGGGACATTGGGGCCTTTTGGAATGGTGGCACGATCCCTGGAATTCCTTTCGAGTTTTTAGTGGAGACCGACTCCTCTTGAGCTGCGATGGGAGCACTGGGATTCCTTTCCTGAGGAAGCAGAGAAATGGACCCTCATCTCGAGATTAGGATGGAAAAAAGTGTCTCTTTTTGAATTGTGGCAGGACCCTCGGTTTTGTTCTCGAGTGGAGACATGTATGTCAGGGATTTTTTCAGTTGCATCAATGGTGTCAAAGTACCCTTTCAAGGTTCAAGATGGAAGGTGAGATTTCTCTTGAGACACCACAGTGGAAAAGGGCCTCATCATGCATTGAGGGGAGAATCTCCTGGTTTTTCTCGAATTTTGGCAGGAGACATGGGATTCTTCTCGTGCTACTATGGGGACCTCAGGGACTCGTTCGTGTGGCCTCAGGAAAGTCCATTTTCCATGTGAGTTGCCAGGGGCCTCATGGGATTCCTCCACAGTTGGTGCTGGGTCCCAGGTCCTTATCTGCAGCTGAGGTCAGAACCTCAGGTTTCCTCTCCAGTGCTGACATGGATCTCGGCTTTGCTATGAAGTTTCAACGGGGAGTCAGGCCTCCTCTCATGTGGAGACGTGCATGTCCGCTTCCTCTCGAGCTCTAAGAAGAGTGTCAGGCTTCCTGTCAAGTGGACATAGGGATCTGTGGCTTTCTTCCGAGGTGCCACAGGGCTGTCACACATGCCATCGTGTTGTGTATCAACACTCGGGATGACAGTCTAGTCAGTGCAGGTGAATCAGGGACATCTAGAGTGGATATGGATATTGGGGTCTTTTGGAACGGTGGCACCACCCTTAGAGTTCCTCTCAACTTTCAAGTTGAGACCGCCTCCTCTTGAAGTTTGATTGGAATGCCGGGATGCTTTTCTCAAAGAAAAAGGGAAATGGACCCTCATCTCGATATGAGGAGGAAAAAAAGGGGCTCTTCTTGAGTTGCAGGGGGATCCACGGTTTTCCTCTCGAGTGGAGACGGGTATGTTGGGGAGCATCTTGAGTTGCATCAAGGGTGTCAAGGACCCTTTCAAGGCTCAAGAAGGAAGGTGAGATTCTCTCGAGATGCTGCCATGGAAATGGGCTTCAACTAGCCTTGTAGGAAGAATCTCCTGGGTTTTCTCGACTTGCAGTGGGAAACGGGTTTCCTCTCAAAATGCAATGGGGTCCTCAGGGACCCACTTGTGTTTCCTCAGGAAAATGCTGTATCCATTCTAGATGCGAGGGGCCTCTTGGGAATACTCTGCAGTCAGTGCCTGGTCCGAAGTCCTCATCTGGAGCTGAGGCCGGAACCTCTGGCTTCCTCTCCAGTGCTGACATGGATCTCGGTGTTCCTATGTAGTTTCAACAGGGGCATCACTCCTCATCTCGTTTGGAGACATGCAACTCTGCTTTTCTCTCTAGCTGTAACAGGAGTGTCAGGCATCCTGTGTTGTTGACATAGGGATCTGTGGTTTTCTCTCGAGGTGCCACAGGGCAGTCATTTGTGCCACTGGTTTGTGAGTTGACACTTGGGGTGACAGTCGAGTCACTGCAGGGGAATCAGGTGTATCTGGAGTGGATTCACGCCAGGAGTCAGCGTGAGGAATACTGCCCATGGCAACGTTCATGAGGAGGAAGGATGACAAAATGCAAAGGCGTATTCAGGCTTCAGGGGTTCCCTGTGGACTTTCCTGAACATCTACCCCCCCCAAAAAAAAAAAGATTCTGCCTGCCTTTTTGAACTGTGCTTTCCACTCTTCTGACATTCTTTGGAAAAAGTTAACTCAGGGCTTCAGTTAACAGTCTCCTGCAAAAGAATGTCTCAGCTTAAAACCCTTTGATGGCTTTCTAACTTATCTAACCGGTCTACCCAGACGTTTTCCAAATTCTGAATTGTTTACCCAACTGTCATAGGCACGAAGCTTAAAGCATCTTAAAGATACCGAGTCTTTTCTAAAGAGCTAAAATTTATATTTGTGACAGGTTTCACTGTTGAGTCAATGGCTGCTGCCAGCCCTCCATATTCTTTATCTTTTATCCTGTAGGATACTAATCAATGTAATTGGGATATAGAAATAGGAATATAGTAGTTTTTATGTTAGCAACACTAGACTTTTGAGTTATTACTTTTCTTTGCTATAAATCACTGCATTCCTCTTACTTGTTGTGCTTGCTATGTAAGAATGTAATTTTATTTAGTTCTTTCTCAGAGGGGCACCAGACTTTGGGAAGAAAAACACTATTAGGGCAAATAAGTTTTCCGGTTGACAAACTCTTATCAGAAAGGGCCATAAAATATTAATTTGCCTTCTAGCCAGAAGATGATGTAAATCACCGAAGCCTTGGGTATACAACTATGTATGCAGAGAAAAAGCCTGGTCTCAAGGCTGCTGATGCTGCATAATTTTGTATTACCCATTGATCTCTATTTATAACTAATAGTATAAAAAGCTCTCTGAACAATAGAGGATGAGCCACTCAGTGGACTGGTTTCCACCATGTCGAATCTCTCTGTCTTTCTCCCTCTCCTTTTCAGGCTGAATTCCCATCTGGAGTGAGGAGGCTCGCCACATCTATGTACTTGCCCTGGCTTTTAATTTCCGTGAGAGAGGAAGTCCAAGGCGGGGCACCATCCGATATTCAAACGGGTGCCGGTGGGCCAACTTAGATGGTGCAAGCTTCTTTTCTTGAAGTTTTATTGGCTTTACCTGTAAAGCAAGTTATTTAGCATCTTTCTCTCCTCTATTCTCTTAACTGCAAAATCTCTCCTTATCTCTAAATCTATATAACTGTCTCTCTATCACCATGTCTTCTTGCTAAAAATTACCCTGGATCCATCTGGGCTGTACCCCTGCACATTGAGACAGTGGGGTCTTTTGGAATTCTGGAAGGACCCCTGGAGTTCCTCTCGACATTCAATTTGAGGCACCTCCTCGAGGTTCAACGGGAATGACGGCATTCTTTTCCCAACATAGCAGGGAAATAATCTCTCATCTCGAGATTAGAAGGGAAAAATGGAGCGTTTCTTGAGTTGTGGTGGGACCCTCGGGGTTCCTCTCGAGTGGAGATGGGAATGTCGGGGAACTTCTTGAGTTGCATCAAGGATGTCAAGACCTTTTCGTGACTCAAGAGGAAAGGTGAGATGTCACCATGGAAAAAGGCCTCATCTCTTGTTACAGGGAGATTCTCCTGGTTTTTCTCGAGTTGTGGTGGGAAACATGGTGTTCCACTCGAGTTAAGATGGGGACCTCAAGGACTCACTCATGTTGTCACCATGCAATTTGGGAGGGGCCTCTCGGGATTCCTCTGCAGTCAGTGCCGTGTCCTAAGGAGTCCTCATCTTCAGCTGACGCCGGAACCTCAGGTTTCCTCCACAGTGATGACATGGATGTGTGGTTCCTATGGACTTTCAACAGGTGAGTCAGGCCTTGTCTTGTGTGGAGACATGCAAGTCCACTTTCCTCTCGATCTGGAACAGGAGTTTCAGGCTTCCTGTTGAGTTGATGTAGGAATCTGTGGCTTCCTTCAAGGTGCACAGGGCTTTCATATAAGCCATCGTGCTGTGAGTCGACACTCGGGGTGACAGTCGAGTCAATGCAAGGGAATCAGGTGCATCTGCAGTGGATTGGGACATAGGGGTCTTTTGAAATTTTGGCACGACCCCTGGAATTCCTCTCGACTTTCAGGTTGAGACCGCCTCCTCTTGAGGTGGGATGGGAATGCCGGGATTCCTTTCCCAACAAAACGGAGAAATGGAACCTCATCTTGATATGAGGAGGAAAAAACGGGGCTCTTCTTGAGTTGTACTTGGACCATTGGGGTTCCTCTCGAGTGGAGACAGGTATGTCGGGGAACATCTTGAGCTGCATCAAGGGTGTCAAAAACCATTTCAAGGCTCAAAAGTGTAGGTGGGATTTCTCTCTAGATGCCAGCATATAAAAGGGCCTCAACTCGCTTTGAGAGGAGAATCTCCGAGTTTTTCTCGAATTGCAAAGGAAAACATGGGGCTACCCTCTAGTTATGACAGGGACCTCAGGGAACAACTCATGTTGCCTCAGAAATTTTCAATCTCCATGTGAGTTGCGAGGGGCCTCTTGGGATTCCTCTGCCATTGATGCCGGGTCCTAGGTCGTCATCTGGAGCTGAGTCTGGAACCTCAGGGTTCCTCTCCAGTGTTGACATGGACCTCTGGCTTCCTATGGAGTTTCAACAGGGGAGTCAGTCCTCATCTCGTGTGGAGACATGCAAGTCCGCTTTCCTCTAAAGCTGTAACATGAGTGTCAGGGTTCCTGTCGAGTTGACCTAGGGATCTGTAGCTTTCTCTCGAGGTGCCACAGGGTTGTCACATGTGCCATCGTGTTGTGAGTCAACACTCGGGGTGACAGTTGAGTCAGTGCTGGGGAATGAGGTGCATCTGGAGAGAATTGGGACATCACTGTCTATTGAAATGGTAACCTGACCCCTGGAGTTCCTCTTGACATTAAAGTTGAGACCGCCTACTTTTTTAGGTCAATGGGAACGCCGGAATTCCTATCCTGGTGAAACTGGGTAATGGATCCTCATCTCAAGAGGATGAGGGGAAAACGGGGCTCTTCTTGAGTAGTGGAGGGACCCTCGGGTTTCCTCTCGAGTGGAGACAGGTATGTCGGGGAACTTCAGAGTTGCATCAAGCGTGTCAAGGACCCTTTCACGTCTCAACAGGGAAGGTGGAACTACTCTCAAGATGCTGCTGTGGAAAAGGGCCTCATCTCACGTTGAGGGGAGAATCTCGTTTTTCCTCGAGTTTCAGTGGGAAACTTGGGGTTCCTCTCGAGTTATGACAGGGACCTCAGGGACGCACTCATGTTGCCTCATGAAAGTCCAGTCCATTTGAGATGTGACGGGCCTCTTGGAATACCTCTTCAGTTGGTGGTGTGTCCTAGGTCCTCATCTGGGGCTAAGGCTGGAACCTCACGTTTCCTCTCCAGTGCTGATGTGGATCTCAGTGTTCCTTTGGAGTTTCAACAGGGGAGTCAGGCCTTAATTCGTGTGGAGACATGCAAGACCGCTTTTGCCTCCCACTGTAAAGGAGTGGCAGGCTTCCTGTCGAGTCGACATAAGAATTTCTGGCTTTCTCTCGATATGCCACAGGGCTGTCACACGTGCCATTGTTTTGTGAATCAACACTTGGGTTGACAGTCGATTCAGTGCAGGGGAATGTGGTGCATCTGGAGTGGATTGGGACATCAGGGTCTTTTGGAATTGTGGCATGACCCCTGGAGTTCCTCTTGACTCTCAATTTTAGACTGCCTCCTCTTGAAGTGTGAACAGAATGTCGGGATTCCTTTCCCAACGAAGCAATGAAATGGACCCTCCTCTCGGGATAAGGAGGGAAAAACAGGGCTCTTCTTAAGTTGTGACAGGACCTTCAGGGTTCCTCTCTAGTGGAGACAGAATGTAGGAGAACTTCTTGAGGTGCATCAAGGTTGTCAAGGACTCTTTCAAGGCTCAAGAGGGAAGGTGGGATTTCTCTTGTGATGCCACAGCAGAAAAGGGCCTCATCTCGTGTTGAGGGGAGAATCTCCTGGTTTCTCTCAAGTTGCAGTGGAAAACTTTGGGTCCGTCTCGAGTTATTACGGGGAACTCAGTGACCCGCTCCTGTTTCCTCTGGAAATCCCAGTCTCCAAGCTAGTTGCGAAGGGCCTCTCGGGATTTCTCTGAAGTCGGTGCCAGCTCCTAGATCTGCTCTGGAGCTGAGGCCAGAGCCTCAGAGTTCCTCTCCAGTGCTGCCATGGATTTCAGAGTTCCAATGGAGTTTCAACAGGGAACTCAGGCATCGTCTTGTGTAGAGACATCAAGTCTGCTTTCCTCTCAATCTGGAACAGGAGTTTCAGGCTTCCTGTCGAATTGCTGGAAGAATCTATGGCTTCCTTCGAGGTGCCACAGGGCTGTCACATGTGCCATCGTGTTGTGAGTCAACACTCGGGGTGACAGTTGAGTCAGTGCAAGCGAATCAGATGCATCTGCAGTGGATTGGGACATCGAGGTCTTTTGGAATTTTGGCACGACCTCTGAAGTTCCTTTTAACTTTCAGGTTGAGACTGCCTTTTCTTGAGGTGATACAGGAATGCCGGGATTCCTTTCCCAACGAAGCAGGGAAATGGAACCTTATCTCAATATGACAAGGGAAAAACAGGGTTCTTCTTGAGTTGTGGTTGGACCATCGGGGTTCATCTCGAGTGGAGATGGGTATGTCAGGGAATATCTTGAGTCGCATCAAGGGTGTCAAAAACCCTTTCAAGGCTCAAAAGTGAAGGTGGGATTTCTCTCGAGATGCCACTGCAAAAAAGGGTCTCATCTTGCGTTGAGGGGAGAATCTCCAAGTATTTCTTGAATTGCAACAGGAAACTTGGGGTTACCCTTTAGTTACGACAGAGACCTCAGGGAAGTGCTCTTGTTGCCTCGGGAAAGTCCAGTCTCCATGAGAGTTGTGATGGGCCTCTCGGGATACCTTTGCAGTCAGTGATGTGTCCTAGGTCCTCATCTGGAGCTGAGGCTGGAACCTCAGGTTTCCTCTCCAGCGCTGACTTGGATCTCGGGGTTCCTATGGAGTTTCAACACGGGAGTCAGGCCTCGTCCCGTTTGGAGACAGGCAAGAACACTTTTGCTTCCAACTGTAACAGGAGTGGCAGGATTCCTGTAGAGTTGACATAAGGAACTGTGGCTTTCTCTCAAGATGCCACAGGGTTGTCACACGTGCCATCGTGTTGTGAATCAACATTCGGGGTGACAGTCGATTCAGTGCAGGGAAATCAGGTGCATCTGGAGTGGATTGGGGCATCAGGGTCTTTTGGAATGGTGACATGACCCCTGGAGTTCCTCTCGACTATCAATTTTAGACTGCCTCCTCTTGAGGTGCAATTGGAACGCTGGGATTTCTTTCCCGACAAAGCAGTGAAATGGACCCTCATCTCGACATGAGGATGGAAATTCAGGGCTCTTCTTTAATTGTGGTGGGACCCACGGGGTTCCTCTCAAGTGGAGACGGGAATGTCAGAGAACTTATTGAATTGCATCAAGGGTGTCAAGGACCCTTTCGAGGCTCAAGAGGGAAGGTAGGATTTCTCTTGTGACCCTACAGTGGGAAAGTGGCTCATCTCGTGTTGAAGGGAGAATCTCCTGGTTTTCCTCATGTTGCGGTGGGAAACTTGGTTTCCCTCTTGAGTTACAACGGGGACCTCAGGGACCCACTCATGTTTCCTCTGGAAAGTCCAGTCTCCAAGCTAGTTGCGAATTTCCTCTCGGGATTCCTCTGCAGTCCGTGCTGGGTCATAGGTCCACTCTGGTGCTGAGGCCAGAACCTCAGAGTTCCTCTCCAGTGCTGCCGTGGATTTTGGGGTTCCAGTGGAGTTTCAACAGGTGAGTCAGGCCTCGTCTCCTGTGGAGACATGCAAGTCTGCATTCCTCTCGAGATGTAACAGGAGTGTCAGGGTTCCTGTCGAGTTGACCTAGGGATCTGTGGCTTTCTCTTCTAAGTGTCACAGGGCTGTCACACGTGCCATCGTGTTGTGAGTTGACACTTGTGACAGTCGAGTTGTGCAGGGAGTGTCTGGACTGGATTTGGACATCGGGGTCTTTAGGAATGTTGGTAAGACCCCTGGAGTTCCTTTCGGCTTTCAAGATGAGACCGTTTCCTCTTGAGGTGCAACGGGAATGCCAGCATTCCTTTCCCTACAAATCAGGGAAATGGACTCTCATATCAAGATGAGGAGGGGAAAATGGATCTCTTCTTTATTTTTGGTGGGACCCTCAGAGTTCCTCTCGAGTGGAGACGGGTATATCGGGGAACTTCTTGAGTTGCATCAAGGGTGGCAAAGAACCATTCGAGGCTCAAGATGGAAGATGGGATTTCTCTTGAGACATCACCACATAAAGAGGCTTCATCTCGTGTTGAGGGGAGAATCTCCTAGTTTTCTTCGAGTCGCGGCAGGAAACAGGTTATTCCTCTCGAGTTACGACAAGAACCTCAAGGACCCGCTCATGTTGCCTCAGGAGAGTCCAGTCTCCCTGCGACTTGTGAGGGGCCTGTTGGTATTCCTCTGCAGTTGGTGCTGGGTCCTAGGTCCTCATCTGCAGCTGAGGCCAGATCCTCAGTGTTCCTCTCCAGTGCTGACATGAATTTGTGGTTCCTATGGAGTTTCAACAGGTGAGTCACGCCACGTCTCATGTGGAGACATGCAAGTCCGCTTTCCTCTCGATCTGGAACAGGAGTGTCAGGTTTCCTGTCGAGTTGACGTAGGAATCTGTGGCTTCCTTCGAGGTGCCACAGGGCTGTCACATGTGCCTTCGTGTTGTGTGTCAACACTCAGGGTGACAGTCGAGTCAATGCAAGAGAATCAGGTGCATCTGGTGTGGATTGGGACATCAGGGTCTTTTGTAAGTTTGGCATGTCCCCTGGAGTTACTCTTGGCTTTCAAGTTGTGACTGCCCCTCTTGTGGTGCAATGGGAACGCCGCAATTCTGTTCCCGATGAAGCAGGGAAATGGATCCACATCTCTATATGAGGAGGGAAAAACGGGGCACTTCTTGAGTTGTGGTTGGACCATCGGGGTTCCAATCGGGTGGAGACAGGTATGTCGTGGAACATCTTGAGTTGCATCAAGGGTGTCCAAGTCCCTTCAAGGCTCAAGAGGGAAGGTTGGATTTCTCTTGAGACACTGCTGCAGACAAGGGCCTCATCTTGCGTTGAGATGAGAATCTCTGGGTTTTTCTCGAGTTGCAATGTGAAACTTGGGGTTCCTCTCTAGTTACGAAAGGGACCTCAGGTACCCGCTCATGTTGCCTAGGAAAAGTTCAGTCTCCATGCGAGTTGTGAGGGGCCTTTCAGGATTCCTCTGTTGTTGGTGCCGGGTCCTAGGCCCTCATCTGGAGCTGAGCCAGGAACCTCAGGGTTCCTCTCCAGTGTTGATATGGATCTCTGGGTTCCTATGGAGTTTCAACAGGGGAGTCAGTCATCATCTCGTGTGGAGACATGCAAGTCCGCTTTCCTCTAGAACTGTAACAGGAATGTCAGGGTTCCTATTGATTTGGCCTAGGGAACTGTGGCTTACTCTCGAGGTGCCACAGGGATATCACATGTGCCATCGTGTTGTGAATCGATACTCTGGGTGACAGTCGAGTCAGTGTTGGGGAATGAGGTGCATCTGGAGAGAATTTGGACATCAGTGTCTTTTGAAATTGTAGCACGAAACCTGGAGTTCCTCTCGATATTAAATTTGAGACTGTCTCCTTTTGAGGTTCAGTGGGAACGTGGGAATTCCTATCTTGAGGAAACAGAGAAATGGGTAATCATCTTGAGATAAGGAGGGAAAAACGGGGCTCTTCTTGAGTTGCGTCAGGACCCACGGGTTTCCACTCGAGTGGAGACGTGTATGTCAGGGAACTTCAGAGTTGCATCAAGGGTGTCAAGAACCTTTTCATGGCTCAAGAGGGAAGGTGGGACTTCTTTTGAGATGCCACCGTGGAAAGGACCTCATCTTGCGTTGAGGGGAGAATCTCCTGGTTTTTCTCAAGTTTCAATGGTAAACTTGGGGTTCCTCTAGAGTTAGGACGGGGACCTAAGGGACACACTCGCTTTGCCTCAGGAAAGTCCAATCTCCATGCAAGTTGCAAGGGCATCTCAAGATGCCTCTCCAGTCAGTGTCGGGTCTTAGGTCCTCATGTGGAGCTGAGGCCTAAAATTCAGCTTTTCTCTCTAGTGCTGACATGGATATCGGGGTTCCTATGGAGTTTCAACAAGGGAGTCAGGCCTTGTTTCATGTGGACACAACAAGTCCTTTTTCCCCTCGAGCTGTAACAGGAATGTCAGGTTTCTGTCGAGTTGACATAGGGATCTGTGGCTTTCTCTCAAGGTGCCACAGGGCTGTTTCTAGTGACATTGTGCTGTGAGTCGACACTCGAGGTGACAGTCGAGTCAGTGCAGGGGAATCAGATGCATCTGGAGTGGATTGGGACGTCAGGGACTTTTGGAATGGTGGCATGACCACAAGAGTTATTTTCGATTTTCAAATTGAGACTATCTCCTCTTGAGGTACGACAGGAACCGGATACCTTTCCAGACGAAGCAGGGAAATGGACACTCATCTCGGGATGAAAAGAGAAAAACGTGACTCTTCTTGAGTTGAGGCAGGAACCTCGGTGTTCCTCTCGATTGGAGATGGGTATGTCAGGGAATTTCTTCAGTTGCTTGAACGGTGTCAATGATCCTTTCCAGTCTCGAGAGAAAGCCGAGAGGAAAGGTGAGCTTTCTCTCGAGACGCTGCCATTGAAAAGGGCCTCAACTCGCATTCAGGGGAGAATCTCCCAGTTTTTCTCGAGCTGTGGCAGGAAACTTGGTGTTCTTCTTGAGTTACATTGGGAACCTCAGGGACCTGCTCCAGTTGCCTCAGGAAAATCCAGTCTCCATGAGAGTTGGGAGGTCCGTCTTGGGATTCCTCTCCAGTCAGTGCTGGGTCCTAGGTCCTCATCTGGAGCTGAAGCAGGAACCTCAGTGTTCCTTCTCCGGTGCTGACATGGATCTCGGAGTTCCTATGGCGTTTCCACAGGGGATCCAGGCCTTGTCTCATGTGGAGACATGCAAGTCTGCTTTCCTCTCGAGCTGTAACAGGAGTGTCAGGCTTCCTGTCATGCTGACATAGGGATCTGTGGCTTTCTCTCAAGGTTCCACAGGGATGTCACATGTGCCATCATGTTGTGAGTCGACACTCAGTGTGACAGTCGTGTCAGTGCAGGGGAATCCGGTCTATCTGGAGTGGATTGATGCTGGGAACCAGTGTGAGGAATCCAGCCCTTGGCAAAGGTCATGAGGAAGGAAGCTCGACAAAACACAAAGGCATGTTCTGGCTTCAGAGGTTCCCCTGGGCTTTCCTGAACATCTATCCCTGAAAAAACCAGAGTCTGCCTGCCTTATTGTACTGTGTTTTCCACCCTTCTGACATTCTCTGGAAAAAATTAACTCAGGGCTTCAGTTAACAGTCTCCTGCAAAAGAATGTCTCGGCTTAAAGCCCTTTGATGGCTTTCTAACTTACCTTACCGGTATGCCCAGACTTTTTACAACTCGTGAATTGTTACAGACCCCAACCGCGAGAGGCATGAAGCTGAAAGCATCTGAGAGATACAGAGCCTTTTCTAAAGAGCTAAAAATTATATTGGTGACAGGTTTCACTGTTGAGTCAATGACTGCTGCCAGCCCTCCATATTCTTTATCATGGAGACCCCTGAAGGATATTAATGAAATTAGGATATAGAAATAGGAATATAGTAGTTTTGATGATAGCAACACTAGACTTTTGAATTAATTGCTTTCTTTGTAATAAANTATTGGTGACAGGTTTCACTGTTGAGTCAATGACTGCTGCCAGCCCTCCATATTCTTTATCATGGAGACCCCTGAAGGATATTAATGAAATTAGGATATAGAAATAGGAATATAGTAGTTTTGATGATAGCAACACTAGACTTTTGAATTAATTGCTTTCTTTGTAATAAATCACTGTGCTCCTCTTTCTTGTGCTTGCTGTATAAGAATGTAACTTTATCTAGTGCTTTCTGAGAGTGGCACCAGACTTTGGGAGGAACAACACTCTTAGGGCAAATAAGTCTTCTGCTTGAAAAACCCTTATCAGAAAAGGGCTGTAAAATGTTAATTTGCCTTCTGGCCAGAAGATGATGTAAATCACCTAAGACTTGTGTATACAACTAGATATGCAGAGAAAAAACCTGGTCTCGATAAGAGTCAGGGCTGCTGATGCTTCATAATTTTGTATTATCCATTGATCTCTATGTATAACTAAAAAGTTTAAAAAGCCCTCTGAACAATAGAGGATGGGACACACAATGGACTGGATCCCCCCGTGTCAAAACTCTGTCTCTTTCTCACTCTCTTTTGCAGGGTGAATTCCCATCTGGAGTGAGGAGGTTTGCCAAGTATACTTATTTTCCCTGGCTTTTAACTTCCATGAGAGAGAGAGCTAAAAGTGGGGTACCCTTTGATATTCATTCGGGTGCCGTGTGGCCCAACATAGATGGTGCAAACTTCTTCTCCTGAAGTTTTATTGGCTTTCCTTATAAAACAAGTTTTCAGCCTCTTTCTCTGCTCCATTTTCTTAACTGCAAACTCTTTCCTTATCTCTCTGTAAATCTATATATCACTCTCTCTCCCACCACGCCGTCTCCCCTTCAAATTACCCTGGATCCACCAAGTCTGGACCCCATTAGATCGGGATACTGTGAACTTTTTGGAATGGTGGCACGTCCCCTGGATTTCCTCTCGAATTTCAAGTTGAGAGCGCCTCCTTTTGAGGTGCAAGAGGAACCCCGGGATTCCTTTCCCGATGAAGCAGGGAAATGGACCCTCATCTCGAGATGAAGAGCGAAAAACGGGGCTCTTCTTGAGTTGTGGCAGGACCTTTGGTGTTCCTCTTGAGTGGAGACGGGTATGTCATGGAACTTCTTGAGTTGCATCAAGGGAGTCAAGGACTCTTTCAAGTCTCAAGAGTAAAGGTGGGATTTCTCTCGCGAAACTGCTGTGGAAGAGGGCCTCATCTCGCATGCAGGGGAGAATCTCCTGGTTTTTCTCGAGTTGCAACAGGATACTTGGGATTCCTCTCGAGTTACGACAGGGATTTCAGGGACCCACTCACGTGGCATCAGGAAAGTACAGTCTCCATGTGAGTTGCGAAGGGCCTCTATGGATTCCTTCTCAGTTGGTGCTGAAACCTAGGTCGTCATCTGGAGCTGAGCTGCAACCTCCAGGTTCCTCTCCAGCGCTGACTTGAATCTCGGGTTACCTATGGAGGTTCCACAGGGGAGTCAGGCTTCGTCTCGTGTGGAGACAAGCTTTTCTCCTGAGCTGTAACAGGAATGTCAGTCTTCCTGTCGAGTTGACATAAGCATCTTTGGCTTTCTCTCAAGGTGCCACAGGGCTGTGACACATGCCTTCATGTTGGGAGTTGATCCACAGGGTGACAGGCCAGTCAGTATAGGAGATAGGTGTATCTGGAGTGGACTGGTATATCGGGGTCTTTTGAAATGTTGGCACGACACCTGGAGTTCATATCTACTTTCAAGTTAAGACTATCTCCTCCAGAAGTGCGACAGGAATGCCTGGATTCCTTTTCTGAGGAAACAGGGAAAGGGACCCTCATCTCGACATGAGGAGGGAAAAACGGGACTCTTATTGAGTTGTGGCGGGACCAACCGTGTTCCTCTTGAGTGGAGACGGGTATGTTGGGGAATTTCTTGAGTTGCACCAATGGTGTAAAAGACCCTTTCAAGGCTCAAGAGGGAAGGTAGACTTTCTCTCGTGATGCCGCAGAGGAAAAGGGCATCATATCGCATTGAGGGGAGAATCTCCTTGTTTTCCTAGAGTTGTGGCAGGAAACTTCAGGTTCCTCTCGAGTTATGACAGGGATTTCAGGGACCCGCTCGGGTGGCTTCAGGAAAGTCCAGTCCCCATTCGAGTTGCAAGAGGCCTTTCAGGATTGCTCTCCATTTGGTGCCAGGTCCCAGGTCCTCATCTCGAGCTGAAGCCACAATGTCAGGCTTCATCTCCATTGCTTACATGGATCTCGTGGTTCCTATGGGGGTTCCAAAGTGAAGTCAGGCTTCGTCTTGTGAGAAGACATGCACTTCCCCTTTCCTCTCGAGCTCTAACAGTAGTGTAAAGCTTCCTGTCTAGTTAATACAGTGATCTGTGGCTTTCTCTCGAGGTGCCACAGGGCTGTCACACGTGCCATCGTGTTTTGAGTCAATCCTGAGCATAGCAGTCGAGTCGGTGCAAGGGAATCAGCTGTATTTGGAGTGGAGTTGGACACTGGGGCCTTTTGGAACAGTGGAACGACCCCTGGAGTTCCTCTCGACTCTCAACTGAAGACCATCTCCACTTGAAGTGTGACGGGAAAGCCGAGATTCCTTCCCCAACAAACAGGGAAAGGAACCTCATCTCGCGATGAGGAGGGAAAAACAGGGTTTTACTTGAGTCCTGGCGGAACCCTTGGTGTTCCTCTCGAATGGAGACGGGTATGTTGGGGAACTTCTTGACTTGCATTAAGGGTGTCTAGGACACTTTCCAGGCTCAAGAGGGAAGGTGAAATTTCTCTCGAGATGCCGCAATGGAAAAGGGCCTCATCTCGGGATGAGGGGAGATTCTCCTGGGTTTGTTTGTTTGTTTGTTTGTTTTTGAGTTGCAGTAGGAAATTTGGGGTTCCTCTCGAGTTATGATAGGGATTTCAGGGACCCATTTGTGAGGCCTCAGGAAAGTTCAGTCTCTATTCCAGTTGGGATGAGCCTCTTGGGATTCCTCTGCAGTCGGTTTTGAGTCCTAGGTCCTCATCTGGAGCTAAGGCTGGAACCTCAGGGTTCCTCTCCTCTGCTGGCATGGATCTCAGGGTTCCTATAGCGTTTCTACAGGGGAGTCAGGTCTCGTCTCCTGTGGAGTCATGCACGTCTGCTTTCCTCCCAAGCTGTAACAATAGTGTCAGGCTCCCTGTCGGGTTGACATAGGAATCTGTGGCTTTCTGTCAAGGTGCCACATTGCTGTCACACGTGCCATCATGTTGTGAGTTGATACTCGGGGTGACAGTCCAGTCAGTGCATGGGAATAAGGTGTATCTCACGTGGATTGGGACATCGGGTCTTTTGGAATGTTGGCATGATCCCTGGAGTTCCTCTCAACATTCAAGTTGAGACTGCCTCCTTTGAGCTGCAACAAGAAAGCCGGGAATTCTTTCCTGACGAAGCAGAGAAATGGACCCTCATCTCGAAATCAGGAGGGAAATGTGGGGCTCTTCGTGAGTTGTGGCTGGCCCCTTGCTGTTACTCTCATGTGGAGATGGGAATGTTGGGAAACTTCTTGAGTTGCATCAAGGGTGTCAATGACCCTTTCAAGGCTCAAGAGGGAAGCTGGGATTTCTTTCAAGATGCTGCAGTGAAAAAGGGCCTCATGTGGCATTGAGGGGAGAATCTCCTGGTTTTTCATGAGTGGGGGCTGGAAAAGCGGGGTTCCTCTTGAGTTATGATGGGGACCTCAGGGAACCACTTGTGTTGCCTCAGAAAAGTACAGTCTCCATGCGAGTTGTGTCCTATTGGGATTCCTCTCCAGGTGGTGCCGGGTCCTAGGTCCTCATCTGGAGCTGAGGCCAGAATCTCAGGTTTCCTTTCCAGTGCTGACATGGATCTCGGGGCTTCTATGGAGTTTCAAGAGGGGAGTCAGGCCTCGTCTCGTGTGGAGACATGCAAATTTGCTTCCTTCTCAAGCTGTAACAGGAGTGTCAGGCTTCCAGTCGAGTTGACATAGGGAACTGTGGCTTCCACTGTAGCTGCACAAGGCTATCCCAACTGCCATCATGTTTAGAGTCGGTACTCGGAATGACAGTCCAGTCAGTGCAGGGGAATCGGGTATATCTGTAGTGGATTGGGACATCAGTGTCTTTTGGAATCGTGTCACAACCCCTGGAGTTCCTCTCGACTTCAAGTTGAGACCGCCTCCACTTGAGGTGTGATGGGAACACTGGGATTCCTTTCTTGATGAAGCAGGGGAATGGATCCTCATCTTGAAATGAGGAGGGAAAAATGAGGCTCTTCACTTGTTGTGGCACACCCTCGGTGTTCCTCTCAAATGTAGACGGGTATGTCAGGGAACATCTTGAATTGCATCAACGGTGTCAAGGACCCTTTTGTGGCACAAGAGGGAAAGTGGGATTTCTCTTGAGACACTGCAGCAGAACTGGGCCTCATCTCATGTTGAGGGGAGAATCTCTGTTTTTTTCTCAAGTTGTGGTAGGAAACTTGGGGTTCCTCTCAATTGACGATGGGGACATCAGGGACCCACTCGTGTGGCCTCAGAAAGTACAGTCTCCATGCGAGTTGCGAGGGGCCTCTCCGGATTCCTCTACAGGTGGTGCCAGGTCCTAGGATCTCATCTGCAGCTGAGCTGCAACCTCAGGCTTCCTCTCCAGTGCAGACATGGAATTCAGGATTCTTATGGAGTTTTCACAGGGGAATCAGGCATCATCTCGGGTGCAGACAAGCACGTCCACTCACCTCTTGAACTGGAAAAGCAGCATCAGGTCGAGTTGACATAGGGATTGGTGGCTTTCTCTCGAGGTGCCACAGGGCTGTCACATGTGCCATTGTGTTGTGAGTTGATATTTGGAGTGACAGTCGAGTCAGTGGAGGGGAATCAGTTGTCTCTGTAGTGGACTGGGACAGCAGGGTCTTTTCAAATGGTTGCATGACCTCTGGAGTTCCTCTCAACTTTCAAAATGAGGCCACCCCCACTTGAGGTGTGAAGGGAACCCCGGGATTCCTTTCCCACAGAAGCAGGGAAATGGACCCTCATCTCGAGATGAGGAGGAAAAAAGGGGCTCTTCTTGAGTTGTGGCAGGACCCTCGGTGTTCCTTTCCAGTATAGACGGGTATGTCAGGGAACTTCTTGAGTTGCATCAAGAGTGTCAAGGATGCTTTTGAGGTGCAAGAAGAAGGTTGGATTTCTGTCGAGATGCCACAGCGGAGAAGGGCCTCATCTCTCATTGAGGGGAGAATCTCCTGGTTTTATCATGTTTCAGCAGGAAACTTGGGTTTCCTCTCGAGTTACCATGGGGATTCTGGGACCTGCTCGTGTTGCCCCAGGAAAGTCCAGTCTCCATGCGAGTTGCAAAGGGGCCTCTAGGGATTCCTCTCCAGTTGGTGTCAGGTCCTAGGTCCTTACCTGGAGCTGAAGCCACAACTTCAGGTTTTCTTCCCAGTGCTGACATGAATCTCGAGGTTCTTATGGAGTTTCCACAGGGGAGTCAGGACCCATCTCCTGTGGAGACATGCAAGTCTGCTTTCCTCTTGAGCAACAACAGTAGTATCAGGCTTCCTGTCAAGTAAACATAAGCATTTGTGGCTTTCTCTCAAGGTACCACAGGGCTGTCACACATGCCTTCATAATTGGAGTCAATCCACAGGGTGATAGGACAGTCAGTGCAGGGGTTAGGTGTATCTGGAGTGGATTGGGACATCGGGGTCTTTTGGAATGGTAACCCCAATGGAGATGATCTCTACTCTCAAGTTGAGACCATCTCCTCCAGAGGTGCGACGGGAACACTGGAAGTCCTTTCCCAACGAAGCAGGGGAAGGGACCCTCATCTCGAGATGAGGAGGGGAAAATGGGGCTCTTCTTGAGTCGTGGCGGGACCCTCAGTGTGCCTCTTGAGTGGAGATAGGTATGTTGGGGAACTTCTTGAGTTGCATCAAGGGTGTCAAGTACACTTTCGAGGCTCAAGAGAGAAGGTGGAATTTCTCTTGAGAAGCCACAGTGGAAAAGGGCCTCATCTCGTGTTGAGGGGAGATTCTCCTAGTTTTTCTAGAGTTGCATCAGGAAATTTGGTGTTCCTCTCGAGTTATGATAGGGACTTCAGGGACCTGCTTATGTGGCCTCAGGAAAGTACAGTCTCCATGCAAGTTGCGAGGGGCCTCTCGGGATTCCTCTGCAGTCGTTAGGGTGTCCTAGGTATTCATCTAGAGCTGAGGCCAGAACTTCAGGTTTCTTCTCCATTGCTGACATGGATCTCAGGGTTCCTATGCAGTTTCCACAGGGGAGTCAGACCTCATCTCATGTGGAGACATGGAAGTACACTTTCCTCCAGAGCTGTAACAGTAGTGTCAGGCTCCCTGTCGAGTTGATATAGGGATCTGTTTCTTTCTCTTGAGGTGCCACATTGCTGTCACACATGCCATTGTGTTGTGAGTCGATACTCAGGGTGACAGTCCCATCAGTGCAGGAGAATCAGGTGTATCTCGCGTGGATTGGGACACCGGGTTTTTTGGAATGGTGGCACAATCCCTGGAGTTCTTCTCGACTTTCAAGTTGAGACCTCCTCCTTTTGAGCTACAATGAGAAGGCTAGGAATCCTTTCCCGACGAAGCAATGAAATGGACCTTCATCTCTAAATGAGGCGGGAAAAGTCGGGCTCTTCCTGAGTTGTGGCAGGTCCCTCACTATTTCTCTCAAGTGGAGACGGGTATGTCGGGAAACTTCTTGAGTTGCATCAAGGGTGTCAAAGACCCTTTCAAGGCTCAAGAGGGAAGGTGGGATTTCACTCGAGATGCTGCAGTGGAAAAGGGCCTCGTGTGGCATTGAGGAGAGAATCTCCTGGTTTTTCAAGAGTTGGGGCAGGAAAAGTGGGGCTCCTTTAATGTTACAATGGGGACCTCAGGGACCAGCTCATGTTGCCTCAAAGTCCAGTCTCCATGTAAGTTGCCAGGGGCTTGTCGGGATTCCTCTCCAGGTGGTGCTGGGTCCTAAGTCCTCATCTGGAACTGAGGCTGGAACCTCAGGGTTCCTCTCCAGTGCTGACATGGATCTCAGGGTTCCTATGGAGTTTCAAGAGGAGAGTCAGGCCTTGTCTCACGTGGAGACATGCAAATCCGCTTTCTTCTGAAACTGTAACAGGAGTGTCAGGATTCCTGTCACATTGATATAGGGAACTGTGGCTTCCACTATAGGTGCACAAGGCTGTCCCAACTGCCATCGTGTTGTGAGTCCATCCTCGGGGTGACAGTCTAGTCAGTGCAGGGGAATCAGGTTTATCTGTAGTGGGAATCAGGTTTACCATCGGGGCCTTTTGGAATTGTGGCATGACCCTTGAAGTTCCTCTCGAATTCAAGTTGAGACCACATCCACTTGATATGTGATGGGAACTCCGGGATTTCTTTTTCGACCAAGCAGGTTATTGTATCCTCATCTCGAGATGAGGGGGAAAAAATGGGATTCTTCTTTAGTTGTGGCAGGACCCTCAGTGTTTCTGTCCAGTGTAGACGGGTATGTTGGGCAACTTCTTGAGTTGTTTCAAGGGTGTCAAGGACACTTTCGATGTGCAAGACGAAGCTTGGATTTCTGTCGATAAGCCACAGTTGAAAAGGGCCTCATTTCACTTTGAGGGGGCAATCTCCTGGTTTTATCGAGTTATGGCAGGAAACTTGGGGTTCCTCTTGAGTTACGACGGGGACCTCAGGAACCCGCTCGTGTGGCCTCATAAAAGTCCAGTCTCCATGCGAGTTGCAAGGGGCCTCTCGGGTTTGCTCTCCAGTCAGTGTTGGTTCATAGGTCCTCATCTGGAGCTGAGGCCGCAACCTCAGTTTTCCTTTCCAGTGTTGACATGGATCTCAGGGTTCCTATGGATTTTCCACAGGGGAGTCAGAACTTATCTCCTGTGGAGACATGCAGTCCGCTTTCCTCTTGAGCTGTAACAGTAGTGTCAGGCATCCTGTCGAGTTGACATAAGCATCAGTGGCTTTCTCTCACTGTGCCACAGGGCTGTCACACATGCCTTCATGTTTGGAGTCAATCCATGGGGTGGCAGGTCAGTCAGTGCAGGGGTTATGTGTATCTGGAATGAACTGGGACACCGGGGTCTTTTGGAATGGTGGCACGACCCCTGGAGTTGCTCTCTACTTCCAAGTTGAGACCATCTCCTCCAGAGGTGCGACAGGAACGCCGGGATTCCTTTCCCAAAGAAGCAAGGAAAGAGACCCTCATCTCGAGATGAGGAGGGAAAAACAGGACTCTTCTTGGGTTGTGGCAGGACCAACCATGTTCCTCTCGAGTGGAGACGGGTATGTCAGGAAACTTTTTGCATTGCATCAAGGGTGTCAAGGACCCTTTCGAGGCTCAAGAGGGAAGATGGATTTTCTCTCGAGATGCTGCAGAGGAAAAGGAACTCATATCTTGTTAAGGAGAGAATCTCCTGGTTTTTCTCGAGTTGTGGCAGGAAACTTGGCTTCCACTCGAGTTTTGACAGGGATCTCATGTACCCACTTGCATGGCCTCAGGAAAGTCCATTCTCCATTTGAGTTGCAAGGGGCCTTTTGGGATTGCTCTCCAGTCGGTGTCAAGTTCTAGGTCCACATCTGGAACTGAAGCCGCAACCTCAGATTCCTCTCCACTGCTTACATGGATCTCGGGGTTCCTATGGAGATTCCAAAGGGGAGTCAGGCCTTGTCTCCTGTGGAGACATGCAAGTCCGCTTTCTTCCTGAGGTGTAACAATAGTGTCTGGCTTCCTGTTGAGTTGACACAGTGATCTGTGGCTTTCTCACAAGGTATAACAGGGCTCTCACATGTGCCATTGTGTTTTGAGTCGATCCCCAGGGTAACAGTGAAGTCAGTGCTGGGGAATCAGCTGTATTTGGAATGGAGTTGGACATTGGGGTCTTTTGGAATGGTGGCAAGACCACTGGAGTTCCTCTTGACTTTCAAGTGAAGACTGCCTCCACTTGAGGTGGGACAGGAAAGCTGAGGTTCCTTTCTCGACAAACAGGGAAAGGGAACCTCATTTCGAGATGAGGAGGGAAAAACGGGGTTCTTCTTGAGTCGTGGTGGGACCCTCGCTGTTCTTCTCAAATGGAGACGGGTATGTTGGGGAACTTCTTGAGTTGCATCAAGGTGGTCAAGGACACTTTCGAGGCTCAAGAGGGAAGGTGGGATTTCTCTCAAGATGCCACAGCGGAAAAGGGCCTCATCTCGCATTGAGGGGAGATTCTCCTGGTTTTTCTCGAGTTGTGGCAGGAAACTTGGGGTTCCTCACGAGTTATGATGAGGACCTCAGGGACCTACTCGTGTGGCCTCAGAAAAGTCCAGTCTCCATGCAAGTTGCGAAGGGCATCTCGGGATTCCTCTGCAGTTGGTGTGGGGTCCTATGTCCTCATCTGGAGCTGAGTCCGCAACCTCAGGGTTCCTCTCCATTGCTGACATGGATCTCAGGGTTCCTATGGAGTTTCCACAGGGGAATCAGGCCTCATCTCTTGTGGAGACATGCAAGTCTGCTTTCCTCCTGAGCTGTAACAGTAGTGTCAGGCTCCCTGTCGAGTTGACATAGGGATCTTTGGAGGTGCCACATTGCTGTCACATATGCCATCATGTTTTGATTCGATACTTGGCGTGCTAGTCTAGTCAGTGCAGGGGAATCAGGTGTATCTCGCATGAATTGGGACATCTGTTCTTTTGGAATGTTGGCATGATCCCTGGAGTTCCTCTCAACTTTCAAGTTGAGACCGCCTCCTTTTGAGCTGCAATGAGAATGCCGGGAATCAAAGCAGTGAAATGTACCCTCATCTTGAAATGAGGAGGGAAAAGTGGGGCTCTTCCTGAGTTGAGTCGGGCCACTCGGTGTTCCTCTCGAGTCGAGACAGGTATGTCGGGAAACTTCTTGAGTTGCATCAAGGGTGTCAAAGACCCTTTCGAGGCTCAAAAGGGAAGGTGGGATTGCTCTTGAGATGCTTCAGCAGAAAAGGTCCTCATCTGGCGTTGAAGGGAGAATCTCCTGGTATTTCAAGAGTTGGGGCAGGAAAAGTGGGGTTCCTCTCGAGTTACAATGGGGACATCAGGGACCCGTTCATGTTGCCTCAGAAAAGTCCAGTCTCCATGCGAGTTGCTAGGGGCCTGTCGATATTCCTCTCTAGGTGCTGCCAGGTCTTAGGTCCTCAGCTGGAGATGAGGCCGGAAACTCAGCATTCTTCTCCAGTGCAAACATGGATCTCGGAGTTCCTATGGAGTTTCAAGAGGGGAGTCAGTCCTCGTCTCCTGTGGAGACATGCAAATCTGCTTTCCTCTCAAGCTGTAACAGGAGTGTCAGGCTTCCTTTCGAGTTGACATAGGGATCTGTGGCTTCTGCTATAGGTGCACAAGCCTGTCACAACTGCCATTATGTTTAGAGTAGATATGCAGAGTGACAGTCCAGTCAGTGCAGGGGAATCAGGTGTATCTGGAGAGGATTGGGACATCGGGGCCTTTTGGAATCATGGCACGACCCCTAGAGTTCCTCTCAACTTTAAGTTAAGACACCCTCTTCTTGAGGTGTGACGGGAATGCCAGGACTCCTTTCTCGATGAAGTAGGGTAATGGATCCTCATCTCGAGATGAGGAGGGAAAAACGGAGCTCTAATTTTGTTGTGGCGCAACCTCAGCATTACTCTCGAATGGAGATGGGTATGTCAGGGATCTTCTTGAGTTGCATCAACGGTGTCAAGGACCCTTTCATGGCTGAAGAGGGAAAGTGGTATTTCTCTCGAGACTCTGTAGTGGACCAGGGCTTCATCTCGTGTTGAGGGGAGAATCTCCTGGTTTTTCTCGAGTTGTCCAGGAAACTTGTAGTTCCCCTCAAGTTACGATGGGGACATCAGGGAACCGTTCGTGTGGCATCAGGAAAGTACAGTCTCCATGTGAGTTGTGACGGACCTCTCAGGCTTCCTCTCCAGGCGCTGCTGGGTCCTAGGACCTCATCTGGAGCTGAGGCCGTGACCTCAGGCTTCCTCTCCAGTGAAGACATGGAATTCAGCGTTCCTACAGAGTTTTCACAGGGGAGTCAGCCCTCGTTTCGTTTGCGGACATGCTAGTCCACTTTTCTTTTGAGCTGTAATGGTACTGTCAGGTTTCCTGTCGAGTTGACATAGGGGTCTGTGGCTTTCTCTCGAGGTGCCACAGGGTTGTCACATGTGCCATTGTGTTATGAGTCGATACTCGAGGTGACAGTCGAGTCAGTGCAGAGGAATTGGGTGTATCTGGAGGAGACTGGGATATCAGGGTCTTTTGGAATGATGGCACGACCTCTGGAGTTTCTCTCAACTTTCAAAATGAGACTGTCTCCACTTGAGGTGCAATGGGAATGTCGGGATTCCTTTCCCATAGAAGCAGGGAAATGGACCCTCATCTTGAGATGAGGAGGAAAAAACGGGGCTCTTCTTGACTTGTGGCGGGACCCTCAGTGTTCTTCTCCAGTGTAGACGGGTATGTCGGGGAACTTCTTGAGTTGCATCAAGGGTGTCAAGGACACTTTTGAGATGCAAGAAAAAGGTTTAATTTCTGTCAAGACGCTGTAGAAAAGGAACTCATACCATGTTGAGGAGAGAATCTCCTGGTTTCTCTCGAGTTGGGGCAGGAAACTTGGGGTTCCTCTCGAGTTATGATGAGTACCTCAGGGACCCACTCGTATTGGCTCAGAAAAGTCCAGTCTCCATGTGAACTGCGAGGGGCTTCTCGGGAGTCTTCTCCAAGTGGTGCCAGGTTCTAGTCCTCATCTGGAGCTGAGGCTGGAACCTCAGGGTTCCTCTCCATTGCTGACGTGAATCTTGGAGTACCTATAGAATTTCAACAGGGGAATCAGGCCTCGTCTTTTGTGGAGACATGCAAGTCCGTTTTCCTCTCAAACTGCAAGAAGAGTGCCAGGCTTCTTGTCGAGTTGACATAGGGATCTGTGGCTTCCGCTATAGGTGCACAAGGCTGTCACAACTGCCATCGTGTTTAGAGTCAATACTCGGGGTGACAATCCAGTCACTGCAGGGGAATCAGGTATATCTGGAGTGGATTGGGACATCAGGGTCATTTGGAATGCTGGCACGACCCCTGGAGTTCCTCTCGAATTCAAGTTGAGACTGCCTCTACATGAGGTGTGATGGGAACACCGGGATTTCTTTCTCGACCAAGCAGGGTATTGGATCTTCATCTCGAGATGAGGTGGGAAAAATGGGGCTCTTCTTTTGTTGTGGTGCACCCTCGGTGTTCCTCTTGAATGGAGAAGGGTATGTCGGGGAACTTCTTGAGTTACATCAAGGGTGTCTAAGACACTTTCAAGACTCAAGAGGGAATATTGGATTTCTCTCGAGTCTCCGCAGCAAAACAGGGCCTCATCTCGTGTTGAGGAGAGAATCTCTTGGTTTTTCTCAATTTGCGGCAGGAAACTTGGAGTTCCTCTCGAGTTATGATGGTGACCTCAGGGACCAGCTCGTGTGTTCTCAAAAGTACATTCTCCATACAAGTTGTGAGGGGCCTCTCAGGATTGCTCTCTAGTCACTTCTGGGTCATAGGTCCTCATCTGTTGCTGAGGCCGCAATCTCAGGTTTCCTCTGCAGTGCTGACATGAATCTCGGGGTTCTCATGGAGTTTCCAGAGGGGAGTCAGGACTCATCTCCTGTGGAGATATGCAAGTTCGCTTTCCTCTTCAGCTGTAACAGTAGTGTAAGTCTTCCTGTCGAGTTGACATAAGCATCTGTGGCTTTCTCTCAAGTTGCCACATGTCTGTCACACGTGCCTTCATGTTGGGAGTCAATACACGGTGTGACAAACCAGTCAGTGCAGGGGTTAGGTGTATCTGGAGTGGACTGGGACATCAGGGCTTTTGGAATTGTCACACGATCCCTGGAGTTCCTCTCGACGTTCAAGTTGAGACCCCCTCTTTTTGAGCTTCAACAAGAATGCCGGGAATCCTTTCTCAATGAAGCAGGGAAATGGATCCTCATCTCGAAATGAGGGAGGAAAAGCGGGGCTCTACTTGAATTCTGGCTGGCCCCTCGGTGTTCCTCTTGAGTGGAGATGGGTATTTCGAGAAAATTCTTGAGTTGCATCAAGGGTGTCAAAGACCTTTTCTAGGCTGAAGAGGAAAGATGGGATTGCTCTCGAGATGCTGCAGTGGAAAAATGCCTGATCTGGCGTTGAGGGGAGAATCTCCTGGTATTTCAAGAGTTGGGGCAGGGAAAGTGGAGTTCCTCTCGAGTTACGACTGGTTCTCAGTGACCCGCTCGTGTTGCCTCAGAGAAGTCCAGTCTCCATGCGAGTTGAAAGGGGCCTGTCGGGATTCCTCTCCAGGTGGTGCTGGGTCCTAGGTCCTCATCTGAAGCTGAGGCTGGAACCTCAGGGTTCCTCTCCATTGCTGACATGGATCTCGGAGTTCCTATGGAGTTTCAAGAGGGGACTCAGGCCTCGTTTCCTATGGAGACATGCAAGGCCACTTTCCTCTCAAGCTTTAACAGGAGTCTTAGGATTCCTGTCGAGTTGACATAGGGATCTGTGGCTTCTGCTATAGGTACACAAGGCTGTCACAACTGCCATCGTGTTTGGAGTCGATATTCAGGGTGACAGTCCAGTCAGTGCAGGGAATCAGGTGTATCTGAAGTGGGTTGGGACATCGGGATCAATGGGAATGATGGCATGACCCCTGGATTACCTCTTGACTTCTAGTTCAGACTGCTTGCACTTGTGGTGTGACAGGAACTTTGGGATTCCTTTCTCAATGAAGGAGGGAAACGGATCCTCATCTCAAGATCAAAAGGGAAAAACGGGGCACTTCTTTTGTTGTGGAGCACCCTCCATGTTCCTCTCGAATGGAGATGGGTATCTCAGGGAACTTCTTGAGTTGCATCAACGGTGTCAAGGACCCTTACGAGGCTCAAGAGGGAAGGTTGGATTTCTCTTAAGATGCTGCCGAAATGAGCCACATCTCACGTTGAGGGGAGAATCTCTTGGTTTTTCTCGAGTTGCTGCAGGAAACTTGGGGTTCCACTCGAGTTACAATGGTGACCTCAGTGACCCACTCGTGTTGCCTCAGGAAAGTCCAGTCTCCATGTGAGTTGCATGGGACCTCTGTGGATTCATCTCCAGGCGGTGCTGGGTCCTAGGTCCTCTTCTGGAGCAGAGGCCTGAACGTCAGTGTTCCTCTCCATTGCTGAGATGGTTCTCGGGGTTCCTATGGAGTTTCCTCAGTGGAGTAAGGCCTCATCTCATATGGAGACATGCAAGTCCGCTCTCCTCTCGAGCTGTAACTGTAGTGTCAGGATTTCTTTCGAGATGACATAGGGATCTGTGACTTTCTTTCATGGTGCCTCTGGGTTCTCAAACGTGCCATTGTGTTGTGAGTCGATACTCTGTGTGACAGTCGAGTCAGTGCAGGGGTATCAGGTATATCTGGAGTGGACTGGGAAATTGGGGTCTTTTGGAATGGTGGCATGACCCATGGAGTTCCTTTCGACTTTCAAGATGAAACTGCCTCCACTTGAAGTGTGAAGTGAATGCTAGGATTCCTTTCCCAAGAAGAAGGGAAAGGGGCCCTCATCTCGAGATGAGGAGGGTAAATGGGACTCTTCTTGAGCTGGGGCGGGATCCTCAGTGTTCCTCTCGAGTGGAGACGGGTATGTTGGGGAACTTCTTGAATTGCATCAAGGGTGTCAAGGACACTTTCCAGGCTCAAGAGGGAAGGTGGGATTTCTCTCCAAATGCTGCAGTGGAATAGGGCCTCATCTCATGTAGAGGGGAGATTCTTCTGGTTTTTCTCGAGTTGCAGCAGGAAACTTGGAGTTTCTCTTGAGTTATGATGAGCACCTCAGGAACCCGCTCATGTGGCCTCAGGAATGTCCAGTCTCCATGTGAGTTGTTAGGGGCCTCCCTGGATTGCTCTCCAGTTGGTACCGGGTCCTAGATCCTCATCTGGAGCTGAGGCCAGAGCCTCAGGTTTCCTCTCCAGCGCTGACATGAATCTCAGGGTTCCTATGGAGTTTCCACAGGGGAATCAGGACTCATCTCATGTGGAGACATGCAAGTCCGATTTCATCTTGAGCTGTAACAGTAGTGTTAGGCATCCTGTCGAGTTGACATAAGCATCTGTAGCTTTCTATCAAGGTGCCAAAGGGCTGTCACATGTGCCTTCATGTTCGGAGTTGATCCCCAAGGTGACAGGCCAGTCAGTGCGGGGGTTATGTGTATCTGGAGTGGACTGGGACATCGGGGTCTTTTGGAATGGTGGCACGACCCCTGGAGTTCCTCTATACATTCAAGTTGAGAATATCTCCTCCAGAGGTTTGATGGGAATGCCGCAATTCCTTTCCCAATGAAGCAAGTTAAGGGACCCTCATCTCGAGATGAGGAGGGAAAAACGGGACTCTTCTTGAGCTGTGACATGACCAACCGTGTTCCTCTTGAGTGGAGACGGGTATGTCGGGGAACTTCTTGATTTGCATCAATGGTGTCAAGGACCCTTTTGAGGCTCAAGAAAGAAGGTGGATTTTCTCTCGGGATGCCACAGAGAAAAAGGGCCTCATATTGCGTTGAGGAGAGAATCTCCTGGTTTTTCTCGAGTTGTGGCAGAAAAATTGGTATTCCTCTCGAGTAACAACGGGGACCTCAGGGACCCATTTGTGTGCCCCTTGGAATGTCTAGTCTCCATTCGAGATGTGAGGGGCCTCTCGGGATTGCTCACAAGTCTGTGCTGGGTCCTAGGTCCTCATCTGGAGCTGAAGCCGCAACCTCAGGCTTCCCCTCCAGTGCTTACATGGATCCCGGGGTACCTATGGAGTTTCCAAAGGGGAGTCAGGCCTCGTCTCATGTGGAGACATGCTAATTCGCTTTCCTCTTGAGCTGTAACGGTAGTGTGAGGCTTCCTGTCGAGTTGACATAGGGATGTGTGGCTTTCTCTCAAGGTGCCACAGGGCTGTCACATGTGCCATCATGTTTTGAGTCAATCCTCAGGGTGACAGTAGAGCCAGTGCAAGGGAATCAGCTGTATTTGGAGTGGAGTTGGACACTGGGGTCTTTTGGAATGGTGGCATGACCCCTGGAGTTCCTCTCGACTTTCAAGTGAAGACCGCCTCCACTTGAGGTGAGACGGGAAAGCCGGGATTCCTTTCCCAAGAAACAGGGACAGGGAACATCATCTCTAGATGAGGAAGGAAAAACGGGGTTCTTCTTAAGTTGAGGGGGGACCCACGGTGTTGCTCCCCAGTGGAAACGGGTATGTTGGGAAAATTCTTGTGTTGCATCAAGGGTGTCAAGGACACTTTCCAGGCTCAAGAGGGAAGGTGGGATTTTTCTCGAGACATTGCAGCAGAAAAGGGCCTCAGCTCGCTTTGAGGGGAGATTATCCTGGTTTTCCTCCAGTTGCAGGAGGAAACTTGGTGTTTCTCTTGATTTATTATGGGACTTCGGGGACCTTCTCGTGTTGCCTCAGAAAAGTCCAGTCTCCATGCCAGTCACGAGAGGCCTTTCGGGATTCCTCACCAGGTGGTGCCAGGTCCTAGTCCTCATCTGGAGCTGAGGCCAGAACCTCAGGATTTCTTTCCAGTGCTGACATGGATCTTGGGGTTCCTATGGAGTTTCAAGAGGGGAGTGAGGTCTCGTCTTGGGTGGAGACATGCAAGTTCACTTTCCTCTCAAGCTGTAACAAGAGTGTCAGGCTTCCTGTCGAGTTGACATAGGGATCTGTGGCTTCTGCTCTAGGTGCCACAAGGTTGTCACAACTGCCATCGTTTTTAGAGTCGATACTCGGGGTAACAGTCCAGTCAGTGCAGGGAAATCAGGTGTATCTGGAGTGGATTGGGACATTAGGATCTTTTGGAATGGTTGTGAGATCCCCAGATTCCTCTCAACTTCAAGTTGAGACCACCTCCATTTGAGGTGTGACCGGAATGCCAGGATTCCTTTCTCGACGAAGGAGAGAAATGGATCCTCCTCTCGAGATGAAGAGGGAAAAACAGGACTCTTCTTTTGTTGTGGCGCACCCGTGATGTTCCTCTTGAATGAAGATGGCTACGTCGGGGAACTTCTTGAGTTGCATCAATGATGCTAAGTATCTTTTTGTGCCTTAAGAGGGAAGGTGGGATTTCTCTTGAGATGTCGCTGCAATGGGCCTAATCTTGCATTGAGGGGAGAATCTCTTGGTTTTTCTCGAGTTGCTGCAGGAAACTTGGGGTTCCTCTCAAGTTACAACGGGGAGCTCAGTGACCTGCTCGTGTTACCTCAGGAAAGTCCGTTCTCCACGCGAGTTGCATGGGACCTCTCTGGATTCCACTCCAGGTGGTGCCGGCTCCTAGGTCCTCATCTGGAGCTGAGCCTGGAACCTCAGGTTTCCTCTCCAGTGCTGTGATGGATCTAGGGGTTCTTATGGAGTTTCTAGAGGGGAGTCAGGCCTCATTTGGTGTGGATTCATGTAAGTCCGCTTCCTTCTTGAGCTGTAACAGGAGTGTCATGCTTGCTGTCGTGTTGACATAGGGATCTGTGTCTTTCTCTTGAGGTGCCACAGGGCTGTCACACAAGCAATCGTGCTTTGAGTCGATACTCTGACTAACAGTTTAGTCAGTGCAGGGGAATCAGGTATATCTGCAACGGATTGGGACATTGGGGTCTTTCAGAATGGTGGCACGACCCCTGGAGTTCCACTCGACTTTCACGTTGAGGCCGCCTCCCCTTGAGGTGTGATGGGAACCCTGGGATTCCTTGCCTGATGAAGCAGGGAAAGGGACCCTCATCTCGAGATGAGGAGGGAAACACTGGACTCTTGAGTTGTGGTGGGACCCTCGGTTTTTCTCTTGAGTGGAGACGAGTATATCGGGGAACTTCTTGAGTTGCATCAAGGGTGTCAAGGACTCTTTCAAAGCTCAAGAGGGATGGTGAGATTTCTCTCGAGATGCTGCAGCAGAAAAGGGCCTCATCTCATGTTGAGGGGAGAATCTCCTGGTTTTTCTCGAGTTGTGGCAGGAAAAATGGGGTTTCTGTCAAGTTACAACCGGGATCTTAGGGACCCTCTCGTGTTGCCTCAGGAAAGTCAAGGCTCCCTGCGAGTTGCGAGGGGTCTCTTGGATTCCTCTCCTGTCAGTGCCGGGTCCTAAGTCTTCATCTGGAGCTGAGGCCTTAACCTCAGGGTTCCTCTCCAGTGCTGACATGGATCTTGGTGTTCCTATGGGGTTTCAAAAGAGGAGTCAGGCCTCGTCACGCGTGGAGACAAAGAAGCTTGCTTTCCTCTTGAGCTGCAAAAGTACTGTCAATATTCCTGTCAATTTCCCTGGACTTTTCCTAGATCCCTGAGCTCATCCAGGCCTGTTTCTGCCACGTTCTCTGCTTGTCAGACATTGAATATTGCCTTTGTGAAGTTTCAGGGAACAAGCTCCCTGTGATACCAGCCCCAGGTTGAAAGGCATGTAGGTGTTTTATGCTGACAGAACAAGGCAGTAGATGGGAGATTGACCCAAACCTGCAGATGAAGAGACTACAGAAAACCTGAGGGTCATATGGCTTGTGAAGTTTGGTATCACAGATGAGAAGAAGGAGCCTGTCTGAAAAACCTGTGTCTTCAGAGCTCAGGACCTGGCTGCAGCCAGGCCTGCCGAAGCTGTGGGATGAGCTGTGTGGGTGTCACTGTTCCTGCACATGGCCTAAGGCGGTGGGTAGACAGACATAATCCCAGAGGTTCGCATGTGGAACTTTGTGTAAAGGACCTCGGCAAGGAACTGAGGAAGTGATGTTACTTCCTGGCAACAGAACCCAACAGAACATGGAAACAGGATCTCCAGGCCTCACAGTGGAAAGGAGGCCCCAGCCAGTTTGCGGGCAGCCAGGGTGTTTTGCTGTTTGCTGCTTCTCAGAGGCCGGGGCCTCAAGAGAGCTCACCTGCAGAGTGTGTGGGAACACACTCAGTGCTGCATCAGGAACCCCCTGAGAGGCCTCTGGCCCTTTGCATGAAGGAAGAGAAAGGTAACACGGGAACTCCAGCCCAGCCCAGGTAACTCTAAATCCTTTCCCTGTGTGTGAATGGGGGTTTCCTGGGATATCTCTGCCTCAAGCAAGCCCCTGTAGATGTGGTTTAGAAGTCTGTGGGCTGGGTGTGTCCACAGCCCAGGGGAGGGCAGGCTGAGTGGGGTGGCGAGAGTCTAGGCAGCACTAGCTGCCCAGGAAGACCCCACGCCCTCAGGGGTGTCTCCTTCATCCAGGGTGGGTACCTGAGCAGACGCATGTTTCTTCTGGCAGAATTTCGAGCGGGCAGAAGCAGCCACCATACTGGTCAGGCCCAGCTAAGTAAACTCCAGGCAGGGCTGGCTGATGGTCAGTGTCTTTTCAGAGCTTCCCAGTCGATGTGGCTGAAGAGGGGCACACCCCGTTCACCTCTCTGAGGGAGGCATCAGATTACCACCCCCTTGTCCCTGAGGCCCAGTACAGGCTCCAGGTGAGCATGCTCATGGAGGGATCAGCCCATCTGGGAATGAAGAGGAAGTGGGGAAGGCCTGCTCCATACACACAACCCAGGACACACTGGTGCCCAGTCTCAGGCTGCCATGGAGCTCAGCACACCAAGCTCTGACACAGAGCCTCGAAAACCCCTGCCTCTTAGGCAGCAGGAGGACCTCGAGCTGAGCACGGCAGAGCATAGAGGTGAGGAGGCTGTGGCTGTGCATGTGAGTGTGTGGGAAGGGGGTGCTGAGCTACACAGGGAGGAGTCCCCCAGAGCTGGGTCTGTGCCTGGAACAAAGGCTAGCCTCACACCACCCATCTTTCCCTGTGCAGTCAGAGTGCATCCTATGGTAGGTATTCTTGGCGATTCTCTGGGAAGCTTTCTGTCCCCATATACACACATCAAAATGCGCCTGATGGGTAACCTTCTCTTCTCTCAAAGCTCTAGCACTGGCCTCTCAGAACAACCAGACTCCACTATCAAGTCCTGTCCTTACAGCAGTTGGTGGTACAGGTGCAGGACCCAGGGATTCACTGAGGGGAGATCGAGACCTCAGACTTCCCTTCCCAAAGACACCAGTCCAGCTGGGTACTGGCCAGCACACTGGGCATATCGGACATCTGTGCCTGCAGGATCCCCAGCCACAGGCACCAATGTCCCACCCCCTCAGTGAGAACATCCACCTCCACCTGCACTTCTACCTGCTTGGGCTTTCACAGGAGAACCCGAGTGAGGGGATGAGTCACCACTACTGCAGGGAGAGTCTGTCCTGCCTCCTGCCAAAGACATGCCGATGATGCCTGACCCACCCCTGCAGGCAGAATAGGCTCCCACTCTGGACAGAGACCCAGAGAACTTTCTGAAAACACCTCGTCCAAGGGAGCAGTTGGCTCTGCAGCCTGTGTCCCTGCCTGCTTCCCATGGATGCCATCAATATGCTCCCCACGCAGGGCCGATTGAGTGCCCTACCCCTGAGCTTACTTGCATCTGGTGTGTTTTTAGCTTTCTTGTAATGTTTTATTTTTTTATGACTCTATGTAATTTTTTATGTTAAATTTTTGTTAATAAATTTTAATTTAATTGATGCAATTTGAGAATAATAAGGCCTTCACAGTGCTGTTTAACCATCACTAATGTGTACATTCGCACCTTCTCATTCTATCGCCCCCTCCACTTCCAAGCAAAGCCTGGATTCATGTCAAGCACTCCCCGTTCTTCCCTCTCCCACCTAACAGTATTTGGTCTTCTTCTTTCTCCATTTCTTCCCATTATTTGGGTGTCTGCAAATAATGCCAATCACTGAAATGATAGAAAAATTGATTTTTTTTTTCTGACAGAAAGTGAATGCTATAGATGCTTAGTTTTGTTATACTCTTTGCAATCCCATGATTTGTATAGTCCATGGAGTTATCTAGGCCAGAATACTGCAATGGGTAACTTTTCCATTATCCAGGGGATTTTTATGACTCTCCACATATTGTAAGATTAAACTTGAGAAGTCTTGTTTTTATTTCATTTGAAGTAGACTTTGGGTAACAGAAAGGACAGTGTAGGTACTTTCAGGGTATCATCTGCAAAACCAAGCACTTTTGGCAAATGTGGTCCGAACCTCCAAGCAGGCATTGTTGATGTACATGTGACATCTCAGCCAGAAAGGAGATGCAGAGCTCTTCCTGTTCCACAAACAGATTCACAGAAGAAACCAAAAAAGAGAGCTGGAAAATGAACAACACCAATGACAAAAAGTGTTCTTCATTGGACAAAGCTAGAGAAAACCCACATCCTATGGCCCAAAAACTCTCTTGGAAATGAATGTTCAGTAAGGAAGAGAAGAAACATGTGAGGGTGGACAAGCCATGTCCATGGCTACTGTAGTTTCAAGATGGCCTGACCTCTCACATGAAGACACATGCCAGTGTAAACCCTTTGCAGACAGCAGCGATGGTCTTCACCATGTAAGTGTTTAGTCTGGTGTCAACATGCCCCGTGTACCATACGAGGGAGGAGACCTCGGTCTCTTCCTCTGCCCCACATCCCACCCTCAGGAAGGCAGCTCAGGTGCTTTCAGGACCTGCCTGCCTGTCTGGCTCAGCCATGAGCTGCGACCATCTCCGGGGTATACTCTGATTGCTCTTCTTTATGTACTTTGACCTGCACTCAGTGGGCCTNCACATCCCACCCTCAGGAAGGCAGCTCAGGTGCTTTCAGGACCTGCCTGCCTGTCTGGCTCAGCCATGAGCTGCGACCATCTCCGGGGTATACTCTGATTGCTCTTCTTTATGTACTTTGACCTGCACTCAGTGGGCCTTCAGAACCTCAAGAAACTCGCCACATCACCACTGAGCCAGAAGACTTTCCTGGTATCCAAACACCTGTGGAGTCACTATGGCCCAAGCCCTAGTTCCTGACGCCTGGAGCCTACTTCAACCTTTACAGTGTGAATAATCAGGTCCTTTATAAACAGATTCCCAGCTGTCAGATCTGAGCTTTGGATTCACAGTCAGCTCTGGACCCACCCATGGCAGCCAGGTGGGCAGCCATGCAGGAAAAGAAGCACATGAGCTGACTTTCAAGGGAGGCATTGAAAGGACAGCAGTGGATACAACTTGTTATAAACTGACAGAGGGTCCCTGTGTATCTCAAAAAAGACGTCTGGTGTGCAAGTGTGGAGGAGGGGCTCGATGGTGCAAGGGAAAGAGAGATACTCAGGGCCAAAGGCTCTTGGCCTCTCGTTTAGCAGCTCAGGTGGTACCTTGTGAACATTGGACAGCCAATGTGGTCACATGAGCATGACTCTAATTTCCTCAGAAAGCAAGAGAAAGG
>SJYV01055018.1:0-11831 GCA_006410875.1 Neotragus pygmaeus
TGCCATTGCCTTCTCCGATCCTGCTGTAGGGAGGCTTAAAAACAAACACTTGGAGAATCCTTCCATCTCCAGCCTTTGTGAGCTAATTGTTTGGCGGGTGGGGAAAAAAAGAGGACTGATGTGACTTCTCAGCAAACAAAAGGAAAAGAACTCAGGAAATAACATGATTTTCACTTCTTCCTGAGAGTGTGTCCAAATTTCAAGAAGTCGCATCTAATCAGCAAATGTTTTCTGTAAAGGCCAAGGTAGTAAATAGTTTAGACTTTTGCAGGCCTTACTATATCTGTCACAACTACTCAACTCTGCTATAGCACAAACGCAGCCAGAGAATGACTCAATGAACAATGCATGTTCCAATAAAACTTTATTTATAAACACAGGCACAGGCCAGATTTGACCCAGGGAGCCGGAGTTTGCACCTTGTTTGAAACAAGTTGAAAGGGTTTCATCAAGTATTGGGATTTGCACAGCAAACTCACGGACCTACTTTAGAGGTTTCGAGGGGCCCCACTCAGACTTGGGCCCACGTTGAGGACTATTTGCCTGGTTCAGACCATGTATTTCCCAGGACAGCATCTGGCCTCCAGAGAGGGATTGAGAGGAGGAAGGAGCTTCAGCAGGCTGCCGCTGACATGTTCCCTGGCGCCGGGAGAAAAACTGAGGGAAACCAGTGAGAGGGCATTGGACCCATACCTGCCTTCCCGAAGTCCTGGCCCCCTGAGCCAAGCAGGAGATGACCCTGAGCACCTGCAAGGGCAGGACAGAGCGACCTGGGGGAGCCCGGGGCCCCGCTGCGAGGGAATCAGTCTGTTCACCCCGGAGGCTGGCGCCCCTGGGCTGTAACCTTGAGATGTGCAGGGAAAAGAGACAGCNGGATGATACACTTCCTGACTCTAAAGTCCTTCAGCTGCTCTATTCATTAAAACATTTCTAATTTCTCTAAGCTGGAGGCAGTTATCAATCACCAGTGACCTTTTATTACGTGGATTCAGAGATGGGCAAGTGAAAAGTACTAGAATGCGGCAGAACTCACTATCCAGACCACCCTCTTCTCCCAGTCAGCCCACCCCTATGTATAAACAATACAACTTTCAGGCTTCTTAATTTTGTTGTGGGTTTTGATCATAAATCTTTAAATAAGTACGCTTCAAGATCAGCCAGTAAAAGCCAATTAGATGTTTCATTTGCAGCCAAAGTATATCTATTTTGCAGAATTTGGCTGTTTAGCAGGGTATATTTTAAGATATAAAATTAAGATAACGATGAAACTAATTTTTCCATGCTCAATTACTCCATGCAATGCTTCGCCTGGACCCAGTTACCTTCAACTTCTCTTTATTCTGTTGCATAATCTGGCTTTCAAAAACATATGCCTGACCACATATAGAGGACCAGGACTAGCCAGCCTCATTGCGGAAGGGCTCAGGAATGCTAACTCAGCCACTTGGAAGACTACACAGAAAGCTGGTTTTACTGGATTCTAGTTCTAATAGGTCTTGCTTTTAATAACTGNTATGCCTGACCACATATAGAGGACCAGGACTAGCCAGCCTCATTGCGGAAGGGCTCAGGAATGCTAACTCAGCCACTTGGAAGACTACACAGAAAGCTGGTTTTACTGGATTCTAGTTCTAATAGGTCTTGCTTTTAATAACTGGGTTTCTGCTTTATCTTTCTGATGGATATCCATCTTATGTTCAAGTTTGAGTAATTCAATTACATATTCGCTCTTATGTGCCTGAATCTAAGCCCGTATCACGTGCCAGGTAGTGGTGTGGTTCTGGCATTGGAATCAGACACCTGGATTTGAATGCTGCACTAATACTTGCTAGCTTTGTGACCATGGGCAAGTTACCTAACCTAACATAGACTCAAGTTTTCTTTTTTGGAAAACAGGACTGATTATTTCTACCTTAGAGAAACTAAACATGGATATAGAGCACCCGCTATTCTCTCTGTATTTTATATTTAAAGATGTTAATTATTCACTTTTGTTCTGTCTTAGGTCTTTGAAATTGGATATTTGTTTACCTTTTTTCCCTCTTGTTCCTCATCTTCATACTAGATCTATTCTTTGATATACCTGGCTATCACTTCCACCTGGATCTCCTATACCACTGGGTCACAGACTCTCTGGAAATGGGTATATATACTCCATATTCATTGATATGTGTCTTCACCTTCCTTTCAGGGGGATGAGTCTGTGTCTGCTGACTCCACTGAGGATATCTAAATTTCCAACTTTCCAATCTGGTCTATCAAGCACTTGGTTCCTATTCTTAGTCTTGATGTTGTATAGGTACCACAGGAACCATATGTCATTGTCTGGGGAATGTAGAAATGGGTTGTCTCATAAAACATATGCCAAGATTCTAAGAAGACAGAATTGATAAATATAATGTTTATGTTACTTATGATCCATTTTCAATCATATATTTAAATCAGGCAATTTATATCTTCTATTGAGGTTTTCCAGCAATTAAGTTATTTGGAAGATTCTCCTATAATAAGGTCAGGCAGTAGATTCTATACAAGTTATTTCAGCAGACCTTTGAAATAACCAATAAACAGACAAAATGCATGTGGTTGGAAGTCGGAAATCAAGGTGCTGGCAGTGTTTTGTGAGGACAAGCTTCCTGGTTCACAGATGACTATCTTTTCCTTGTAACTTTATATTGCAAATGGGAGAAAGGATCTCTTTAGAGTCTCTTTAGAAGGGCATTAAGCTTTTTCTTAAGAGCTCTGCCCTACTGACCTAAATCACCTACAAACTACTATCATACTGGGGATTTGGTTTCAACATAAGAATGTTGTTGTTGTTGCTTAGTTGCTAAGTCGTCTCCAACACTTTTGCAACCCTATAGACTGTAGCCCGCCAGGCTCGTCTGTCAGTGGGATTTCCCAGGGAAGAATACTAGAGAGGGTTGCCATTTCCTTCTCTGTGGTATCTTCTTGACCCAGGGGTCAAACTCATGCCTGTTGTGGGTGATAGATTGTGGATTCTTTACTGCTGAGTCACCAGGGAAGCTCTAAGTGTTTTGGGGGGACACAATCATTCTACAGCATTGTGAAAGTAATTAACTTCAGGATTGAAAATTAAAGCATTGCCATTTTGATGAAAAGAGATTGCTTTCAAATATAAACTGAATAGTGCAGTCAATGGGAAAAATACAGAAATAGTATGAGTAAGACTTTTCAAATTCAAACCAATGGGATTTGAAGGACGTTAGAAGACAATATAATTATTAATTAATGACATGCTACAAGAAAGGAGAATGGTTAAAATTCTAACAGAGAACCATATTATAGGGAGATGAATTGTGTATATGTGATTGCAGACACTATTATGATATGAAGATATCAGTCTCCAAAAAATACCTGATAAACAGCTGGTATTATACTAAGTGCGAGACATATGAAAAGGTGGTGTTAGAAAGCCTACAGTCTAACGATATAGACAAGAAGTTAGTTGAAATGGGAATGAATATAGAGGACTACAGAGGTCAGAGAAATGTGCTTTGGTAGCAAAGGAGAGGAAGTGTATCTAGACACATAGGGTAAGATATGGAGGATGGCGAGTGTCACTGAAGAAAGACTATAAAGGATTGATAGTGATCTTCATAGCGCGGCAAGAGGATTCTCTAAGAACAGGGAACACTTTTAAGGGTAAAGGAAATTCTGGAGATGATGGTAAAGTAAACAAATGAAAAGTTCAAGGTGTTCAGGAAGTTAGTTCAAGCCCTGGGTACTTTACCCAAACGATCTCTTTTATTTCTCACAACAGTCCAATGGCAGATGTGGAAGCTGAAATAAGAAATAAAATAATTCACTCAGTTCAGTTCAGCCATTAAGTCATGTCCGACTCTTTGTGACCCCATGGATTGCAGAACATCAGGCTTCCCTGTCCATCACCAAATCACAGAGACTACNTTCAAGTTTGAGTAATTCAATTACATATTCGCTCTTATGTGCCTGAATCTAAGCCCGTATCACGTGCCAGGTAGTGGTGTGGTTCTGGCATTGGAATCAGACACCTGGATTTGAATGCTGCACTAATACTTGCTAGCTTTGTGACCATGGGCAAGTTACCTAACCTAACATAGACTCAAGTTTTCTTTTTTGGAAAACAGGACTGATTATTTCTACCTTAGAGAAACTAAACATGGATATAGAGCACCCGCTATTCTCTCTGTATTTTATATTTAAAGATGTTAATTATTCACTTTTGTTCTGTCTTAGGTCTTTGAAATTGGATATTTGTTTACCTTTTTTCCCTCTTGTTCCTCATCTTCATACTAGATCTATTCTTTGATATACCTGGCTATCACTTCCACCTGGATCTCCTATACCACTGGGTCACAGACTCTCTGGAAATGGGTATATATACTCCATATTCATTGATATGTGTCTTCACCTTCCTTTCAGGGGGATGAGTCTGTGTCTGCTGACTCCACTGAGGATATCTAAATTTCCAACTTTCCAATCTGGTCTATCAAGCACTTGGTTCCTATTCTTAGTCTTGATGTTGTATAGGTACCACAGGAACCATATGTCATTGTCTGGGGAATGTAGAAATTGGTTGTCTCATAAAACATATGCCAAGATTCTAAGAAGACAGAATTGATAAATATAATGTTTATGTTACTTATGATCCATTTTCAATCATATATTTAAATCAGGCAATTTATATCTTCTATTGAGGTTTTCCAGCAATTAAGTTATTTGGAAGATTCTCCTATAATAAGGTCAGGGAGTAGATTCTATACAAGTTATTTCAGCAGACCTTTGAAATAACCAATAAACAGACAAAATGCATGTGGTTGGAAGTCGGAAATCAAGGTGCTGGCAGTGTTTTGTGAGGACAAGCTTCCTGGTTCACAGATGACTATCTTTTCCTTGTAACTTTATATTGCAAATGGGAGAAAGGATCTCTTTAGAGTCTCTTTAGAAGGGCATTAAGCTTTTTCTTAAGAGCTCTGCCCTACTGACCTAAATCACCTACAAACTACTATCATACTGGGGATTTGGTTTCAACATAAGAATGTTGTTGTTGTTGCTTAGTTGCTAAGTCGTCTCCAACACTTTTGCAACCCTATAGACTGTAGCCCGCCAGGCTCGTCTGTCAGTGGGATTTCCCAGGGAAGAATACTAGAGAGGGTTGCCATTTCCTTCTCTGTGGTATCTTCTTGACCCAGGGGTCAAACTCATGCCTGTTGTGGGTGATAGATTGTGGATTCTTTACTGCTGAGTCACCAGGGAAGCTCTAAGTGTTTTGGGGGGACACAATCATTCTACAGCATTGTGAAAGTAATTAACTTCAGGATTGAAAATTAAAGCATTGCCATTTTGATGAAAAGAGATTGCTTTCAAATATAAACTGAATAGTGCAGTCAATGGGAAAAATACAGAAATAGTATGAGTAAGACTTTTCAAATTCAAACCAATGGGATTTGAAGGACGTTAGAAGACAATATAATTATTAATTAATGACATGCTACAAGAAAGGAGAATGGTTAAAATTCTAACAGAGAACCATATTATAGGGAGATGAATTGTGTATATGTGATTGCAGACACTATTATGATATGAAGATATCAGTCTCCAAAAAATACCTGATAAACAGCTGGTATTATACTAAGTGCGAGACATATGAAAAGGTGGTGTTAGAAAGCCTACAGTCTAACGATATAGACAAGAAGTTAGTTGAAATGGGAATGAATATAGAGGACTACAGAGGTCAGAGAAATGTGCGTTGGTAGCAAAGGAGAGGAAGTGTATCTAGACACACAGGGTAAGATACGGAGGATGGCGAGTGTCACTGAAGAAAGACTATAAAGGACTGATAGTGATCTTCATAGCACGGCAAGAGGATTCTCTAAGAACAGGGAACACTTTTAAGGGTAAAGGAAATTCTGGAGATGATGGTAAAGTAAACAAATGAAAAGTTCAAGGTGTTCAGGAAGTTAGTTCAAGCCCTGGGTACTTTACCCAAACGATCTCTTTTATTTCTCACAACAGTCCAATGGCAGATGTGGAAGCTGAAATAAGAAATAAAATAATTCACTCAGTTCAGTTCAGCCATTAAGTCATGTCCGACTCTTTGTGACCCCATGGATTGCAGAACATCAGGCTTCCCTGTCCATCACCAAATCACAGAGACTACTCAAACTCATGTCAATTGCATCAGTGATTCCATCCAACCATCTCATCCTCTGTCATCCCTTTCTCATCGTGCCTTCAATCTTTCCTAGTATCAGGGTCTTTACAAATGAGTCGATACTTTGCATCAGGAGGCCAGATTACAGGAGTTTCAGCTTCAACATCATTCTTTCCAATGGACATTCAGGATTGATTTTCTTTATGATGGACTGGTTGGATCTCCTTGCACTCCAAGGAACTCTCAAAAGTCTTCTCTAACAACACAGTTCAAAAGCATCAGTTTTTCAGTGCTCAGTATTTTTTATAGTCAATTCTCACACCCATACATGGCTACTGGAAAAATCATAGCTTTGACCAGATGGACCTTTGTTGGTAGAGTAATGTCACTGCTTTTCAATATGCTGTCTAGGTTGGTCATAGCTTTTCTTCCAAGGAGCAAGTGTCTTTTAATTTCATGGCTACAGTCACCATCTGCAGTGATTTTGGAGCCCCCAAAATAGTCTCTCACTGTTTCCATTGTTTCCGCATCTATTTGCCTTGAAGGGATGGGACCAGATGCCAAGATCTTAGTTTTCTGAATGTTGAGTTTTAAGGCAACTTTTTCACTCTCCTTTTTCACTTTCATCAAGAGACTCTTNGTCTCTCACTGTTTCCATTGTTTCCGCATCTATTTGCCTTGAAGGGATGGGACCAGATGCCAAGATCTTAGTTTTCTGAATGTTGAGTTTTAAGGCAACTTTTTCACTCTCCTTTTTCACTTTCATCAAGAGACTCTTTAGTTCTTCTCTTTCTGCTATAAGGGTGGTATCACCTGCAAATCTGAGTTTATTGATATTTCTACTGGAAATCTTGATTCCAGCTTGTGCTTTATCCAGCCCAGCATTTTCCACCATGTACTCTGCATATAAGTTAAATAAGCAGGGTGACAATATATAGCCTTGTAGTACTCCTTCCCTGATTTGGAACCAGTCTGTTGTTCCATGTCCNCTGGAAATCTTGATTCCAGCTTGTGCTTTATCCAGCCCAGCATTTTCCACCATGTACTCTGCATATAAGTTAAATAAGCAGGGTGACAATATATAGCCTTGTAGTACTCTTTCCCTGATTTGGAACCAGTCTGTTGTTCCATGTCCAATTCTAACTGTTGCTTTTTGACCTGCATACAGAATTCTCAGGAGGCAGGTCAGGTGGTCTGGTATTCACGTCTCTTGAAGAATTTTCCACGGTTTTGTGATACACACAGTCAAAGGTTTTGGCAGCAAAACAAAGGCTTTGGCATAGTCAATAAAGTAAAAGGAGATGTTTTTCTGGAACTCTCTTGCTTTTTTGATGATCCAGTGGAAGTCAGTCATTTGATCTCTGGTTCCTCTGCCTTTACTAAATCCAGCTTGAACATCTGGAATTTCATAGTTCGTGTACTATTGAAACCTGGCTTGGAGAATTTTGAGCATTACTTTGCTAGCATGTGAGATGAGGGCAATTGTGCGGTAGTTTGAGNCTTGGTATCTCTAATTTTCTTGAAGAGATCTCTAGTCTTTTGCATTCTATTGTTTTCCTCTATTTCTTTCCATTGATTGCTGAGGAAGGCTTTCTTATCTATCTTGCTATTCTTTGGAACTCTGCATTCAAATGGGTAGAACTTCCCCTTTCTCCATTGCCTTTAGTTTTTCTTCTTTTCTCAGCTATTTGTAAGGCCTCGTTCAACAACCATTTGGCCTTTTTGCATTTTGTCTTTGCTTGGGGATGGTCTTGATCTTTGCCTCCTATGCAATGACACCAACCTCTGTCCATAGTTCTTCAGACACTCTATCAGATCTAATCCTTTGAATCTATTTGTCACTTCCACTGTATAATCATAAGGGATTTGATTTAGGTCATACCTGAATTGTCTAGTGGTTTTCCCTACTTTCTTCAATTTAAGTCTGAATTTGGCAATAAGGAGTTCATGAACTGAGCAACAGTCAGCTCCAGGTCTTGTTTTGGCTGACTGTATAGAGCTTCTCCATCTTTGGCTGCAAAGAATATAATCAATCTGATTTCGGTGTTGACCATCTGGTGATGTCCATGTGTAGTCTTCTCTTGTGTTGGAAGAGGGTGTTTGCCATGACCAGTGCGTTCTCTTGGCAAAACTCTGTTAGCCTTTGATCTACTTTGTTTTGTACTCCAAGGCCAAATTTGCCTATTACTCCACGTATTTCTTGACTTCTTACTTTTGTATTCCAGTCCCCTATAATGAAGAGGACATTTTTTTTTTTGGGGGGGGGGTGTTAGTTCTAGGAGGTCTTGTAGGGTTTCATAGAACTGTTCAACTTCAGCTTCTTCAGCATGATTGGTTGGGGCATAAACTTGGATTACTGTGATATTGAATAGTTTGCCTTGGAAATGAACAGAGATCATTCTTTCATTTTTGAGATTGCATCCAAATACTGCATTTTGGACTCTTTTGTTGACTATGATGAGTATTCCATTTTTTCTAAGGGATTCTTGCCCACAATAGTGGATATAATAGTCATCTGAGTTAAATTCACCCATTCCAGTCCATTTTAGTTTCCTGATTCCTAAAATGTTTCCTCTTGCCATCTCCTATTTGGCCATTTCCAGTTTGCCTTGATTTATGAACCTTAAATTCCAGTTCCTACGCAATATTGCTCTTTACAGCATCAAACTTTACTTCTATCACCTGTCACATCCACAACTGGGTGTTGTTTTTGCTTTGGCTCCATCTCTTCATTCTTTCTGGAGTTATTTCCCCACTGATCTCCAGTAGCATATTGAGCACCTACTGACCTGGGGAGTTCAGCTTTCAGAGTCATACTTGTTTGCCTTTTGATACTGTCCATGGGGTTCTCAAGGCAAGAATACTGAAGTGGTTTGACATTCCCTTCTCCAGTGGACCACATTTTGTCAGAACTCCCTGCCATTACCTGTCGGTCTTGGGTGGCCCTACAGGGCATGGCTCATAGTTTCATTGAGCTAGACAAGGCTGTGGTCCATGTGATCAGACTGGTTAGCTTTCCGCAATTGTGGTTTTCATTTTTTCTGCCTTCTGATGAAGAAGGATGAGAGGCTTATGGAAACTTCCTGATGGGAGAGACTGACTGCAGGGAAACTGGATCTTGTTCTCATGGGCAGGGTCATGTTCAGTAAATCTTTAATCCAATTTTCTGTTGATGGATGGGGCTGTGTTCCCTCCCTGTTGCTTGACCTGAAGCCAAACTCTGGTGGAGGTGATGAAGATAATAGGGACCCATATTATGCATTGCTGCAGTCAAAGCCCCCAACCTTGCAGCAGGCCACCGCTGACCCACGCCTCCACCAGAGACTCCTGGACATTCACAGGCATGTCTAGGTCAATTTCTTGTGGGGTCACTCCTCCTTTCTCCTGGGTCCTGGTACACACCAGGTTTTGTTTGCGCCCTCCAAGAGTCTGTTTCCCTCCTCCTGGGTAAGTTCTGGTGGTTCTATGATAGGGTTAATGGCTATCTTCTCCAAAAGGGCTTATGCCATACCCAGGTCTGCTGCACCTAGAGCCCTGCCCCTGCGGCAGGCCACTGCTGACAGGTACGTCCACAGAGATACTCAGACACAGTTCTGGCTCAGTCTCTGTGGGCTGGGCATTTTGTGCCCTTTCCAGGTCTGAGCAGCTCCGGCGACCAGGTGCTCGGCACGTGTGCTGTCCCAGGTGAGCTGTGCATCTTAATCACCTCCTTGGTCCCAGCCCCTCGGGGTCTCGGGTGTGCCCTGAGAACACCATCTCAAGGGTGCCGTGTGTCTCCTCTGGAGAGCTGATCTCAGGCTGCGACCCTCCTGGTGGATGTTAACTATCCAGGATCTCAGGAAGACGTGGTTAGCAGCTGGGAACCTGCTCACAGTTTGGTGGAAAATGCTGTCTCTGGGGCCGAGATTGCAGCAGCCCCTTGCCTTCTGGCTCTGGCTGCCTCTCTGCCTCCTGGTGGGTAGTGGCTGGTACACAGCAGGCTAGCCCTCCTTTGGTATTTGCTCAATCCTTTGTTCTGTGAGTGGGCCAGGCAGCATGCTAGGTGGTTAGGTTAGAGCCTTTCCTGGGAAAGCTCTCTTTTCCACAGTTGCATTTAGGTATGTATTCTGTTTTGTTTTGTTTTGTTTTGTTTTGTTTTCTGGTTATGTTGCCTTTTGAGATTCTAAAACTCTCCACAAGCCTGCGCATGAGAGGGTTTCCTACTCTGCTACTCATGGGTGAGAGTCAGTTCAGATCTGTTGGACTCCAAAGTCTCTTCTGTGTACAATGATCCTCCCATGATGGCCCCTGAAATAACTGGAAATTTTGGATGAGGAAGAGAGAGAATTCCCCAGTGGTCCAGTGGTTAGAACTCTGCACTTTGATCGCCAAGGGCTCAGATTTGATCCCTGGCCAGGGAACTAAAGTCCCATTAGCCATGCAGTTCGATCCTCCGTTACAAAAAAAAAAAAAAAATTGAATGAGGGAGAGAGAGAGAGGAGAAAGCCATAGAGTCAGACAGGGAAAGAGAAACAAGTGGTCTTTCTCATGATGTTTATCCTGTAGTTAACTTTTGTAATATGTCTTTTTAGTGTCAGTCCCTCATATCCAACTGAACCTCCCAAGGGGAAATACTTTTTATGCCATCTCATATTTTTATTGAGCTTCACCAGTCCTAACACATAGTAATATTCAATACCAGGTCATGTAATTAATAAATTAGCCATGCATGCTAAGTCACTTTAGCCATGTCTGACTCTTCTACAGCAGGGACTGTAGCCCACCAGACTCCTCTGTTCATGGGATTCTCCAGGAAAGAATACTGGTGTGGGTTGCTGTTTCTTCCTCCAGGGGGTCTTCCCGACCCAGGGATTGAAGTTGAGTGTCTCCTGAGTCTCCTGCATTGACAGGTGGGTTCTTTACCACTAGGATCATCTGGTTAAATGTACATAAATGTGTTATCAGAACTTCTATGTATTTTTAGCTTGGAATTAAAGGTCATATCCTTTAAAAAAGAGAGAGAAATCATGCCTATTTTGGAGAATGACCTTTTGAAATATACATTGAAAAGACAGGTGGCACTAGAGATAAAGAACCCGCCTGCCAATGCAGGAAATTGCAAGAGACTCATCTGTGGAGGGCATGGCAACCCACTCCAGTATTCTTGCCTGAAGAGTCCCATGGATGTAGGAGCATGGCTGACTATAGTCCATAGGGTTGCAAAGAGTTGGACACAACTGAAGTGACTTAATACACACACAAAGAGAGACATGTCATTTTACAAACTGTTTCTCAGTGTGTGCATGGATAACGCCTGGAACGTTATAGGAAGATTGCTGCTGCTGCTGCTGAGTCACTTCAGTCATGTCCGACTCTGTGCGACCCCATAGATATCAGCCCACCAGACTCCCATGTTCCTGAGATTCTCCAGGCAAGAACACACTGGAGTGGGTTAACATTTCCTTCTCCAGTGCATGAAAGTGAAAAGTGAAAGTGAAATCACTCTCTTAGCAACCCCATGGACCGCAGCCTACCAGGCTCCTCCATCCATGGGATTTCCCAGGCAAGAGTACTGGAGTGGGGTGCCATTGCCTTCTCTGATAAGAGGATTCAGTTCAGTTCAGTCACTCAGTCGTGTCCGACTCTTTGAGACCCCATGAATCGCAGCACACCAGGCCTCCCTATCCATCATCAA
>SJYV01055019.1:0-10614 GCA_006410875.1 Neotragus pygmaeus
AATCTTCTTTCTACTAAATTTATTTAATTCCCAAGAAGAGCATTGGCTGAAAATCCTCCAACTTCCTATTGATTGACCTTGGAGTGCCTGAATCCCTACTGTACAGTTGAAGTCTGGTCTTCATATTCATATCTGTGCTATCAAAAGAGTCTCTCACTTGTCTCCATGAAAATGGTGACACCATTCTCCAAACTACCTTTCACCCTGACTCCAGAATTTTCCCTGAAAAACAAGTGAGCAAAAGATTTCATGCACCTTATTATGAAAATAACTCTATTCATGGTAGAAAATTCAGGACCTCAGAGTTAGAAGAAATTGCTAAGGGAGCCTAATTTGATCTCTCACTTCACGCTATGGAACCTACTTTATGACTGTACTTTCCAATGAGGACTTTCCATTGAGAGAAAACTCTCCACTCTCTGAGATAGCCAGCAAGTACTTTCCATCTTTGGGAAAGTATTCATGATACAATTAAGAGGAAAATATAAGTATGTGGGCCAGTTAATGCAAAGGTTCTAAAATAGGAAGGAGGTGGCCTTCCAGAGAAAAAGAAGCAAGACCAATGGAACTGCAGGGCTGGGGTTAAGGCAAGGCAAGAGAGGCAGGCTGGGGACAGAATATCCAGTTATAATCCAGGGTTAGGAGACAGAAGGTTATTCAAGTTGCAGAGAAAGTCACTGGAAGGTTTTAGGTAGGAGGGTAAAAGGATCTGAGTTATGCATTGGAAAGGTCATTACGACAGCCCTATAGAACATGGACATGGGAGGGGGACATGGCCTGTGTGGAAACAGGGAGACCTTTTAGGAGGCTGCTGTAGTAACCAGGCGAGAGATGATGGTCATTTGGATCANTCTGAGTTATGCATTGGAAAGGTCATTACGACAGCCCTATAGAACATGGACATGGGAGGGGGACATGGCCTGTGTGGAAACAGGGAGACCTTTTAGGAGGCTGCTGTAGTAACCAGGCGAGAGATGATGGTCATTTGGATCAGGGCTACAGGATGAAGACAGATATGAGTTCCAGATATATTTTGGAGAGAGAGCAGAAGGGATTTCTGATATATTGAAAGTGGAAACTTTGGGTCTGAGCAGCTGTGTGAAAGATGGCATACTTTGGCGAGATGGCAGACAGGGTGAAGAGCAGAGTTGGGTTGGGGTAGGATACCCTGATGTTTTAATCATTATCCCAGCCAAATCTTGTTATTACCTCCTTGTCTTCAGCTTCCTGGCCTCCACCCCTTCTCCAGGGGGAAATCCTTGTTCCACCTGCTTTGCTCAGCATCTCTTTTCAGGCTTTCTACTACTGAATTTGATCTTTTACTGAATTAAGGAGCAACCTCTGCTGTTCATTTCTAGAGCCTCTAAAGTGGGGTTTGTGCAGAACAAGTGTGTGCCCTCTTGGAACACAGGGTGACCACTGTTTCTGGAAACCTCACAGACACCTTCCCACTTGCTGCTCCAGGTAAGCACATCATTGGATAATTAAAAATAACAAGGTAACTCTGAAAACACTTGTGCTCCCCGCAGGGTATACTTTCATTCCATGACATCATAAGACAGATAAGTCAATAGGTGCCCACAGTTGTTTAGATTAGTGCTTGCACTAACCTTATCAGAATTCTGGAGTCTGTAGGCCTAGTAGGCCCTTTTATATAGAACACGCCCCAATTATCCAAGAAGATCTCATCCTGTGTATGCCACTCTAATCCCTTCCAAACTTTGGCCCAGTAATTCCCCTTATGAAAAATAATCGTAGTAGCTAATATGTTTTGACTATTTATTCTGTTGCTAAGCATGTTACATGGATTATCAATTCATTTCCATGAAAAGTCACGAAGATCAAGTACTGTTCTTGTCATCATTTTACAACGAATGTGACTGAAGCTTAGAAAAGTTAAGTTACTTGCTCAAGGTCACACAGCTGGTGGGGCACAGAGCCAGAACTTGAACCCCATTCTGTCCTCAAAGCCACAGAAAATTTGTTAAACATAAAGATATTCATTGCTACATTATTTATGGTGATGAAGAATGGAAATAAACATCTGATAATCTGGGAAGATGAACTAAATTATGTAAAACATATGATAGAATAGTTTTCAGCATTTAAAATCATGAGTGAAGTGAAGTCGCTCAGTCATGTCTGACTCTTTGTGATCCCGTGGACTGCAGCCCACCGGCTCCTCTGTCCATGGGATTTTCCAGGCAAGAATACTGGAGCGGGTTGCCATTTCCTTCTCCAGGGGATCTTTCCAACCCACGAATCAAACCCAGGTCTCCCACACTGCGAGCAGGCACAGGCAGACACTTTAACTTCTGAGCCACAAGGAAGCCCTTTAAAATCATGAGTTGGAAGCAAATATTATATTGTAATATTATGAAGCAAATATTATGAATAAAATTTATTATATCATAACTTAAAAAGCAATTCATATAACCATACTTAGTGTTGGGCAACATTTTAAAAAATATCCATACTCATATGTACACTTTGATAAAGGAAAGGCATACACTGAAATCTCAATAATGCTTTATCCCCAGGGTGATTGGATTATGGGTGATTTTATTTTGTCTTTTCTATATTTTCCACAGTTTATATAGGGGCTTCCCTGGTAGCTCAGCTGGTAAAGAATCTGCCTACAATGAAGGAGACCTTGATTTGATTCCTGGGTCGAGAAGATCCTCTGGAGAAGGGAGAGGCTACCCACTCCAGTGTTCTTGGGCTTCGCTAATGGCTCAGCTGGTAAAGAATCAAGCTGCAGTCCCTGGGTTGGGAAGATCCTCTGGAGAAGGGAATAGCTACCAACTCCAGTATTCTGGCCTGGAGAATTCCATGGACTATGTAGTCTATGGGGTTGCAAAGAGTCAGAAATGACTGAATGACTTTTATATATTTTCCACAGTTTGTATAATCACCATCAACATGAGTACCTACCGTGTGCAAGGGCAACAAATACATTATCTATTTAATTCTCATATTAACACTATGATTTGAAGTTAACAGGTGACTTGCCACAGTACACAAGTAAGAGGTGACATAATTTTAAATCATATTTTAAATTAAATTTCATATTTAAATTAAATTTTTAATTTTAATTTAGACTAAACTCAGAGCATGAGACATGAACTGTTATTATATGCTGTCTCTAAATTACATTTATGGTCAGGAAAATAAAACCACAAGTAAGAATTGGCACCAATGGGAGCTAACTACCATATAAAGAGAATGGTTGTGACACCTGGGTCGATTGGGACTTGCAATAACAAAAGTTGACTTGAGCTGGCCTTGAAAAATGGATTAATCTTTAATATTCCTTGCATAATTTAAAACATGATAAATACTTCTTAGATATAATTTTTGTCAAGCTTTTGGCTGTTGAGTTGGAGTGGGCTGCTCCAGAAGAAATCTGAGGATCTTTTTGTTGGGGGTACAGGGCTTGGTCTTAACAAGAGCTCAGTCTTTGACTAAAATTCACTATGGTGGCTTTTTTGTGGCAGTTTATAGTTGAACCAAAATAATATTCTACAGAGTCATTGACAGAACACCACAAGAGTGTGGAGAGTTCTAAGCTTTGTTTAAATTAAACAGCAAAGGTTTAATTAAATAGCAAATGTAAACACAGTTTCAGAATCAGGCTGAAAGGCCTCATTGTGACTCCAATAGATAAAAATGTCTTAGATGTGGCTGAAAAAGTATTGCCTATACATGGAGTTTTGGGGAAAGTTATAAAGAAAATTTTATCTGTAAATATTCTTAGAGTTATAGGTATTTTTTAAAATAATTATGAAAATGATTCATCCTCCCAGTCCAGGAAGAATGGATAACTATTGCTATCTTTTCCCACTTTATAGTCATATATGTCTATGCTGGTCATTTATCTAGAATTATACAGTTTCTACTTCCAGGTGAAATCTCTATGTTTTCCCACAGAATGCAGCATTATGCTCTGCTTAGCTGAGCTGTGTATTTCCTCAGCCAAGAATCATCAACATAAGAATCTAACATGTGCAGTGTATCATAAATACTTAAAAATGTGTATTGAGGAGATGAATGAATGATGCATGGTTATAAAACATTTCATATACACCTTCACTCTTTCACATGAGTCATGGCCAGGGGTTGCCAGTGGGTCAGTGGATGGTCATTCTGTATCTTTTGGTGCAAAATGTTCTTTTACCTTTCTGGTTGCCTTTATCATGTTTACAGGTGGCTTGTTTGGTTAAGACAAAGCCTGTGCCAAAATACCCAATCTAGGAAGATTTTGTTTTTGTGTTTTGCTTTTGAATTTATTACTTATAGACAATGACTGAGCTGGAACTGGTGCTCACTTCTCTAAGGCTGCAGCTCAGTTACTCTTGGATAGATATCCATGGTGTTGCCCTGCAGAAAGTGTGAAGCAAGTGATCTGGGGTCTATTCTTTAATCATGCTCTTGCCCTTCTTATATATGATAGTAGGTGTCACTCATAGAACTCCAGGGAAGGTGGCAAGGCCATCTGGGATTTCCCAGAAACCATATTTATGGGTTTTTTTTTCTCCCTTCTGTAAGTCTTGTTTTTCCCTCTTTTTGTTCAACAGCTGTCTCCAGAGATCAAGGGGTTAGCTACTTCCTTAAAGTTCCATTTAAAATTTTGTATAATAACAAGACATTGTACTAAAATAAAGTTTGAAGATGATCATTACCCATGCTTCTTTATCTTACATCAACTACATCCCATTCAATGACTAATTTATGTATACTAACTCTTTTGTCATAACAAATCCTATTATATATACGTAGTATTATATCACCTCTGTCTTACAGATGAGGAAACCAAGGTACAAAAAGATTAAACTCTAGGGGTCACATAGTAAGTAATGGAGCCCAGATTTGAACCCAAGTATGCTAGTTGCAGTGGAGAAGGCAATGGCACCCCACTCCAGTACTCTTGCCTGGAAAATCCCATGGGTGGAGAAGCCTGGTAGGCTGCAGTCCATGGGATCACAAAGAGTCAGATACGACTGAGTGACTTCAGTTTCACACTTCATTTTCATGCTTTGGAGAAGGAAANACCCCACTCCAGTACTCTTGCCTGGAAAATCCCATGGGTGGAGAAGCCTGGTAGGCTGCAGTCCATGGGATCACAAAGAGTCAGATACGACTGAGTGACTTCAGTTTCACACTTCATTTTCATGCTTTGGAGAAGGAAATGGCAACCCATTGCAGTGTTCTTGCCTGGAGAATCCCAGGGACAGGAGAGCCTGGTGGGCTGCCATCTATGGGGTGACACAGAGTCGGACATGACTAAAGTGACTTAGCAGCAGTAGCGGCAGGCTAGTTGTAGAACCTTCACTTTTAACTTACATGTTACACTGCCTCTTTTAGAGTTTTATTATAACATCTATGAGGATTATCCAGGTAAATTTAGTTTCAGGTATGATACCTTTCTGTCGGTTAGCTGATGTGGACTTGGCTGATTGGACTTGGCATAACTCCAACAGCAGCCTAACTGGGAAGTCACAGACAGGAAGACACATGAATAGGCATCTTGATTCTCTAGTTCGGAATTTATTTTCAGGAGAATAAGAAAAATAAGCTTACATGTTAACCCTGCTGTCTCTTTTCTTTCCCCAGTGAAGATTTGCTAGTAATCTCTTTTAATCTGTCTCTCCCATTATTAGAAGTAGGCCAGCCTTTCCAAGTGAGAAGTGTCCTGCCCCTCCTGGCTTGGATGGGTCTCCTTTTGTTTGAAATACCTTCCTTTGATGCTTCAAGGTTGCCTTATCCTCACTACATCCATGCTCAAAGGAGCTTGCTCACCAGGCTGCTTTGGCCTCTCCATTTCAAAACTCTCAGGATGCATAGCTAGACACACCGACTTTAAAATGTTTTGACATTGAGACTAGACAAGTGAGATGTGGATGAAATGGTGGGCCAAATAAAGATTCTTATTTAGAACCTTCTAAATAAAATTCTAATTTGCACACTTACCAGCTTAAAATGGAAAGCTTGATCATGTGGCCAGAATGATATCTTGGAATCCAACAAAACTACAAAATGCCCAAGCATAGACTCAGATTGATTGGTTTATGTCACTTCAATGCAAGCGCATTAAAAGGAAAACAAAAAGACAGAACAACATCACTGCCTTTCTTTGTTCCAGGTGTTTCTACACTCAGTCTCCTTTTATTGGCATAATAATCAGATTTCATGCATGCTAAGTTGCTTCAGTTGTGTCCAACTCTTTGCGACTCTATGAACTATAGCATGCCAGGTTCCTCTGTCCTTGAGATTCTCTTAGACAAGAATACTGAAGTATGTTGACACGCCCTCTTCCAGGGGATCTTTCCAACCCAGGAATTGAACCTGTATTTCTAAAATCTCCTGCATTGGTAGGTGGGTTCTTTACCACTAGCACCATCTGGGAAGCCCAAAAACCAGATTAGGTAGGCTTTACTGTCAACATATTATAGATGAAGAAAGTAACAATTATTGTTTAAGCAGCTGTTCAGGATTACAAACTTAGTTGAGGACAGGCAAGATTTGAACCTGGGTTTTTGACCTCTATTATAGTAATCTCTTGCATTCATGAGTGTTCAAACAATGTGCAAGCAAGTACCAAATTTTTCAATTGGGTTTACTTAAAATACTCTCCAATCAGATAACATTTTTAGATGCAACTATTTTCATGAAGAGTAGATTAATTAAATATAATCACTGGATAATCTACCTGATTAATCTTATCCTTCCCAACTTTAGATAAGCTTTGGTGAAACTCTCTTTGCCCATAAAACTAACTTTCATGATTAAATGCAATGCTACTGAACTGCTCTGCTTCAGAGAATCTATATTTGCTGAGCTCCTGATCTAGTGGAACATCTATGCTGCCTAGTGTTTTCTACCCTGTATATTGGGATTCATGCCAGAAAGCCTTTGAGGCTCATTCTAGTTAGCTTTCTTTGGAGACTATTTTCTTTTTTGATTTTAATTTTAATTTTGCTTTACAGTACTGCATTGGTTTTGCCATACATTGACATGAATCAGCCACGGGTATACATGAGTTCCCAATTGTCTTGCCAGTGTCTCCTTCTTCCATCAGTAATTCCAGTCCAGTTTTACCTTTGTGCCTAATTTCCACTTGCCTATTCTAATAACCTCCCTAATGGTCTCTATAAACTTTCATGCTATTACTTTTGTCCAAAAACTCCCATCCCCAACCCCAAGTCATATGCTATACATATTGGAAAAGATTAAATTCCTTGCTCTGTATTTAATACTCAAATTTCTTGATTTAAGATAATTTTCTAGATGTATTGCTTTCTACTCTTGCTCAGGATACTTGTTCNCCATCCCCAACCCCAAGTCATATGCTATACATATTGGAAAAGATTAAATTCCTTGCTCTGTATTTAATACTCAAATTTCTTGATTTAAGATAATTTTCTAGATGTATTGCTTTCTACTCTTGCTCAGGATACTTGTTCTAAGCAAACTGTTCCTTTTCTTTTCCCAGCACATGTCTTATAATGTCTTTCTTTCTGTCCCTTGGTACCTGCTGGGCCTAAAGTGACTTTATCCCCTTCTTTGCTTGATGTTATCTTACACCTTCCTGGCCCGGTTCGGATTCTGCCCTCTTTGTGAGACCCTCCTCAGGCTTTGCAATTCCAACTGCTCTCTTCTTCATTTTGGCTCCCCTAGCATTTTGAGTTTCCTATTATTATGCACTTGATAGTTTCAACCTTAAATTATAGCTGTTTGTAAATATTTGACTCTATCTATATTCTATAACTTCCCTAAGGGAAGGACCGTTTCTTAATCATAGTTGTATCCTCTGAAAAGCTTAGCACAGCATCTTGGTATTATTATGTGCTCAGTAAATGCTTAATGACTTAAGTACATTCAAATAAATTTAGTTTCTGAATGTGTGACAAAGGTTATGAAACCATTAAAACTAGATGTTTAAGAAGCAAGAACTGCTGTCATACTGACAGAATGGTATGTTTGATCAAGTGCTTTCTTTAATGTTACTCCTGAAACACCCAATATATTCATGCAAAGGAACTCACTGTAATCGCTTCTTATTCTAGATGTCATACATTGCCATTTACTTGATGATTATTTCAGCACCCTTTGGATAAAAGCAGAATAATTTGATTCAACCTGCACTCATCAATGTGCTTTGCTTTGTTCTTATTGGTTTGTAAAAAAAATATGATTTGTTCTCTCACAATAATAAGGTTGTCTTCTTGTTATTCAGTTGCTCAGTCATATCTGACTCTATGCATCTTCACGGACTGAAGCATGTCAGACTTCCCTGTCTTTCACTGTCTCTTGGAGTTTGTTCAAACTCATGTCCATTGAGTCGGTGATGCCATCCAAACATCTTATCCTCTGTTGTCCCCTTCTCCTCCTGTCTCCAATCTTTCCCAGTATCAGGGTATTTTTCTAATGAGTGGACTCTCTCCATCAGGTGGCCAAAGTTTTGGAGCTTGAGCTACAGCTTCATCATGAGTCTTTCAAATGAATTTTCNTGTTGTCCCCTTCTCCTCCTGTATTGTAAAGTAAAATTAAAAAAATAAATTAAAAAAAATGAAGCAAATATTTTTCTGGAATTCTCTTGCTGTTTCTATTATCCAGTGGATATTGACTTTTTCCAGTCCTGTGGCCACTGCTGAGTTTTCCAAATTTGCTGGCATATTGAGTGAGGAACTTTAACAGAATCTTTTTTTTTATGCTGATCTCCACTTGTTTATTTTATTTTATTTTATTTTTACTTTATTTTACTTTACAATACTCTATTGGCTTTGCCATACATTGACATGAATCCACCACAGGTGTACACGAGCTCCCAATCCTGAATCCCCCTCCCACCTCCCACCCCACAACGTCTCTCTGGATCATCCCCATGCACCAGCCCCAAGCAATTTTTGAGGATTGAAATAGCTCAGCTGGAGTTCTATCATCTCCACTAGTTTTGTTTGTAGTGATGCTTCCTAAGGCTCACTTGACTTTTCACTCCAGGATGTCTGGCTATAGGTGATAGACCACATCATTGTGGTTATCCTGGTCATTAAGATCTTTTATGTGTATTGTCTTTGTGTGTATTCTTGGCACCTCTTCTTAATATTCTTCTGCTTCTGTTAGATCCATACCATTTCTATCTTCCATTGCAACCATTTTTGCATGATATGTCCCCTGAATAGATCTCTAGTCTTTCCCATTCTATTGTTTTCCTCTATTTCTTTGCAAGTTGCTTGGTCGTGTCCATCTCTTTGCGACCCCCGTGGACTATACAGTCCATGGAATACAGTCCAACTCTACAGTCCATGGAATTATCCAGCTAGAATACTGGAGTGGGCAGCATTTCCCTTCTCCAGGAGATCTTCCCAGCCCAGGGATCAAACCCAGGAAAGCTTTCTCATCTCTCTGTGCTCCTCTTTGGAACTCTGCATTCAGATGAGTATACCTTTCCTGTTCTCCTTTGCCTTTCACTTCTCTTCTTTTTTTCAGCTATTTGTAATGCCTCCTCAGATGACTATTTTGCCCTTTTGTGTTTCTTGTTCTTGGAGATAGTTTTGATCACTGCCTCCCATACAATGTTGAGAACCTTCATCCATATTTCTTCAGGCACTCTATCAGATCTAATCACTTGAACTTACTTGTCACTTTCACTGTATAATTGTAAGGGATTTGTTTTAGGTCATACCTGAGTGGCCTAGTGATTTTTCCTTCTTTTTTCAATTAAAGTCTGAATTTTGCAATAACCCGACTGGAACTCAGATCATGAACTATCTCCTGGAGCTTGCTCAAATTATATTCATTAGTTGATGATGCTATCTAACCATTTCATCCTCTGCCACCTGCTTCTACTTTTGCCTTCAGTCTTTCCCAGTATCAGGATCTTTTGCCGATGAGTCATCTCTTGGGATCAGGTGGCTGAAGTATTGGAGCTTCAGCATCAGTCTTTCCAATGAATATTCAGGGTTGATTTATTTTAGGATGGATTGGTTTGATCTCCTTGCAATCCAAGGAACTCTCAAGAGTTTTTTCCACAATTTGAAAGCATCAGTTCTTCAATGCTCAGTCTTCTTTATGGTCCAACTCTCACATCTGTACATGACTACTAGAAAAGCCATAGTGTCGATTATACAGATATTTGTCAACTAGGAAAAAATATCAATAACCTCAGACCTCAGCTATGCAGATGACACCACCCTTATGGCAGAAAGTGAAGAAGAACTAAAGAGCCTCTTGACGAAAGTGAAAGAGGAGAATGAAAAAGTTGGCTTAAAACTCAACATTCAGAAAACTAAGATCATTGAATCTGGTCCCATCACTTCATGGCAAATAGATGGGGAAACAATAGAAACAGTGAGAGACTTTATTTTGAGGGGCTCCAAAATCCCTGCAGATGGTAACTTCAGCCATGAAATTAAAAGAAGAAAAGCTATGACCAACCTAGACAGCATATTAAAAAGAAGAGACATTACCAACAAAGCTTCATCTAGTCAAAGCTGTGGCTTTTCCAGTAGTCATGTATGGATGTGAGAGTTGGACCATAAAGAAAGCTGAGCGCTGACAAATTGATGCTTTTAAACTTTGGTTTTGGAGAAGACTCTTGAGAGTCCCTTGGAC
>SJYV01055029.1:0-20309 GCA_006410875.1 Neotragus pygmaeus
AATACAATATATAAAGTAGTATTATTATAAGCCTGTAAGATATAGAATAAATATCAATTAGTCCATGGTGATATAAAAAATGATTGAATAATCCTTCACTGTCGTGTGGATAAAAATAATTCTGCTAATATGTAAGTTAGCACAAGCATACTTAATGTTGGAGTCAGAATGGAAGGCTGCAGCTCAGGACCATGTCTTGCATGGGGGCCTTCCTCTCAAGGCCGTTTTCAGGAATTTCATTATGATATCTTTTCAAGCATCTCCCATATAACAAGCCTAGCCAAATGGTATGTTAATGTTCATTTGCTAAGTTGTTACAACTCCTTTGCAATCCCATGGATTGAAGCTCACCAGGCTCCTTTGTCCATGGGATTTCCCAGGCAAGAATACTAGAGTGGGTTGCCATGCCCTCCTCCAGGGGATCTTCCCAACCCAGGGATCAAACCTGTGTCTCCTGCATTGGCAGGCAGATTCTTCACTGCTGAGCCACCAGGGAAGTGCATTGGCTAATTGGTCTGACTGTATGCAAAATTAAACTATTTGAAGAAGGTGGTGTGTTTATATGGAGACCCAGAACATGAGTACAGGCTCACACATTGGCAATAGAACCACTGATGCACTGACATCTTAAGAAATTATTTCACATGTGTTTTATTTGTGGTGAATCACTGAGGTTTATACAAGTTAAAATACATGAGAGAATGAATTGTATGGTTTGTTTCTTGTTTATTTTTCTTTTTCCCAGGGGCAATGCAAGCCTATAGAGGATAAAAATTTCATGGACCAGAATGTGACTTTTTATGAATTGAATTCCAAGAATAGGATCACTACAACTGGAACTGGGGGGNCATGAGAGAATGAATTGTATGGTTTGTTTCTTGTTTATTTTTCTTTTCCCCAGGGGCAATACAAGCCTATAGAGGATAAAAATTTCATGGACCAGAATGTGACTTTTTGAATTCCACGAATAGGATCACTACAACTGGAACTGGGGGAGAAAAAAAAAGTCAAAGACTGCAATTAAGCAAGTCACTCACATCAATATCCTTGTCTGGGCTTTCCGCCCATGAGCTGGCTCATCGTCAAGGCCAACTTTGCATGACCCTAAATTCAACAGGTGTGTTAAAGCTACGAGCACTGCGATTTGCTGTTTCCTGGGACGATTTGGTTACATAGTCCTCCTCTCTCCAAAGAGGCTGAGGCATTTATAGAGTGAAAGCTAAAAACCTAATCTTCCTCATCACCTGGTAGCATCCCCTGGCTTTTAACAGTTGTCTTAGGAAATGCCACTAAGAGTGGCAGACAAGAAACCACAAGAGATGGCAAAACCTCCCTAAAGGTGCCNCTTTGTCTTTATTTCCTAGCTTCGTCATTCTCCTTTCGGACTTGTTCGATTTGCCGGCTGGTCCCGGCAGAAGGGGACGACAGAAGATGAGATGTTGGATGGCATCACCGACTCAACGGACATGAGTTTGAGCAAACCCTGGGAATTGGTGATGGACCGGGAAGCCTGGTGTGCTGCAGTCCATGGGGTTGCAAAGAGTAGGACAGGACTGAGCGACTGAACTGAAGCACACCCAATGCTCCACATAAAGGAAACAGCCTGGATCTCTTCATTTAAAAAAGGTTATCAGAGATGAAACCAAATTATAACTGAAGGCAGCAGGGCCAGCCTGCATCAGGAGAGTCTAGAACCTCTTCCCCTGTGTGGTCAGGGCAGGAGGAATAGGCTTTGATGACCTGCAGCCAGTCACACGGGCCCATCCCCACCGAGACCGCTATCCTCAGCATCAAAGGCTGGCAGACTTCCAGGCAGCCCGTTAATGACTATGTGACTTGAACACGGTGGGCCATGTGCTCTCATGCTTAGGTGGCCTCTACACCCCAAAACGCAGTTTCCACTCACTGTTCCATTTGATTTGTTTTTTTAATTAATTTTTTGATGTGGACCATTTTTCAAAAAGTCTTTATATTGAATTGTTACAGTATTGTTTCTGCTTTATATCTTGGTTTTTTGACCATGAGGCATGTGGGATCTTAACTACCTGGTGAGGGATTGAACCCACACCCCCTGCACTGGAAAGTGAAGTTTTAACCATTGGACCACCAGGGAAGTCTTTGCATTTGACCTTAATCAGGGCACTGTGGTAAGTAGGGCAGGTAGGATTTTCCCATCTAACATGTAGAGAAACTGAGGCAAATAGCCTGGGTGAATCACCCCAAAATCATCCAATCACTCAGTGGTAGAACCAGGATCAAAACCTGGATCTCCCACTTCTGAACCCATGCCCTGATTCATGGGACCTGCAGACCGTGTGCCAGGAGACTCACCTTTCTCGTAGGTGGCCCCCCACCCGGAAATCCAACAGGACTGAGTTGGCTCCAGCATCATGCCTGGATTGGGCAGACACACTGGTTTCACTTTGTCTGTTTCATGAAAAGAAAACGCCATGAGCGGGTCTGGTCTAACCGAAGGCCTCGGGTGATGGTCTCCACCTGGACCTTCCCATGTGCATGCACCGGGCCTGGGACCACCAGCCTGTGGCCCAAGGAGACTTCTAGATTCCAATGTGCCTAGCATCCTCTTCCTCCCCCTGCCAGGACCCTTTCTCTAAGAGACAAGAAGTTCATCTCTGGAAGTTAGGGTTTGGGAAAACTGAAGGTCAACAGCTAAAGGTCAACAGTCAACAGTCCGGTGATGCAAATAGTTGACACTGGGCATGGCAGGGCTGTATCAATTACTGACTAAACTGATGATGATGAAGGTCAATGATCAGTGTATTATAATGAAAGGTACAGTGTCAACTGCCTCTGACCAAACCCTGATTATGAAATGACTTTTGTAGACGTGCATGTGTGCTAAGTTGTCACTGTGTGGTGGAGGAAAAGCGTGGTGGTGACTGCATCATTCGGTGGCCACAGGCANATTATAATGAAAGGCACAGGGTCAACTGCCTCTGACCAAACCCTGATTATGAAATGGCTTTTGTAGACGTGCATGTGTGCTAAGTTGTCACTGTGTGGTGGAGGAAAAACGTGGTGGTGACTGCATCGTTCGGTGGCCACAGGCACACTTTGGGGCAGCTTAGTCTCTGCGAAACCCTCTTCTAGCAGTCATCCCCTCCCCTAGCCCTGCACACTGTAGCTCAATGCACATTTCCTCCATTCAGTCTTCACAGCACGTTTTATTTCCAGTCAGCCTCTTAAGACTTGGTCCAAACTGTTCACACACCCTGGGCTCCTGGAACACAGGTACACACCATTGAAAGTCAGAGGCGTCTGCAGCTTCATTAGAGCGATGTCATTGTTCTTGGTCTTGGAATCATAATTTGGGTGGGAAATCACTTTTGCTACTCGGTATCCACTTCCATAGAACATGTAAGATTGTTTCAAGATTCCCGCAAAGGCCGCCCATATCTTGGGATTGTTAAGAGGTCTGGAAAACAGAGAGGAACACCACTCAGCATGTAAGCATGGCAAACACACAACACGCATTCCACAGTTCTCAAAAGTCATCAGCCCCCGAGGTGACATGACTTGTCAGAAGCCACACCAGAATGGTCTCAGGCTCTTCTCTCTCCCCATCTTACACAGCCTCACCCTCCCACACCCCTCTCCTTTACTTCATCAGTGAATCGTTTTCCTCCCATATTTCTGTACCAGCCTGCAAAACCTTGCAATTCCAAAACTTATGCGTGTGTGCTAAGTCGCTTCAGTCATGTCTGACTCTTTGTGACCCTATAGACTATAGCCTGCAATGCTCCTCTGTTAACGGAATTTTCCAGGCAAGCATATTGGAGTGGGCTGCCCTGCCCTCCTACAGGGGATCTTCCTGACCCAGGGATCAAACCCATGTCTCTTACGTTTCCTGCATCAGCAGGCAGGTTCTTTACCACTAGCATCACCTGGGAAGCCCAACTTATTCTTGAATCTAAACATCTCCCTGAGGTTTGAAACCCCATTTCCAGCATGACTGGGTCTTACTTATCTTTATATACTAAAACATCTCCTGGCACACAGTAGGTGCTTAATAAATATGTACCGGGGAGTAGACTCTGAGTCTAATAACCACCCAGGCACCATCTTCTTTTGGGTGCTTCGCTTCTAAGAAAATCCCAAGTCTTAGAGCCCATGGAATTTGTGGATGGAAGGAAGGGACACTCCTGAGCTGTATATACTCCTTCCTTCAAGCTTCGCAACAACCCTCGAAATAGCACACCTGACTTACAGGTGCAGACGCTTCTGTCAGACACCTGGGGTGAACTGTCTGAGGCTAATCAGTCAGGGAACAGCCAAGTCAGGCCCAGCCTCACTTTAAACATGACAAACAGCTCCCATGAGTGAGGGTTTTTTAAAATATCCATGTGACCAAAAAAAATTCCTTGTTTAAGAAAAAAGGAGGGAGAACAGTATCTTCTACAAAAGCTAACACTATAAATGATGGCCACCCTCACCCCTCCCCACCCATCTGTATGGGCAACTCTGGGGCCCAGGCTACTTAATGGATCACAGAGAACTTTCCGGCAGGACAGCCTGAGGTGTGAGTGTCTCCAAGATTCTCTGAGTGTCTCTCTGGGGACGAGCACCCAGGGAGCCCAAACCGGTCGAGAGGGCAGTGGCCTCAGGAAGGACAGGACCGAGCTGAGAAGACTGTGGACTGAAATTCGTTCTGATCATAGCATCACCCCAGGCTTACACTGCATCCCTGTGCTGACTCAAAGCGATGGACACACGCTATGGGATGTGTTGGGCAGAGTTTCACGTGCTTCACAAGTCATCTGACCCTCCCTGTGACGCCAGGGAGACGCCCTTAGAAGCCCCAGTTGTCCCCAAGGAAACCGGAGCCTGCGGGAGTCACGGACTTTGCTCAAGGCCTGCGGCAGAGCCACCGCAGAAGCCCAGGCTCCGCCCCCCACTCCTCCGGCTCCGCCCCTTTCCTCCGGCCACGCCCCCTTCTCGGGCCCCGCCCCCTCGAGACTTACTCCTCTACGCAGTGCGCGGCTGTCAGGATCCACTCCGGGGTGATGATGGAGCCCCCGCAGACGTGGATGCCCTGCACGTGCAGGCTCACCTGCCACGGCCATTCGCCCGAGTAAGCGCTCGATCCCCCCACGATGCGGCTCTGGCGGCTCGCCTTCACGGAGACCCCGCACTCTGAGAGTGACAGCACAGTGCAGCCGGCCAGCGAGCAAAGCAGGGCCGCCCCCACCCAATCCCACTACCGCTGCCGCCGCCCTCCCCGCCTCCCCCGGACACCGGCCACAGCGTGTGCCCAGACGGTTCCCATCCCAAGGGTCCGACCATTGTCTCCTCTTGTGCCTGTTTCTTTGGGCTCTGACTTCAGAAAACCCTGCCTGGTCTCTTTCGGCTGGGGTGGGGGCCAGAGGACACTCCTCCAGCAACCACCCCCAGGAAGCACCGCTTCTGATAGCCCTGGGTGCCACCTGTGGCTTGGCACTTGTGTGATTCCATCAGCATCTCCCAGATACCCATGTAGTGGGTCAGATAACAAAGGCCCTGGGACCTTGAATGCTCAGAGACCCCAAGATTCCTGAACAAAGCTAAGGAGGGCTTTTCTCCCATGCACTGCTCTCAAACCATCACAAGGTGGATGGCGTGGGCAGGAGGGCCGGGCAGGCACCACACTCTCCTGGTACCTAAAGAAGCTTGAGCCAATCCGTGTGGGAAGTTACTGCCAGGGCCACTGGGGAACGGTGTTCACCCCGGAGCGACTGCCTGCTTCATCTGTTCAAACTGGGAATCCAAGCTTCAGCCTGAGACCCACACGGGAAGAGGATGGGGCCACACCAGAGAGAGGAGCTCAGGGACAGCATCCTTCACACCCATAAAAGGCGTGGAAAATGTGAAAGAGTTAGTTGCTCAGTCGTGTCTAACTCTTTGCGAGTCCATGGATTGTAGCCCATCAGGTTCCTCTGTCCATGGAGTTTTCCAGGCAAGAATATTGGAGTGGGTTGCCATTTCCTTCTCCAAGGGATCTTCCTGACAGAGGGATTGAGCTCAGGTCTTCCGCAGTGCAGGAAGATTCTTTACTGTCTGAGCCACCAGGGAAGCCCGAAAAGGTTGGAAACTGTAAGTAGTCCAAACGCTGGAATGGGGACACCCATGGGTCTCCAGCCCCACAGTGTGGACACCACAGAGAGGGCCCGTCCATCTCTGAAGCTTGTCTGTCCTCAGCGGACAGCTGGTTCTTGGACCAAAGCAGTAGGTGTCTAAAGTTATCCAGATTCAAGAACGGGAACCTTGGGCAGGGTGCTGGGCATGTCCTGNAAATCTTAACATTTTGGTGTATTGAGATAGTTATTTTGGGATATTATTCAGAAAGTGCTATAATATATAATTACTGCTTATTAATTTATGCAAATATGTGAATATGATTAGCTTTATATATTTAGCTTGTAAAGACTTGAGTACTCTAGTGCCTGGAAGCCTCAAAGAAAGAGAGGAGAGGGAAAGGACTAGATTTATTGAGACAGTCGTTGTATTGATAATGCAAGAAGCAAGCTTATGTGATAAAACATTTATCTTGATGATGACTCCATCAAATGGATATTGTTCACATTTCCATTTTTATTTAAATCATATAACCAAGGGCACAGAGCTAGGATGCAGTGGGTGACCTTGGGATTGAACTCGGTCTGTCTCACTCTCCAAATGCATATTCCTTCCATATTATCATGTGATTTCTGTAGCCTTACCTGAGACCTCAGAGAAAAGCGTTTGTGTTGCCCTTGGAGATGGTCAAGCAGAGACAGCCACTGGCCATCCACTGGGTACTAGTGTTGTCTCCTTATCAAGACATCTGATGGGCTCAGCCCTGGGTGAACCACTAGGACCACTCACAGGAGCAGGCCCATCCCTGTTTCCAGGATGCTTTTCTGGTCTCCGTAAGACTCAGAGGAGGGAAATGCCTTCAGAGTATCAGCCATGGGAATGAAAAGGAAGGATGACTTTCAGAAACTACAGATACATCTTTCCACAGTGTAGTAGAAAATGCAAAGCTGAGGAGGGAAAAATTCAAATGTCTTCTCATCAAAGAGCAGAGCCTATGTTGCGTTGATGCAAAGCTGAGGAGGGAAAAATTCAAATGTCTGCTCATCAAAGAACAGAGCCTATGTTGCGCTGAGTCATCTTTTTAACATCAAAATATTTCCCCCAGATGAAGTCTTAGATGCTCCCATATTCAAACAGATTAAAAATGGAGGTTTTTTTGCAGATTGATCTGTGTGCCAGATCTCTGCATGTTGGGATACTCCTTCCTCCCTTTGGGAGCAGACATTTAGCTGCTAACACTGATATAACCATCCCTCTAAACTAGTGGATCACTAGGCATTTCCCTGAGTCCTCTCTGCCCCCTGCCCAACATCTTCCAACCGTCTAGCCCCTACCACTTACTTCTGCCTTTGACTTCTCAACAGTCCAGAAACTAACAGGAAGGGTCCAGCTCAGAGAAGAGCTCTGGAACTCTGTTCTCCAGAGCCACAGCTAGAGCGCGTTCACTGTTTGGTCCCTGCCATACCAGTTGGGTTGGGTGTCACCAGTCTTTGTGTCTTGTACACCAGCCATACCCAACTATGAACATTTTTCTCACAAACATCATGCAGATTCTTCTTTCTTGTGGGAATGCCTTCCTCTCCTCACTCTGCATGGTCAACTCCTACACATCCTTCAAGACCCCCCTCTGTCACCTCCTTTATGAGGCCCTGCTATTTCCAGGGAGTATTCATGTTGCTGCTGCTGCTGCTAAGTCGCTTCAGTCGTGTCCGACTCTGTGCAACCCCATAGATGGCAGCCCACCAGGCTCCCCTGTCCCTGGGATTCTCCAGGCGAGAACACTGGAGTGGGTTGCTATTTCCTTCTCCAATGTGTGAAAGTGAAGTCGTTCAGTCCTATCTGACTCTTTGTGAGCCCATGGACTGCAGCGCACCAGGCTCCTCCATCCATGGGATTTTCCAGGCAAGAGTACTGGAGTGGGGTGCCATTGCCTTCTCTGAGAGTATTCATGGTTCCCTCTTAAACCTAACTCTGGTATGTTCCTTTTCATGCTGCGTGACAGACACCTGTTTGCCTGCCTTTTGTCCCCACCAGGCTGTGTGTTTCAAAAAGGCAGACTGAGCCCAAGTCATTCCCTCTCCAGTACCTAGCCTGTATCAGGCACTCAGTCACGTGGGATGAATGTCTCTAGGGCCCTTCAGTCCATTTGCTTAAGGGCAAGCAGTGCTGGTTCTATATTTCTGAGGAGCACATTCTCTACAGATTTAAAGTATCTTAGAGGAGGGCTTGGTCTAACTCATCAAAGTATCCCCCAGTTCCCAGGATGGAGCCTGGCACACAGGATGCCCTCCACCCATGTTTATAGAAGGCAGAATGTCCTGAATCATGCTGCTTTGGTAAATAGTATGCATGTTATTACCACAACCCTGTGATATGGGCCAAACGCGATACTTATTTGTCTCCTGAGGATATCACATGAGGCTGAGAGGTGTTAAGTGGCTTGTCCAAGGTCGTTGGTAGTAACTGGTAGAGCTGGGACTTGAACTCCAAAACCCAAATTCTGGCTCACCTCTGCCCTGCACTCTGCTCCCTTCATGGGCCTGCACGTCTGATGTGTGCGTATGTTAGTTGCTCAGTCGTGTCTGACTCTTAGCGACCTCAGGGACTGTAACTCACCAGGTTCCTCTGTCCATGGAATTCTCCAGGCAAGAATACTGGAGTGGGTAGCCATTTCCTTCTCCAGGGAATCTTCCCAACCCAGGGATCGAACCCAGGTTTCCTGCGTTGCAGGCAGATTCTTTACCGTCTGAGCCACCAGGGAAGCACGTCTGATACCCATCCTCAGATATCCATCCTCCAAAAGAACTTGCCAGGGTACCCTCCTTCAGTGCCTTGAGGCCAGGTGCCATAGCGCAGGGTAGGGTCCACTGCCCGAGAGGGAAGACTGGCCATTTGGGCTTTGTGCCCTCGGTGTGGCCATCTCGGCCTCTGGGCCGCTAGGCTCTGCCCCAGCTACCTCTGGGTCCCCTTCTTGTCACAGTCCGCCCCTTGTCCCTCTGTGTCCTTCACCCACCCCCCCCCNCGACCATTGTCTCCTCTTGTGCCTGTTTCTTTGGGCTCTGACTTCAGAAAACCCTGCCTGGTCTCTTTCGGCTGGGGTGGGGGCCAGAGGACACTCCTCCAGCAACCACCCCCAGGAAGCACCGCTTCTGATAGCCCTGGGTGCCACCTGTGGCTTGGCACTTGTGTGATTCCATCAGCATCTCCCAGATACCCATGTAGTGGGTCAGATAACAAAGGCCCTGGGACCTTGAATGCTCAGAGACCCCAAGATTCCTGAACAAAGCTAAGGAGGGCTTTTCTCCCATGCACTGCTCTCAAACCATCACAAGGTGGATGGCGTGGGCAGGAGGGCCGGGCAGGCACCACACTCTCCTGGTACCTAAAGAAGCTTGAGCCAATCCGTGTGGGAAGTTACTGCCAGGGCCACTGGGGAACGGTGTTCACCCCGGAGCGACTGCCTGCTTCATCTGTTCAAACTGGGAATCCAAGCTTCAGCCTGAGACCCACACGGGAAGAGGATGGGGCCACACCAGAGAGAGGAGCTCAGGGACAGCATCCTCCACACCCATAAAAGGCGTGGAAAATGTGAGAGTTAGTTGCTCAGTCGTGTCTAACTCTTTGCGAGTCCATGGATTGTAGCCCATCAGGTTCCTCTGTCCATGGAGTTTTCCAGGCAAGAATGTTGGAGTGGGTTGCCATTTCCTTCTCCAAGGGATCTTCCTGACAGAGGGATTGAGCTCAGGTCTTCCGCAGTGCAGGAAGATTCTTTACTGTCTGAGCCACCAGGGAAGCCCGAAAAGGTTGGAAACTGTAAGTAGTCCAAACGCTGGAATGGGGACACCCATGGGTCTCCAGCCCCACAGTGTGGACACCACAGAGAGGGCCCGTCCATCTCTGAAGCTTGTCTGTCCTCAGCGGACAGCTGGTTCTTGGACCAAAGCAGTAGGTGTCTAAAGTTATCCAGATTCAAGAACGGGAACCTTGGGCAGGGTGCTGGGCATGTCCTGACACGTCATTCCACCTTCAATCTCCAAGTCCCCTGAAGACACACTGGGATACATTTCAGTAAGGTATCAAATTTGATACCATTTGATTTTGGTATCAAATGGAATACCAAAATGTATCCCATTTTAGAAACACAGAACAGAAAACCAAGAATCACTCACCTATACAGCGTAAAGAAACCACTGTTTTTGAAGAACAGGCATCGCTGCAAAAGAAGAGGGAGAAATTCTGGTCACTATAACAATCAAGACACTTGATTCTCAAAATACTTAGAAATAAATATTTTCTTCCAGTGTTCTCACTCCCTGCCTCTTTAGATATAGAAGAGTTTGCAATTGGAGACATGAATAGAGAAAATAAACCAACATACACAGGGGGACAGTAGTAAAGAGTAGACACCAAGTCAAACTGGAGGGTTAAAATCCAAGCTGTGTGACCTTGGGCAAGGCACTTAACCTCTCTGTGCCTCAATTTCCCCATCAACAGAATGGGCTAATAATAGTACCAAAGGTGGTTGTGAAGACAATCACACATTGTGCGTGTGTGTATGTTAGTCATTCAATCGTGTCAAGTTAAAGCACCCATCATATCCGCTCTTATCTTTTTTCTTGGGGTTTAAAATCATCCTTTAATTTTGTAAGGAAGACTTTTGTAAACTTCCAGCTTCTTGTAACTGCTTTATATGAACTGCACAGAAAACTATACAACCATTTGCCTGGGAACAGAAGAAGAGTTACTCCCTGGGAGGCAAACATTCCAGGTTACAGATGAAAAAGAGCTAACCAATGCATTCCACTGTACACTGAATTTCCTCCAACTTGTTGAAAAGAGAAACAGCATTGATGCCCAGGTATTTGAAGCTGGCAGTGTTCCTATTTTTTTTCTTTCCTTTTTTATTTTTTAAGTTATGGAAGTATGATAACACATTTACTGCAGATTTGGAAAATACAGAACACAGTTACATATAGTTCCACTATATACTACAGTTATTTTTAAGTAGATAAACATTTTTCATTGGAATTTCAATATCAAACTCTCAAAAATTAATAGAATGAATGGAAAAGTAGAAAAACTCTATGTACTGAATGTCCTCCTGACACGCTGAGAAGGAAAGCGGTGCTGACACCCAGGTGCTTGAAGCTGGCGAGGTTCTTTTGAACATACTCAGTTCGTGTGGGGCCAGATCAGCGTTACATGGCAGAGCAGGACACAGGCACACTCATCACACAATCCCAGGTTGTTGTTAAGTCGCTCAGTCACATCTGACTCTGCGACTCCATGGACTACAGCATGCCAGGCTTCCCTGTCCTTCACTACCTCCTGGAGTTTGCCCAGACTCATGTCCTTTGTGTTGACGATGCCATCCAGCCATCTCATCCTGTCACTCCTTCTCTTCCTGCCTTCAGTCTCTCCTCTGATGAGTCTTTTCCAATGAGTTGGCTCTTTGCATCGACTGGCCAAAGTATTGCTGCTTCAGCATCAGTCCTTCCAGTGAATACACAGAGTTGATTTCCTTTAGGATTGACTGGTTTGATATTGCTGTCCAAGGGACTCTGAAGAGTTTTCTCCAATGCCACAGTTCAAAAGCATCAATTCATTGGCACTCAGCCTTCTTTATGGTCCAGCTCTCATATCTGTACATGACTACTGGGAAAACCATAACTTTGACTATATGGGCCTTTGTCAGCAAAATGATGCCTCTGCTTTTTAATATGCTATCTAGATTGGTCATAGCTTTCCTTCAAAGAAGCAAGTGTCTTTGAATTTCAAGGCTGCAGTCACCATCCATAGTGATTTTGGAGCCCAAGAAAATAAAAGCTATCACTGTTTCTAGTTTTCCCCCATCTATTTGCCATAAAGTGATGGGACCAGATGCTATGGTCTTCGTTTTTTAAATGTTGACATTTAAGCCAGGTTTTTCACTCTGCTCTTTCACCCTCATCAAGAGGCCCTTTAGTTCCTCTTCACTTTCTGCCATTAGAGTCATATCATCTGCATATCTGAGGTTGTTGGTATTTCTTTCTGTATTCTTGATTCCAGCTTGTAATTCATCCCATGAACCTGGTCCAAACGTCACAGTGACAAACAGCCCCCTCTGCTGGCTGGCACGAGTGACCGTGCTTCTTTGCCAATCCCAACAGTAGCCTGGCTTCATGCCAACCCACCTTCTGACAAAAAAAGCATTGAAGTACCTATAGAATCACCCTTTTTTCTGGACAGCATCCAATCCATGACCAAGCCTAGCTTCCTGGAACCTTCCCCAAATGACTCAATACAAGCCCACATCCCACGGTAAGTCCCTTCTAACACCCTCCCACTGAGACACCCACGGTTCCAAGACAAAGGGTGCCATGGTGGTCTCTGGCTGGGTGGCACGAGATGCCAAGAGGAGACAGGCTCCCGTTAAGAGCGGACGTTTTCTAGGGATCGTCAGGTCATTCTCCCTGTGTGGAGGCACACTGTGCAGCCATCAAACCCTGATGCTGGGAAGGACTGAAGGCAGGAGGAGAAAGGGGCAACAGAGAACGAGATGGTTGGATGGCATCACCAACTCAATGGACATGAGTCTGAGCAAACTCTGAGAGGTGGTGAAAGGCACGGAAGCCTGGCGTGCTGCAGTCCATGGGGTCACAAAGAGTCAGACACGACTAAGCGACTGAAGAAAAACGCAACATCAGGGCACGAAGCAGTCACTCAGACGAGCCCTACCCGGAGCCCGAGGTTCAAGTATCAAAGTGCTACATTTGAAAGCAAGCAGGAAAGAAGCCCTCCCAGCCCCGCGACGAGCGTACAGGGTGCCCTGTGCCGAGCAATGACCTCTTCTTTCCTCCGAAGTCTGAAGCCTTGAGTCACCACAAGGTGGCAGCCTTCCCTCCCTTACTCAGCAGCCCTGGTTCCAAGTAACCCAGCAAGACAGAGACGGTATTTACAAGAGCCGAGGCAGCTGTGTGCAGCTTCTCAGGGGGGCAAACCACGGCTGTTTGGATGGCCACACCTGGCCGTGGGCACCCTTCCTCCTAGGCTCACCCTGTCACATTCTTGGGGACGGCCAGGCTCAGGTGCCCCGGGCAGAAGTCAGCCCCCCGGGCCACCAGCAACACAAACCTGCTTCTGTCTCCTACTCACAGAAAAGGAGGGGAAGCTTGACTTGTCCTTCCTTCCCTAAACACAGCACTGGCACCTGGCCAGTAGGGAGGGGACGGCATGGTTTGGATGAGTGACGGGGAACTGGGAGCTGAGGAAGCTGTGTGCTGTGTGTCTTTCCATTTGGATAACAGTATTCTATACTCCCTGGTGGCTCAGTGGTAAAGAATCCGCCTGCAATGCAGGAGGACCCAGGTTTGGTCCTTGGGCCGAGATCCCCCTGGAGGAGGGCATGGAAACCCTCTCCAGTATTCTTGCCTGGAAAATTCCATGGAGAGAGGAGACTGCAGGGCTACAGTCCATGTGGTCACCAAACAGTCAGACAGGACTTAGTGACTAAGTAACACCGGCATGAATGATTCTAGGAAGACTGCAAACATTTTAAACATATGCAGCACAAACTGAGTAGCTTAAGCCTAGCCCTCTCCCCCACCCTCCTAACTAATCAAACCATCGACCGTGGCACCAACTCAGGTTCACGTCCACCCACGGGACACACTGAGACCTTCCCAGTGCTGCAAGTTGGCCTCCAGGTACAGGAAACACTGGCGTACTGGAGTAGCCGCTAGCTCCCAGGCCCACCCCTCACACAGCATCCTCTGACTCCACGGCTGGGGCTGGGGGACCAACCTTCCCCACTGTCTGGGCTGAGAGGACCTCTGGGAAGCAGAGTTTCCAGTGTGAAACCAGCAGGGTCCTGAGAAAACCAGGATGAGTTGGTCACCCCAGTGGGGATCTCGAGACATTCTTCTGGACACCTAAACACACACCCTGACGAACACTAAAATGCATCTTTAGTGTCTGCAGAGAGAAGAAAATCGGGAAAGAGGAATCTTCATTCTGTAATGTTACCCAATCGGAGCAGGCAATGGAACCCCACTCTAGTACTCTTGCCTGGAAACTCCCATGGATGGAGGAGCCTGGTAGGCTGCAGTCCATGGGGTCGCTGAGTCAGACACAACTGAGTGACTTCACTTTCACTTTTCACTTTCATGCATTGAAGAAGGAAATGGCAACCCACTCCAGTGTTCTTGCCTGGAGAATCCCAGGGATGGCGGAGCCCAATGGGCTGCCGTCTGTGGGGTCGCACAGAGTCGGACACGACTGAAGCGACTTAGCAGCAGCAGCAGCAGCAATGTTACCCAATACCCGGTGGGCAGACGGCACACACAGGTGGCCAGTAGACCACAGCGGCTTCCCAAGGTGGTGCTGATGGTAAAGAACCCGCCGGCAATGTAGGAGATGGGGTTTGATCCCTGGGTCGAGAAGATTCCATGGGGGAGGAAACGGCAACCCACTCCAGTATTCTTGCCTAGAGAATCCCATAGACAGAGGAGCCTTGTGGGCTGCAAAGAGTCAAACGTGACTGAAGCGACTTAGCACGAACACCTCCCTAGAATGAACCCAGAGCTGCTCAGAGTGACGGGTCCTACTTAGAGTCCAATCTCCTCCCNGAGAATCCCATAGACAGAGGAGCCTTGTGGGCTGCAAAGAGTCAAACGTGACTGAAGCGACTTAGCACGAACACCTCCCTAGAATGAACCCAGAGCTGCTCAGAGTGACGGGTCCTACTTAGAGTCCAATCTCCTCCCTGTGAGGAACTCAGACAAACTCTCACCAGCAAGAGAGAAATCAAACTCTAACGGTGATTCTCCCAGACATCTCCTACTCATTTGCAGTTTTTGAAAGGAAAAAAGAAACAACCATGCCCAACACACCCGTGAAAAGATGTTCAACGTCACTAATCGTTAGAGAAACGCAAACCAAAACAACAATGAGGTCTCGCCTCACACTGGTCAAAAGGGCCATCATTAAAAAGTCTCCAAATAACAAATGCTGGATGGGTTGTGGAGAAAACGGAACCTTCCTACACCGTCAGGGGGAATGTAAGTTGGTGCAGCCACTATGGAGAACAGTGAGGAGATTCTTCAGTTCAATTTAGTTTGGTCACTTAGTCGTGTCTGACTCTTTGTGACTCCATGGCCTGTAGCACGCCAGGCTTCCCCGTCCATCACCAACTCCTGGAGCTTGCTCAAATTAATGTCCATCGAGTCAGTGATACCATCCAATCATTTCATCCTCTGTTGTCCCCTTCTCCTCCTGCCCTCAGTCTTTCCCAGCATCAGGGTCTCTTCCAGTGAGTCAGTTCTTCCCATTACGTGGTTAAAGTATTGGAGTTTCAGCTTCAGCGTCAGTCCTTCCAATGAATATTCAGGACTGATTTCTTTTAGGATAGACTGGTTGGGTCTCCTTGCAGTCCAAGGGGCTCTCACGAGTCTTCTCCAACACCACAGTACAAAATCATCAATTCTTTGGCACTCAGCTTTATTTATACTCCAACTCACACATCCATACATGACTACTGGAAAAACCATAGCTTTGACTAGATGTACCTTTGTTGGCAAAGTAATGTCTCTGCTTTTTAATATGCTGTCTAGGTTGGTCATAGATTTTCTTCCAAGGAGCAAGCATCTTTTAATTTCATGGCTGCACTCACCATCTGCAGTGATTTTGGAGCTCAAAGAAATAAAGCCTCTCATTGTTACTCCATCTATTTGCCATGAAATGATAAGNATGGGTATATCTTTCCTTTTCTCCTTTGCCTTTAGTTTCTCTTTTTTTCTCAGCTATTTGTAAGACCTCTCCAGATAACCATTTTTCCTTTTTGCATTTCTTTTTCTTGGGGATGGTCTTGATCATTGCCTCCTGTACAATGTCACAAACCTCTGTCCATAGTTCTTCAGGCACTCTGTCTATCAGATCTAATCCCTTGAATCTGTTTGTCACTTCCACTGTATAATCGTAAAGGATTTGATTCAGGTCATACCTTAATGGCCTAGTGGTTTTCCCTACTTTCTTCAATTTAAGTCTGAATTTGGCAATAAGAAGTTCATGATCTGACCTACAGTCAGCTCCCAGTCTTGTTTTTGCTGACTGTGTAGAGTTTCTCCATCTTTGACTGCAAAGAATATGATCAATTTGATTTTGGTGTTGTCCATCTGGTGATGTCCAAGTGTAGAATCTTTTCTTGTGTTGTTGGAAGAGGGTGTTTGCTATGACCAGTGTGTTCTCTTGGCAAAACTCTATTAGTCTTTGCCCTGCTTCATTCCGTATTCCAAGGCCAAATTTGCCTGTTACTCCAGGTGTTTCTTGACTTCCTGCTTTTGCATTCCAGTCCCCTATAATGAAATGGACATCTTTTTTGGGTGTTAGTTCTGAAAGGTCTTGTACGTCTTCATAGAACCATTCAACTTCAGTTTTATTGGTTGAGCCATAGACTTGGATTACTATGATATTGAATGGTTTGCCTTGGAAATGAACAGAGACCATTCTGTCCTTTTTGAGACTGCATCCAGGTACTGCATTTTGGACTCTTTTATTGACAATAAGGGCTACTCCATTTCTTCTAAGGGATTCTTGCCCACAGCAGTGGTCATCTGAGTTAAATTCACCCATTCCAGTCCATTTTAGTTCACTGATTCCTAAAATGTCAATGTTCACTCTTGCCATCTCCTGTTTGACCACTTTCAATATACCATGATTCATGTACCTAACATTCCAGGTTCCAATGCAATAGTGTTCTTTACAGCATCAGACTTTACTTCCATCACCAGTCACATCCTCAGCTGGGCGTTGGTTTTGCTTTGACTCTGTCTCTTCATTCTTTCTGGAGTTATTTCTCTAGTTACTGATCTCCAGTAGCGTATTGGGCACCTACTGACCTGGGGAGTTCCTCTTTCAGTATCCTATCATTTTGCCTTTTCATACTGTTCATGGGGTTCTCAAGGCAAGAATACTGAAGTGGTTTGCCATTCCCTTCTCCAGTGGACCACATTCTGTCAGACCTCTCCACCATGACCCATGCATCATGGCCCTACATGGTATGCCTCATAGTTTTGTTGAGTTAGACAAGGCTGTGGTCCATGCGAATAGTTTGATTAATTTTGAAATTCCTCAAAAGACTAAAAATAAAAGTGCCATGTTATCCTGCAATCCCACGCCTGGGCATATACCCAGACAAAACTGTAATTCAAAAGGATACATATATCCCAGTGTTCACTGCAGCACTATTTAGTGTCAAGACAGGAAGGCAACCTAAATATCCAGGTGTCAATGAGTGTATAAAGAAGATGAGGTACATATATACAATGGAATACTACTCAACCATAAGAAAAAATGAAATAATTCCTTTTGCAGGAACACGGATGGACCTAGAAATGATTCTACTAAGTGAAGTAAGCCAGGCAGAGAAAGACAAATGCCATATGATATCACTTATATGTGGAATCTAAAATATGACACAAATGAATTTACCTATAATACAGACAAACTCACAGACGTAGACACAGACTTGTGGTTGCCAAGGGGAGGGAAAAGCAGATGGACTGGAATTTTAGGATTAGCAGATGCAAACTGTTATATATAGGATGGATATAAACAACAATGCCCTACTGTATACCACGGGGAACTATATTCAATATCTTGTGATAAACCACATGGAAAAGAATGTGAAAAAGAATGCATGTATTTGTATAACTGAGTCACTTTGCTGTTTGGTGGAAATGAACACAACATTGTAAATCACCCATACTTCAATAAAACAAAATTTAAAAAAAAGAAATCGGCAAATTAAATACCTGTGGTAGAGTTTTTTATAGAGATCGATATCGTTGGCACTTATGTTCAGCTTCATAAAGCTTGTGGCTCCGCTGTCATCTGCTATTCCTTGGCTAGAATAAAAACTATTCCTAAAAAAAAGACAGAAAGTCTTACTTAAAATAATAGTTTTGCTGCGAGCATTTGCAAACCCTATGCTATAGCTATATCATAGTACTTCTCTTATACGACACGCAGGTTAAGAGCATTTTGGAAAACAAAAACACATCTTCTAATTAAGTGACACCACATTATAACCATCCAATAAACCTGAAGTGTCAGGGGACAGTCCTCTATCAGTCGTGTTTCGAATCTAAGCTGGATCAGGATAAAAAAGCAGTGAGAATATAGATGTGCGAGGACGTATAGTGTAACCAAACATATAAAGTAACCGCATGTCCAAATGCTCCCAGTGGTAAAATGCAGACCCTGAACCAGGACGAGACATCCCTACGTCATTCACAGCGACACAGTGACACCACAGCTAGGGGAGGGTGGCATTTGGAAGTAGTTCCCTAGCTAAGATGGCAACTTTTTTATCCAGTGATAATTCATTTTGAAAACTGGCAAAGGGTGAAGAGGCTAGATTTGCAGAGAAGTCACATGGGGACACACCCAAGGAGGAGACGGGGGCAGTAGAATGGCCCAGCCTCTCCCTGGAAGGCTGGGCTGGCAGGCGTGCTCCGATGAGTCCCTGGCTGGAGCCTTCTCTGGTGGCTACATGAGCGATGTATTCTCTCACCGATAAGTCCAGTGATCAGCTCTCTCTGTTCAAAAGCCCCCAGTGCCTCCTGCACTCCTGCAGTGAAGCTCTCACAGATCTGTGCCCTCCGACCTCCCCCGCAGTCCTCCCCACTGGACCCCCACCTCCAGCCCCCACCCAGGAGGCGAGCTGAGTCAAGGCTTCCACCTTGCACTGGAGTCTCCTCAGGAAATGAGTCTCTCAAGGCCCTCAGCCAGCACCTGGGACCCTGGTGACCTCGGCGCTGGACAGCCCCAAGGAACCAGGAGCAGATGGAGGCCCAGGAGGAGGTGGGGCTGGGGGTGTGGGGCACACGCTCCCCTGCTGGTTCCCTGGGGCAGCTTTGGGGAGAAGACAGAGGTGCGTGGTGTGGGTGGGCTGGCACCTCCGGGGAGGGGCAGCGCTGATTCTATGCTCTTTGCCTGTCACCATCACCAGGGAGGACGAGGGGCTCGGAACTCACCGGTAGCCCATGTCCTGGCAGGCCGCCCTCCCGTAGCTCTCACTCCAGTCGTCCTGGCACACGGGGTGCCAGGACTTCCTCTGTGCTGAGTACACCTGAAGGATGAAGTTCGGTCCATAGAGGCGAACTGCGGGAAGGGAGGCTCCGGTGAGTCCCAGACCGTGACCTTCATCCTGTCCTCACGTGGGCTCCACCCTCCCCGGACACAGAGGCTCCAGAGGGCTTGGCTCCCACTCCCCAGCTACACACAGGAGATGCCCAGAGTCTAGCCTTTCCTCCCAAAATGTGCCCTTCACCCGAGAGAGCTGAAAACAGGTATTCAGACAAAAAGGAACATCGTGCACACATGTTCGTGAGAGCATTATTCACAGGAGCTCAAAGCGGGTAACATCCAAACGTTCATCAACGGAGGAACACACAGAACGCAGTCCTTGCACACGATGGAACGCTGTTCTTCCATGAAAGGGCATGAAACAGACGCGACACAGCAGGCATGAACGTTCACACAGGACTGACACTCTCCTGACTGAAAGAGGCCAGGCACAGGCCCACACACCGTAGGGCCCCCTTTCTGCGAAACATGTGGAGGAAGAAATCTATGGGGACAGAAAGCAGATTCGTCGTTGCTTAGGGCCTGACATCCAGGCTCAGGCTGCCTTGGAGCAACCAGCTAGCTCATTTCCTGATGCTTCCGTGGTGNCCCCCTTTCTGCGAAACATGTGGAGGAAGAAATCTATGGGGACAGAAAGCAGATTCGTCGTTGCTTAGGGCCTGACATCCAGGCTCAGGCTGCCTTGGAGCAACCAGCTAGCTCATTTCCTGATGCTTCCGTGGTGAGCGATTCCATCCACCATGTGAGTGGATAAACCAACTGTAAGGGCATCCAGACAGTGGAATATGATTCAGCCCTAAAGAGAAATGAGCCATCAGGCTGTGAAGAGACATGGAGGAAGCGTAAGTGCGCATCAGTCAGTGATGGAAAAGGCTACACACAGCCTGCAGGATTCCAACTCTACGACACTTGAGAAAAGGCAAAAACATGGAGAGAGCAGTGGTTTTCTGATGAGAAAGTGGTTTCAAGACAGTGGGGTGAGGGGCTGAAAGCTTCTACCCGTGGCTCAGCCTTTGTGGTGACCAGCGCCCCCAGGAGCCATTCAGTAGCCACCCAGAATCGCCTCATAGAACAAAAGACCCTTCTATCACCCGGGAAATGACAAGAGCCTC
>SJYV01055032.1:0-10552 GCA_006410875.1 Neotragus pygmaeus
TTTTTTTTACAATAGCCAAGACATGGAAGCAACCGAGTTCCCATCAGTAGATGACTGGATTAAGAAGATGTGGTAATACAACAAAAGATTGAGAAAGTATGTATATACATACTATATATATATACACAAAAGAACAATTACCTGGGGGCTAAGGTGGTAGGGTGGAAGTAATCAAGGACTTCTAGTATTACTTGTAATATTTAACTTTTTAAGAAGCAAATGTGTTCATGTATTACTTATTCAAAAAAACTAATAGTACAAAAAATGTTTCAAGTCACTGAGCTCAGAACAGGATAGCCTCTAGAGTGATAGTCATCTCTGATATAAAGTGGTACATATTTTGTTTTACATGAGCAATTTGAGGATCGCTGCAGAAAACATTTCTTTTTCCTTCTCTCCTTCTCTCCATTCTTAGTTTCAGTTAACGGTCTGTCTCAATTAAGTTAGATTTCTGTTAATTGATCATTTAATCTTTAAGCATTATTGTGACAAGCTTGGGAGTCCTTTAGTTATTCTTGGAAAATAATTTTATTCAAACTCCATAGGGAATATGTCTTGCTCTTTCCTCTTGTCAGGAAGCCATAATGCTTTGCCAGCACTATCTTACCTTTTCCCTGATTTCTTTGCCTTTGCTGTTTTGCTTCCTGCTATTTAACAGATGTAGGGTGTCTGTGTTTTAACTGTTACTCCTTCATATATATTGGAGAGTGTACTTGGAACTCATTTGGAAAAGTGGGGTGGGGGTGGGGCCGAAGGTGACTGTTTATTCAGAGCACTGAGAAGCCAAATGCAGGAACTCTACCAAGGTAATAAATGGAAAGGAAAGCCTGCGCTGTCTGTGTTCTTTCCATTTCAGAACTATCCTTATTTCCCAATGGCAAAGAGCAAATTAGCCCTTGCAAATTTATATGGATTGGCTCATACCAGCAATATATATGGGCTTCCCTGGTGGCTCAGATAATAAAGAATCTGCCTTCAATCCAGGAGACCCACATTTGATCCCTGGGTAGGGAAGATTCCCTGGACAAGGGAGTGGCAACCCACTCCAGTATTCTTGCCTAGAGAATTCCATAGACAGAGGAGCCTGGAGGGCTACAGTCCTTGGGGTCATAAACAGTCAGACATGACTGAGCAACTAACATGCACACACAGCAACATATATACTAAAGAAAAACACAAGCAAGCATTAGTAGTTGAAATCAGATGGGTTTCAGACATGCTGTGATATGGTGTGAAGAGGACGCTATGACACTGAAGGCAAGTGTCCTTGTTGAGGCATCTGCTCAAAAAAGCCAATAGGTCCAATGCTGCTGTAAGACCAAGAAGTCTTCTCTGAGAGGTTGCTTTGCACAAAAAGGAACTACAGAATTTTCCAATATTAACCACATATTGTCTGAAAAGTGTTACAACTACCACTGTTAGAAAGATCTCTGTCTACTTTCATTCTCACCAACCAACCAACCAGGGGCCTCCCAGGGTGGGGAAAAATAGGGAACTGTCACTTTGCTAAGGGATGTTCAGCTCCACTGAGTTGGGGACAGAGTTGGATGTCTGTAAGAGAAATTTAACTTTAGGGTGTAAATGACTGAATTTGCTCCCTTTCATTTAATAAGTTCCAGGGTGGGGTGGGGGTGAAGGAAGAAGCTGAAGGTGAAAGAAGTGGTTGGCAGGTTGCTCAAAGTCTAGAAGTTCTTAATCAGCTGACACAGACTGCAAGCCCCCAGGCTCCCTGCTTTCACACGAAGGGCACTTTTTCATTTCTGGTTCTCATTTTTAAAGCAGAAGTTTAAAACAGTACAATATTCTCTCATGTGGGGTTTTGCTTTAAACTACTGAAGACGAGGGGTAGGTGAAACAGCATGTGACCACCGAGTCAGAGAGGTGTCCATCCTCAGACCCAGACTGTGAAGTAGGGACTTTTTGATGTGGTCATTAATGTCAAGCCTGTCGGAAGGAGGCCTTTGATTCAAAGGCTCAAGGAAGACAAGAGGTGCAGCCCAGGAGAAATACGAAGTAGGGGCCCAGTCCCTTTTAGGGGGCTCCCTCCCACTCTGTCTATGGTCAGTCGGTCTCCTTGAAAACAGTTATTTCACATCTTGGGGCATATAGATTTTCAATACTATCAGGCTTTCTTAAAGTTATCAGACATTCTTAGCGAAGTCAAATTAAGTTTACATTTTAAAAATTCCATTAAAAATCAGATATTTAAATCTGTTTTAAGAAGCTGGTTAAAGAAATTAACCTGGCTAATAAAAACCAGACCTGTTTTTTTTTTTTTTTTTTTTAAGAGTTAAATAGATACAAGCCTCTCAGTGTCTCTGGGGTAGCTCTGCCTGGTCTGATCCANTTAAAAAATTCCATTAAAAATCAGATATTTAAATCTGTTTTAAGAAGCTGGTTAAAGAAATTAACCTGGCTAATAAAAACCAGACCTGTTTTGTTTTTTTTTTTTTTTAAGAGTTAAATAGATACAAGCCTCTCAGTGTCTCTGGGGTAGCTCTGCCTGGTCTGATCCACCCTCCCTCAGGAACTTTGAGAGTGTTGCACTGTCTTCTTGGACACCTGGCACAGGCTTGCCTTGCAACGTAAAAGAAACAGCAGTTGTGATCATTGGCATTAATAGTGTGGCTTCCAGAGCAGGGAGCCTAGAATTATTATCTATCTGTCCTCTTCCACTCAAAGAGAGAGCATCAGCAGCCATCGAAATTTTTGGTTCTCCAGAAGGCAGGAAAGAGCAATATTTATTTCTCAACGTCCAAAGGGAAATTACAAAATCTCAGTGGTAGATAAATGCTTAAATACTTAATGCAATAAATCCTACCCGATTAAAAGCTATCCGCAGTGGGATAAATTTCTGACTGAGAATTAATAATAGAGACGCAGGCTTCCCTCTCAGGGTAGAAACACAAAACTGCTCCATCTCCTCCTTATACCTTTAACCACAGAGGAAGCTCTGTGGTTCAGAAAACCCTTCTTCCTACTCTAATCTGCACAATGTCCAACCATTCCTTGAGAGGGCAGGCTCACCTCATTGTCCTGGTGATTAATCTCACTGAGGTTTGACTGTTGCACCAGGACTGTTAGGAGCCTGTGAAGAAAAACAAGAGAAATGGCTTTAAAGAACAGAACCTGTATGAGAACACAACCTTAGAAATACAGTCTGCTGAAGGCCTCCAAATGACCAGATGCCCTTTGCATTTACTAGGGGAGAGATCTATGGGAAAGAAGCCAGGGTGATAGGTAAGAAGGCCCAGGAAGGCAGGTAGGAGGAAGACCTCTGTCTCTTCTCTCCCTTCCTCCCTATCTTAGTGCTTCTGGAGAGTGAAAGGAAATGCAGAAAACAAATCCTCAGGCTTATCTTATTCACTAGACCAGTATCCCTTTGTGTTCATTCTAAGAAGCAAAGTTCTCTAGTGCTTATTCTTTATTCATTTTGCATAACTTCGAGTGCTTTCAAATTGCTTCACCACTTGGAACATGTGTCATACCTTCTAAATGTATAGGTTATACCTGGAGGCAGTCAGCATTTACAATTTTGCTTATTCTTTCTAAAACAAAATATCTAAGCATGCAGTCACAGTTATCAGTGTGAAACAACTGCTGATGATTCCCAAGTTCAATGTCTTATCCCACTTGGGACACATACATGGTTGACTGAGGTCAACATTCCATCTGTGGGAGAGAAGCAATTGAGTTTAGTACTTAGGAACCCAGACTCTGGAGCCAGACTGCCTGGGTTCACATTCCAGTTCTGATACTGACCAACTCTGTGACCACAGGCAAGTAACTTAACTTCTTTGTACTTATGCATCCTCATCCGTAAAATGGGGGGAATAAAAGTGCCTACCTTATAGCTCAGGGTGAGGATTAAGTGAGTTAATATGCAGACAGCATTTTAGGCATGCCTGGAGCACAGTGTTATTTCTAGAATACTTAACCCTGGAAGTTTTAACCCAGGCTCCATCTCAGAATTCCCTGAGGAGATTTTTTAAAACCACAAACACCTGGGTTGTATATTCAAGGTTTCTGACTCAGTAGGTCTGGAGAGAAGCCCAGCTTCTACCGTTTAAATAAACTGTTCAGGAAATTCTTATAAACAATCAAATTTGGAAACTGCTGAGGAAGATGCTGAATGAATTAGTCAATGAACAGTCATTGTCATAGAATTGTGTCCCCTGCCCCCCAATTTATATGTTAAAGCTCTAACCTAGTGTGTGTGCATGCTCAGCTGCCTTAGTTGTGTCCGACCCTTTGCGACCCTATGGACTGTAGCCCACCAGGCTCCCCAGTCCATGGAATTCTCCAAGCAAGAATACTGGAGTGGGTTGCCATGCCCTCCCTCCTCCAGGGGATCTTCCTGACCCAGGGATGGAACCTGAGTCTCTTGTGTCTCTTGCACATTTTAGTGCCCTAAGATGTGACTGTATTTGGAGATAGAGCCTTTAAAGAGGTAGCTAAAATGGGGGCTTCCCCGGTGGTTCAGATGGTAAAGAATCCACCTGCAATGCAGGAGACCTGGGTTCAATCCTTGGTTCAGGAAGATCCTCTGCAGGAGAAAATGGGAACCCACTCCAATATTCTTGCCTGGTGAATTCCCTATATAGTCCACTGCTTCAAAAGAGTCAGACACAGCTGAGCAACTAACACACACACACACAGACACACACACACACAAGTTAAAATGTAGGATGGTTACAGTGGGCCCTAATCCCATTTGATTAGTGCTCTAGTAAAAGAGATTAGGACACACAGAGTGACAGAAAGACATGCTCATGGTGGGCTTCCCTGGTGGCTTAGGTGGTAAAGAATCTGCCTGGAATGCAAGAGACCTAGGTTTGATCCCTGGGTTGGGAGGATCCTGTGGAGAAGGGAATGGCCACCCACTCCAGTATTTTTGCCTGGAGAATCCTATGGACAGAGCAGCCTGGCAGGCTACAGTCCATAGGGTCCCAAAGAATTGGACATGACTGAATGACTAACACTTTCACTTCACTTTTGCAGTGGAATGGCCATTTGGAGAGACAGCAAGAGGATGGTAATTGAAAGCCAAGGAGAGAGTTTCTGAGGAAACCAAGCCTACTGGCACTTTGATGTTGGACTACCAGTCTTCAGAGCTGTGAAAAAATAAATTTCTGTTGTTTAAGCCACCCAGCCTGTGGTACTTTGTTGCGGTCATCCCAACAGCAAACGAAACTCACCAAGACAATAAACAGTTGTCTATGTGGAAACAATTTAAAAATTCAGAAATTATTTTGGAAGAATTATTTGAAGAATAAAATGGCTTGTCTTTCTGCTGAATCAGATTTTCATTGTTGCTCAGCTTAGGTTACACCTAAAGGTCCTAAGTATTAAATTGCTTAATACTGATCAGAGGTATTGATCATGCTGCATTTCAAAGAGTACTTCCTTTCAGTGAGGGTGATATAAACAGGAAGCTTAAGGGGTGCTTGGCTTTTTTTTTTTTTTTTAATTTTTACAATGTTGTGTTGGTTTCTGCTCTAAAACAACGTAAATCAGCCATAATCATACATATATTCCCTCCCTTTTGAGTCTCCTTCCCTCCCCCCACCCACCCCTCTAGGTCATCACAGAGCAACGGACTGGGCTCCTTGTGTTAAATCTAGTCTTATCACTGATTTGGGGAGGCCAGGACAATGCTGTGATTTAAATCTCGTTTCACCACTGTATGACCTTTCTGAGCTTCTGGTCCTCACTGCTGTAAAAAGGATAATAACAGTGACAGTGGTGGTGAGAGTTAAATAATGTTACAGGTGTAAAGCTCCTGCTGCTACTGCTGCTAAGTTGCTTCAGTCATGTCCAACCCTGCAACCCCATAGACGGCAGCCCACCAGGCTCCCCCGTCCCTGGGATTCTCCAGGCAAGAACACTGGAGTGGGTTGCCATTTCCTTCTCCAATGCATGAAAGTGAAAAGTGAAAGTGAAGTCGCTTAGTCAAGTCCGACTCTCAGCGACCTCATGGACTGCAGCCTACCAGACTTCTCTGTCCATGGGATTTTCCAGGCAAGAGTAAAGGAACAGTGGCTATGACTGAAAATGGCACATTTATTTTATCCTTTCTGAATTCTAGAATTCTTCCATCAGGTGGGAAGATGCTACAAAAATAATTGCGTTAGATTAATATTGTTTTTTATGTTTTCCTTTACAGCTTCTTTATGAGGGAAGGGTAACTGGTGACTATCTTTCTTTCTCTCTTTCTTTTTCTCTTTCTCTCTCCTCCCCTCCCCTGCTCTCTCTTCTCTTCCCTTCCTCTGTCTCTCTCTGTCTGTCTCATTGATGGCCATGGTCTGATGTCTAGGGTACGTCTGGTGTAAGCACTGAGTGAAGGAGAATGAGAGGGAGCAGGGGGTCAGTTGTGTCCAGTCTGGTTATCCTTGGCTGACCCTGAGCAGACTGAGATCATCTGCAGTCAGACAGGCTTTTCTGGGGCTGCTCCAGAGCAGTGTGATCACATGTGGAGAAGCAAACTCTACCCAGATGGGAATGGAGGTGGGGAGATCAAGACCTCTTCTCACATCCTGGGTGAGCCTCCGAAGATCACGGAGTGAGCCCTATGCTGGATATTTCTTTTTGCCTCTCAGATCCAGCCTCTGCCCTGCAGATTCCTGCTTTCAAGGCTGACCTCCAACAATGTCATCATCCAGGTCCCCTGCCCTCTGACTTCCACTGGGTTTGGTCAGTGGGAGAACCTGCAAGAGGAAGGAGAGGAGTCACTTCCCTTTCTGACAATGACTTTTTTTCCTCTACAAAAGGCCCGGCTCCTGTCAGGTGGCCCTTCTCCTGCACTCCAATTACAACTACAACACAGTTTCCAATAAGAGCTTCCTTCCTCACCTCTTGTGAGGTCCGGGTGAAACATTTTCCTGCGTTAGGAGGAGAGTGGGGGTGGAGATTGTCACCATCTCATGTTAGTTGATTTCAAATGTGTTACTCGCTCAGTCGTGTCCAACTCTTTGTGACCCCATGGACTGTAGCCCGCCAGGCTCCTCTGTTCATGGAATTCTCCTCCAGGTAAGAATACTGGAATGGGTAGCCATTCGCTTCTCCAAGGGATCTTCCCAACCCAAGGATCGAACCCGGGTTTCCTGCATTGCAGGGAGATTCTTTTATCATCTGAGTCACTAGGGAAGCCCTAATTTCAGATAGCCTTTCATTAACTTTCTTAGTCATCCCTATTTCATGTTTTCCCTGTCATGACTCTGAGTGATCTATGCAAATCTATTCTACTTGCCTCCATTTACTTCCTAAGCCACTAAGTCATCAATCTTAAAGCTGGTACAAATTTACAGATGAGTATTCTCTCTCTCTCTCTCCCATTTTATGAGAACAAATGACCCAATGCACTACATTGCTTGCCAAGGCCAGCACACATTGCCTTGGTTATCCAGCTTGGACAGAACCCAGGTGTCTGGTTTCAGCCTGGTGCTTCTATATTGTTCCATGGTTCAGAGGCAGTCTGCAAGAAACTTGTCCCATATCTGTCTTAATGACCAGTGGACTTGCAGACCTCTTAGTTTTGTTTTCTTAGTGCCCCTGTTATGCGCTAAGCTTACCCAGGAGTATTTATCCCATAACCCCCAAGTCCATCCATTACCACTAGCTAAAACTCTATCCATCTCTCAGATCTCCAGCCACAGCATCAGGCCCACCTCCTCCCAGCTGTCAGGACAGCAGACCCAGGTCCCAGCAGACAGGCAGAGTGGGGATGATGAGAGCAGAGAGGCTGGGGCCAGACTGCCTCTGTGAGATCCCCTGCTCCCTCACCAATCAGCCAGACCTTGGATTCATTAGGAAACTCTCAGTGTGCACATTTTATGTGTATGTGTAAAATAAACATAACACCTCTTTTCTAAAGATCTGTTGTAACTGTAAATGAGTCAATGCCCGTAAGGCTGTTAGAATGGACTTTATATACTATAATAAATTCTATATAATGATTGATTTCTTATTACAAAAGGTCCTACCCCTTATATCTTGGGGTCCCCTGATTGCCATGAGGTGATTGGTTGGCCAGGGAGAGCTCAGTTAGAAGTATCCTGGAAAGAAGTGAGGCTTGTCTCCTGGAGCTTCTCTGTTTTGCTGGCCCCTTGGGCTCACAGTCCTGAAGCTGGCTTGGCCTGGGGATGACTGAGGAAAAGGGTCCCCAGGGCTGCCGTCTGCTGTCCTGTCCCAGAATCTGCCCAGTGGTGGGAGTAAGCTGCCATGAAATATCCACTGCAGATTAGGATGCATCATCTCAAAACTAGAGAGCGGGATCCCAAAGAAATGATTTCCTTCCTCCCTCTAGCTGCAATCAAAAGAATAGAAAGAGGCAGAGCTGCCGGCACTTCGTCAAGGAAAAAAAAAAAAAAAATCTGCTGGTAACCATGGAGACGATGAAAATGACTTTCAGAGAGCCCTGTGACTGCTTTCAGAGGAAATCGCTGCTTGCCTTCCAACTCTAGCATGCACAACGTTGTACAAACACAACTGCCTGCTCTTTGCAGCTTTGTTAATGATCATGCCCCTTCTTTCACATCGGCGCCCTCTGAATGTCCTAGCCAAGGAAGCAAGAGGAGCCATGGGGAGCTGAAAGGCAGAAAGTTCAGACCTGCTGAGAAGTGGAGTGTTCAAAGCAAGGGGACTCATGAGGTGGAACTCGTGCTCCTTTGCTTTTGTCCATCCAGCTTGCCCTCTTAATTAGAGGTCCTTCCTCCCTGCAGGAGCTTAGATTCCCCACTGAGCTATCGCTTAGCTAAGGCTGCACATTGACTGGCTGGTTTGCTAGCGAGTTGTTTCCATCAGAGAACCAAAATCTCTCTGGAGGCAAAGGGCTGACTGAAGTGTCCCCGTGGCCAGTTTACAAGCTGCTTCAGTTTTTTGAGACTTCACTCTAAATAGTCTCCAGTAAGCACCTAGTGGAAGGAGTGTGTGCTGTTTGGAAATCTAGGGATGAGTAAGTAGGTTTTAAAAGGAGTCTGAGTACCTGAGTACAAGTCCACAATGTGGCCAGCACGTATGCTTATGATTAGAAGAAAAATATACATGCATGTACACTGACGAAGGCAGAGAAGGGAGTTTCAGAGGAGCTAATGGTTGAATTTGATGTTCACTGGGTTCTAAAATCTTGCAATGCTCTAGGTCCCAAGGTTAAAACAAACGGGAGTGCTGTTTATACCCTGATGAACTTCACAGGAAATGTATGCTCATGTCAGTGAATACAGGACTGTGTGTACATGTACCTGTGTGGTTGTATTTTTTGTGGACCTGTGTGTGTTAAGGTGGAAAAGGCCAGGGTGGCGGTATTCGGGGTTTCGTTCTTTAGTGCTGATCAATTGCACCTTTTTATTTCTGTCTTCCATCATCATCATCATCATCAATATTCTCACCCTCATCATTGTCACTAACAGTGAACACTGACAATTGATGCTGCTCAGTGCTTTCTCACATATTTTCTCATTTACTTCTGCCTCCTTACCTAGGAGGTAAGTACTGTATTACTCCTACTTTCTAAAACAGAAAGCTGGACCTTAATATGTTAACTTGCCCAAGATAATAGTGTCTACAAGAGATGGAGCCAGATTCATCCTCAGCCACTCTGACGCCCGGGCTGGCACCCCTGCCCACCCTTTACCTCCATCCAAAAAAAGGATTTTAGGTGGTTTGCAGATACATATAGTAAGACAAGATCACAAGAAGAAAGTAGGCAGAGAGAAAATGAGGGTAGGATAAATAACACATAATTATGGTCCTATGTGCAGGCCAGAGGTGAGACACAAATTGGGTTTTGAGTTTTCTAAATATATAAAGAGAGAAACCTGATCATAAGTCACAGTGTCCACATAGTAAAAATAATTCATCAGAAGCAGCACAGGAATTCCTCCGTTAGTAGAAATTTTTCTTGTGTGGTTTTTCAGAAAAGATTGTTTTTGGACACTGTAATGAACAAAATATTCCCTGACAATCAGACAATAAGGAGTTCTGTAAGGCTGTTTCTTTTTTTGTTTTGACTACATTGCCGGGAGCTGCCATGGGAGATCCCACCCATGACAGGGTCATGTGGAAGAGAACTGTTAAGCAAAGCTTCAGGACTCAATGGGCTCCCTAGGCTTTCTCGAGTATCTACCCCAAAACCAGAATCTGTCTGTTTTACTGTTTTATGACATTCACCAACTCCTCTGACATTAACAGGGGGCTAACCCTGACCACCTTTCTCTAGAAAAAAATCAACTTAGGGTTATAGCTAATAAGTCTCCTGGACATGAGAGGAATATTTCAAATCAAACCCCCTCTGTTAGCGTTCTAGCTTGCTTGGCAGGTGTATCCAGACACTTACAGCTATGCATACAATTATTAACAGCCTTCCAATTGTGAGAAGCACGCAAAGCCTAAAACATAGAGCCTTTCAAAGAGTTAAAAGTTACTAAAGTAGTGCTAGTGCTGGTGTAGGATTTCATTATTGGGCCAATGCTTGTTGCTAAGTTCCCATATCTCTTATCCACTGTGCACCTGAGAATGCATTAGTTAACATAGTGAGAATGCAAGAGAAACAAGT
>SJYV01055034.1:0-19167 GCA_006410875.1 Neotragus pygmaeus
GCTGGATGGCATCACGGACTCAATGGACACAAGTCTGAGTGAACTCCGAGAGATGGTGATGAACAGGGAAGCCTGGCGTGCTGCAATTCATTGGGTCATAGAGAGTCGGACACGACTGAGTGATTGAACTGAACTGATATACCATAACTTCATGATCTTTTCTATGAAATGTTTTTTAGTTGTGTATTTTTAAATTATCATTGCAATGAATATCTTCATGTATACAGCTGGTCTTTTATTGTTGCTTCTGTTCTCTTATATTATTTAGCCATGATAGATGCTCTATAGGGGGTTATGGCATCAAAGAAAAAAATTGGCAACGTGATTGTCCTGTGACTTAGGATACAAGTTACCACGCTCTGCCTCTCACTCTATGCCCAGGAATGAATGAAAGTGTCTGTCCTCCATTTAAAGCATCCTTTTATTTTCAGAACATCTTACTTAGAACTGTTGCCATAGGAATTGATTTCTTAAGTGCCACCGTGGTCAGCAGAGAAATAAGGAGCTCTGGGTTCCCTGACTTGAGAATGCGTTGGGGAGAGTGCCATCTGCTCCCTGTATTGCACATTCTTTCTATCCCACCATCCCTCCTGGCACGAGGTGCAGTCTTGCTGCGACCATCATTGGTCATTCCGCTCTCTGTGGTCGGGGTTGTCTGTAGCCAGTTGGTATGAGGCCCTGCTTCCGTCTCCCCTGGGCGTGCATGAACTGTAAATACAGACACACACAGGAGAGACGGGGATGCCTTGGAAGCTCCTCATCCATTTCCACTGGGGGCCTGTGAACAAGTGACTGGCTGCTCATGAAGATTGTGTCCCAGTGAGGAGGAGGCGCATGGGAGGAGGGAGAGGGAGGCATTTGTGGAAACATATGTTGGATTCTTTTCATTTTCCTCTGGTGACGATGATTGATGGCATCTAGTGAGCCCCCATTTGTCACTTCCTTGGTTCAGCTGGTAGTTGGGGGAGGGAGAAATCAATAAGGGCTGGGCCAGGGAAGGAAGAGGCTCTTGATGTGGTCATGAGATGCTGTTTCTTACAAAGTTAACCATGAGTGTCTTCTCATGCTGTACTGGGATACTAACAGCCACTCTTTTAGACTCTAAAAGAACCAGCCTTCATACCTGTATCTTATTCCCCGTTGCCAGAAAAGGGTTCACTTTGATCACAAGATACTTATAGTTTAAAGGGAATCAGGGAATGAAGGAAATCCATACTGGATACCACTTTGGCCAATTCTGTGTCTTATATTTTGAAATTGGGTTTGCCTTTAGCTATGCAATTCTCTTGGTGATAACTGAATATTGAATATTTGGCTAGGAAGTAGAAAAAGGCTGTAAAAAGGAGAGTTGAGGGTAGGAAGGAGCGTGGTAAATTAGCTAAGTTTACAATGATCTTATTAAGCTTGTTGCTTTCATTTTCCTGCCTACGTTGGGACAAAAAATGTTTAAAAGTGCAAGAACAGTGATTATTTTGTGGTTAGGTCATGTGCGCAATACAGCCAAGCCCAGGAAGTAGAATCTGCTTCATCAAGTCTTTAGTCTGTTACTTTGGCCAAAATTTGTGCGGAAGCCTCCAATGAGGGTAGACTTGCCAAGAGACTGCTGCTGCGTCCTTCTGGTACTTTCTTCTTTACTTTTCCTCTGCTCCCAGCTCATGGTTATCTTGCAGAATGGAAGGTACTTTTTTTTTTTTAATATACATAATTTTATTACAAGATTGTAAAAAAAGCAAAATTGTAACATTGTCATTCTAGAAAACCCAAAATTTGCTATCAATGCTAATTTCTAAGAGTTTGCTTTGCTGCCATAGACAAGTCAAGAAGTTAAAGAAACCATGACATATTTTGAAACGCTCAACATCAGACAGAACCTTTAAAATCTAACTGTATGTAGTAACCCCTCAAAAAGCTACAACCTGAATTTTTAAAAAAGTATTTTCTCTAAAAGGATCATACCAGCTATACAAAAATCTGTGCAGCTTTTATACTGAAGCTAATATTGAGCTGCACTTGAACCCACGTTCTTAGCAAAACAATTGTCTTGAGCACACAGGCAGTCTCCACACACACATCATTACAGGATAGCCATTTATTTCTCGTCTTCCTCCTCACATTCATCTTCCTCTTCCAGTTCATTCTTTTTTCCTGGAGCCCACTGGCCTGCCAGGGCTCTTCTCTGCCAGTTCGCTCTTGCCCTTGGCACAGTATGCAGCAATATCCTTTTCCTTATTTCTTTAGCTTAGCCGCTTTTCTGTTCATGCAGCTTTTTATCTTTGACTGACTGCTCAGACCACATTTTACCCGATTTCTTTGCAGTATCCCCAGTGGATAAGCCAGGGTGTTAGCTTTTGATCTTTGGGTGGTGTTGGGAGCAAATGACCACACCAGCTTCGTCTCAGCTGTGGCAAGTTCTGACGAAGCCGGGCGGCAGAATCCAGTCTTTGAGTTCAGTTCTCCATGGCACTTTGATCTCTGGTTTTGCTGCAGGCTGGCTGAGGGCCCCAGTCGCCTCCATCCAGAAGACTTTATGTCTTACATGTTCAGGGAGGTGCAGCCAGGCTGCTCGGGTGTTTAGGATGCAGCTTGGAGAACATGTGGTGTCTGGGATCCTTTAGAACATTACACTAAACTGATGCTCACCTGCCTACCTCCTTTTTCTTCCTTCTGGCCAGCATTTGTTTCTTGAACACCTGTTTTCTACCAGGTGACGCCACAGATCTGGCTTTCCTGGTGGCTCAGATGGTAAAGAACCCACCTGCTGAATGCAGGAGACATCAGAGACTTGGGTTCGATCCCTGGATCGGGAAGATCCCCTGGAGGAGGAAATGGTAACCCACTCCAGTATTCGTGCCTGGAGAATCTCATGGACAGAGGAGCCTGGTGGGCTGCAGTCCATGGGGGTCACAAAGAGTCGGACACGGCTGAAGGACTAACCACCACCACCACTCACTCCACAGGTGGTATCTGTTTTAGTTCTCCTGACATCTCTGTGGGGCAGCTGGAGTTGTACCCAGCTTTTGAAAAGAAGAAATTGTGGCCCAGGGAGATGGTTGCACACAAAGATGGTCACGACGAATTGTAGAACCAGGTCTGATGCCAGATTTTGGGGGGCCCACAGTCTGGGACACAGCTGCACCACATAGACACATCTGAAAGGGCGAGCAGCCTCTTCAGCCAGCCCAAAAGAAGGTGTTCACCTTCATCTTGTATGATGGCAGCAGGGTCTATGAAGATCTGAACTGGCTTGTTTTAGAAAAGGCTTCACTGTGAGTTTCTGCTTAAGAAATGAACCTTCCAGGACTTCCCTGGCGGTCCAGTGGCTAAGACTCCACACTTCCCAATGCAGGGTGCCTGGGTTTGATCCCTGGCCAGAGAACTAGATCTTCCATGCTGCAACTGAGAGTTCATATGCTACAACTATAGATCCAGCGTGCCACATGAAGACAGAAGATCCTGTGTGCTACCACTAAGATCCAGTGCAACCAAATAAATAAAAAATGAATAGTAAATATTTAAAAATGAACCTTCCTAGACAGTGAACTTAGGCCTTGTTCACCGTATTCATCTTAGACAGTTTGTCAGAGCAGATAGGATTGTGGTGGACACATGTGCGATGGAGGTCACAATCTGGATGAGAATCTCAGCTGTGTAGCTGTGAGCATGTTCCTTAACTCTCTGAGCCCCTTTCCTTCCCTGATAAAGGGGAATCATCCTGATTGAATCAGGCTAGTGTGTGAAATATTCATTTAAATGACGAACATTGTGCTAATCCCATGGGATCTGCTGTTGTTTGTGATTGGCATTATTGGTATGCCTGAAGCCCTATTAGAGTGGAAAGCTGGCTTGGGAACACATATCAATTTTTGTAGCTGCTGCTGCTAAATCGCCTCAGTCGTGTCCGACTCAGCGACCCTATGGACTGCTGCCTACCAGGCTCCTCTGTCCATATGATTCTCCAGGCAAGAGGACTGGAGTGGGATGCCATTGCCTTCTCCACAATATTTGTAGAGCCCTCCTTAAATACCATGTAAGCCCTAACTTGTGTAAGGCAATAACAGAGTATGTGTGTTGACAGGGGCTGGGCTGGGAGGCGGATGGCTTGGATTCATTACAGGAATGCTGTAGACTGTCATGAGAGGAGAAGGCATGTTTGACATAGCAAAGTGCTTGCTTAGCTGCAGCCCCACGGAAGTGTGCTTGGCAAACAAATAGTGCTGAAGGTCAGATGCGAACAATGACTTGTGTTGGCAGTTGGGCAGAATAGTCTGGGATATAGCACTGAGTAGTAAAAGCTGTGCTAGCTACTTCTCAGGGTGTTTATTTTGTGCCAAGCACTGTTCTCAGACTTTCTTCCAACTCACAACAGCCCTCTGAAACCATGCTACTACTATTCCCAACATTGCCGTTCAGTCACTAAGTCGTGTCCAACTCTGTGACGCCATGGACTGCAGCACGCCAGGCTTCTCTGTCCTTTACCATCTCCCAGAGTTTGCTCAAACTCATGTCCATTGAGTCAGTGATGCCCTCCAACCATCTTATCCTCTGTCGTCCCCTTCTCCTCCTGCCTTCAATCTTTCCCAGCATCAGGGTCTTTTCCAATGAGTCAGTTCTTTGCATCAGATGGCCAAAGGATTGGAGCTTCAGCTTCAGCATCAATCCTTCCAATGGATATTCAGGGTTGATTTCCTTTAGGNAATCTTTCCCAGCATCAGGGTCTTTTCCAATGAGTCAGTTCTTTGCATCAGATGGCCAAAGGATTGGAGCTTCAGCTTCAGCATCAATCCTTCCAATGGATATTCAGGGTTGATTTCCTTTAGGATTGACTGATTTGATCTTCTTGTTGTCCGAGGGACTCTCACGTATCTTCTCTAGCACCACAGTCTCCAACATATAGATTAGGAAACTTGAGATGCAGTCAGGTTTAATCAGTTCCCCAAGGGATACAGCAAGTGGCCAAGCTTGGGCTCCATCTCAGGCATTGGTCTCTAGAGTTGGTACTTTGAACCACAGGACTATACTCAGGCAAGATCCTTGCTTTTACAGCATTTACAGTCTAAGCAGGTGAGTCTGTCAAACCAATAAATACGATATAATCTGCCAAGTAGTAAGAAATGCAATGAAGAGAAATAATGTTGGGTAAGGAGTTTTAGAAGATGATGGGGGTTGATGGCTTACCTGGTGTGTTATTTGCTTGGACTGCTGTAACAAAATACCACAGGCTGGATAACATAAACAGCAGTTCATTTTCTCATGATTCTGGAGGCCTGTGGAATTGGTTTCTTCTGAGGCCTCTTTCCTGGACGTGCCAATGGCTGCCTTCTCACTGTGTCATCGGGTTTCCCTCTGGGCGTGCAGAGCCCTGGTGTCCCTGTCCTAATCGCCCCTTCTTATAAGTATTCCAGTCATTGGATTAAAGCTTCTCTAAATGGTCTCATTTAAACTTAATCATCTCTTAAAGGCCCTTCTCTGGATACAGTCACATTCTTGCGTACTGGGGGTTAGGACTTCAGTATATGAATTTGGAGGAAACATAGTTCTGACTACAACATTCTTCCCCAAATGTCTGTCCTTCTCACAGTCAAAATACATTCATCCACATCCCAGAAGCCCCCAGATCTTAACCCATTCTAGCATCAACTCTAAGTCCCAAATCTCATCAGAGTATCCAAATCAGGTGTGCCTGAAACTTGAGATATGATTCATCCTGGGGCAAAAATTCCTCTCCCATGATCCTAGGAAACCAGGGAAGTTTTGTGCTTCCAAAAGACGATGGAGGGACAGCCATACAATATACGACAGACATTCCCATTCTAAAGCCAAGAAATTAGAAGAAAGGAGGTGATGGATCCCCAGCAAGTCTAAAGCGCACCAGGACCCATTCTATCTGATTTTAAGGCTCTTGAATAATCTGCCTGGTGGCCTGTCCTTTGGGCTCACAAGGCTGGTAGCCCTGCCTTCCAGACCCTCAGAGGCAGCAGCCTGGCTCACCAAAACCCAAGGAGAGATAGTCTCGCCCTTTGCAACCAAGGAAGAGACGGCATCTGGGCCTGTTGTGGGGGAGGCAGCTCTGTGGATCTTTGAATCACCGTCAGGGTCCTTCTTCCCTTCTTGTGACGGGTAACACGGCCAGAAAGCCAGTTCCATCTCCTAGATCTCAAAGGTCTGAGAGCCTCCCCTTCTTGTCACGCTGTCTCTGTCCCCTTTAGTCTAAATGGTATAACCCCATCCCTAGACCTGACTTTTGCAGAGATGGCTGATTAAATCAATGAGTTGCATTCTCTATGCAGTAATTGTCCAGCCATACCCTCTGTGTTCACTTCAGAACACTTTTTCTCATTTTTTGCAATATATTTTTTAAATTTATTTTTTACTGAAGGATACTTACTTTACAGAATTTTGCTGTTTTCTGTCAAACCTCAACATGTCAACATGAATCAGCCTTTTGAAAAATTTTTGCAGTATTGATAAGGCTGCAAAATTTTCAAATATTCAGGTTCTACTTTTTGACCTTTTTTTTTTTTTTTTGCTTAATTTCTTCTCACTTTTCTCTCTCTACTTTTATATTTTACTAACAGCAGCATGGATGATCCAGGCTGCACTCTTGATTTTTTTTTTAAATTTCTGTTAGAGTCTAGTTGCTTTACAATGTTGTATTAGTTTCTGCTGCACAGCAGTGAATACATATACATGTATATATACATATACACATATATATACATATACATATACACACATACATGTATATATACGTATACACACATATACACATATACATATATACACAAACATGTATATATATGTATACACATACATATACACATATATATACGTGTATACACATATACACGTATATATACATATATACACACATATACATGTATATATATATGTATACACATGTATATACATATATACACACATATACATGTATATACACACACATACATATATACACACATATACACGTATACATACATATACACACACATATATATATACATATACATATATATCCCCTCTTTTTTGGATTTCCTTTCCTTTTAGGTCACCACAGAGCATTGAGTAGAGTTCCCTGTGCTATACAACAGGTTCTTATTAGTTATCTATGCTAATATATATTTTTTTATATAAATATATAAAAATAATATATAGTGTATAAATGCTAATCCCAATCTCCCAATTTCATTCCACCCCCACCTTTCTCCCTTGGTATCCATATATTTGTTCTCTATGTCCGATTTATTAATGTTTCATTTATTTTGTGTATTCATTAATGAGGATTCCACCTTTACTTTCTAAGCCTTACAGCCAGTCTGTTAACATGGCTAGAGGTATGAAAAAGGTGAACATACTTAACATTTTCCTTCTTTTCCTTAACATTTTCTTTTCCTAACATGCTTAACATTTTCCTTAACATTTTATTGGTTGCATGTCTCAACCCATAACCTTAAAAAAAGAGTTGAGTGCCTTTTTGTCCTCTCTAGCTTCCACGCCTCGTGACAAACTACCATTTCTTCATCTACACCCATACCCCTGTCTTTACCAGTATTCTTTTAATGTTTGCTACCACAAGACTCTATTTTGACTCAAGTGCTCAGTGTAATCAGCAAACAAGTTCTGTACACTGGAAAGAGACAAGAACTTTAGAATACACTGAATTTCATCATTATCTATTATTGAAAATACATGTTTATGATAACAAATTAAGATAAAAGAAAAGATGAAGAAACTTACCAACCCACAGGGAAAAACCACTGTTAATACCTTGCTATGTTTCCAGTCTGTGTATATTTATGTAAATATTGTTGTTCAGTCACTTTGGAGCAGGAAATGGCAACCCGCTCCAGTACTCTTGCCTGGAAAATCCCATGGATGGAGGAGCCTGGTAGGCTACAGTCCATGGAGTCGCAAAGAGTCAGACTTGACTGAGCGACTTCACTTTTCACTTTCTTGCATGGGAGAAGGAAATGGCAACCCACTCCAGTGTTCTTGCCTGGAGAATCCCAGGGACGGGGGAGCCTGGAGGGCTGCTGTCTGTAGGGTCACACAGAGTCAGACGCTACTGAAGCGACTTAGCAGCAGCAGCAGTTCAGTCATTAAGTCGTGTCTGACTCTTTGTGACCCCAAAGACTGCAGCACACCAGGCTTCCCTGTCCTTCATTATCTCCCAGAATTTGCTCAAACTTATGTCCATTGAGTTAGTGATGCCATCCAACCATCTCATCCTCTGTTGTCCCCTTCTCCTCCTTCCTTTAACTTTCTCAACATCAGGATGTTGTCCAGTGAGTCAGCTCTTCATATCAGGTGGCCAGAGTATTGGAGCTTCAGCTTCAGCATCAATCCTTCCAATAAATATTTAGGGTTGATTCCCTATAGGGTTGACCGATTTGATCTCCTTGCAGTCCAAAAGACTCTCAAGAGTCTTCTCCAGCGCTGCAGTTTGAAAGCATCAATTTTTCTGCCCTCAGCCTTCTTTGTGGTCTAATTCTCACATCCGTACATGACTACGGGAAAAACCATTTAAATATATATAATTTTAGAAATAAAATTAGCTTACTATAAAACTTTGTATCCTCTCATTTTCTCTTAACTTACCCCTGCTATTTTTCCATTTTCTTAAATAGTCTATGAAAATATCTCAAGTGGCTGTATAATAGTCTATGCAATGGATAAACATTCTTTTTAGATGCTTGCATTGCTTACAGTTTTTGCATTGCACAAAAGTCTTGGACCATAGCTGTGTTTAGTAAGTTATACTCACAGTATAAAATGTCTAGGTTGTATACTAAATTTCCTGATATACTCTTTCATGAAGCAGTATAATGAGTTGGTTAACGTGCAGATTTCAGAGTGATGTTTGGATTCAAATTTCGGAAAGGTCAAATTTTGCTTTTCCCATTTATATATGATCTTGGGCAAGATAATTCATCTTTATTGGTATCTGACTCAGTTTTTTAAAGATGATAAGTCACTGGGCTATGGGAAGAATAAATTAAAAAATTTTTAACTCATGTCTTAAACTTAATAGATGTACAGTAATTACTGACTACTCTATGATCCGATTGGGGAGAAGATTGCAGAGAACCTACAGGTTGGATACTGGACACCAGTAGAGGGCATAAAACATTAGAATATTCCAGAGATGTGTGACTTACAGCTTCTCTCATGCTCACCCTGGGTCCCTGGATACCAAAGGCTTCAAGTCTCTACATTTTCTTGCTTAAACATTTCTTTTAAAGCATATATATTTCTGTAATGGGTATTGGCTTTCCTGAGTATATGAGTATTCCCCCCCCCCCAGTATATGAGTATTATTCTTAAAAAAGTTGAAATATTGTTAAAGTACTAATAAATATTTAACACTTGAACCACTTGAATTAAGGTGTCAGCCAAAAGCCGTGATACTGAACATTAGCTGTTTATCTCTCTCTGTCTCCCCACCCACCCAACCAATGAAGTTTATGACCAGTCTTTTGCCTAATGTGTACAGTAATGTTAAAAATAAGCACATGTTCTGGGTTTTTTCAATTTTTTATTTTATAGGCTTTATGCAGTGTCTTATCTAGAAATTTTAGCACATGTACACATTTTTTGTTTGTATTTGTGTATCTGTATACATGAACATGTCTATCCAAGCATGTTCTAATATCAGGATGATACATCATAGGGAGATGATTAATTGGGCCAAACCTAAATAATACAGTAAATATCTGATTTGTGCCTGGAGTTAGAAAGAATTATGAATTGAGCATATATTTTGAGCAGCAGTGTAGTCTATGAAATAATGTATTTCAAAATAATTGGCAAAGTTAATCAGACTTATTGCAGATGGGGCTACAAAATTTGAAGGCTTTCTTAAATTCATCAGTGCTTCACATCCTTCTACTTATTTATATTTTCCTTTTCTCATGTCTAAGGAACATAAAGGAAGAAAGATCAAAATAATGCGTTAAATACCTTTTTCTAAGAAGTAACTCACCAGAGATTCTTTGAAAATTTTATTTAAAAAGAAGGGAACCATGTGAGTGACATCTGGGTGCCAACTATCTGCTACTGTACTAGTGCTGTTCCATTTAATCCTCAAAATCTCTTTGAACTAGTGGTTTCCTAACATCGATGAGAGGCTGAGACTTACTGCCCAGGAAACTGAGGGACTTTACCTGATTCATCACATGGAACCAAGACTGGAAAGTACTTGATGCTCAAAAATATTGATTGGATTGATGTGAGAGTTGGACCATAAAGAAGGCTGAGTGCCAAAGAATTGATGCTTTTGAACTGCGGCTGAAGAAGACTCTTGAGAGTCCCTTGGACTGCAAGGAGATAAAGGCAGTCAATCCTAAAAGAGATCAACCCTGAATATTCCTTGGAAGGACTAATGCTGAAGCTCCAATACTTTGACCACCTGATGTGAAGAGCCGACTCATTGGAAAAGACCCTTATGCTGGAAAAGATTGAGGGCAGGAGGTGAAGGGGGCGACAGAGGAGGAGATGGTTGGAAGGCATCACCAACTCAATGGACATGAGTTTGAGCAAACTCTGGGAGACGGTGATAGACAAGGAAGCCTGGTGTGCTGCAGTCCGTGGGGTCACAAAGAGTTGGACATGACTGAGTGACTGAGCAACCGAACAACAAAAAATCTGTTAAGGTTACACATCCAGTAAAGGAATAGAAAGAAAAGAAAGTGAGGTCGCTCAGTCATGTATGACTCTTTGCAACCCCATGGACTGTAGCCTACCAGGTTCCCCGTCCATGACATTTCCCAGGCAAAAGTACTGGAGTGGGGTGCCATTTCCTTCTCCAGGAAATATTCCCAACCCAGGGATTGAACCCTGGTCTCCCGCATTATAGGAAGACACTTTACCTTCTGAGCCACCAGGGAAGTCCAAAAGTCCATCTCTGAGCTTTCAGGACGCTAATGCAACTTATGAATCCTCAAGAGAGTACATAGAATCGACATTTTCTAAGTTCACTTGGCCCTCCCCCTCCCTGAGCATCAGCCCTGGCCCCAGGACAATATTAGCATCTCACTGAGCCAGTATTCTGTGGAGCACAGTTCATGACGTCTGGTAAAGGAATAGCCAGATTCACATTTGCGGACATGCTCACAGTCCTTGGGGTTAATGTTTGCTGGGCTCTTACTGTGAGCCAGGCACAGTGCTAAATATTTTACACAGATTCTCATTTACTCCTTACAAAGGCCCTCCAAGGGCCAATAGTTTAAATATCTTTATTTTACAGATAAATCACTGGTATTATTCTAGAACTCGGATTTGAACTGACAAAGTGTGAGCCCCAATGCCATGATTTTAGTCACCAAATTGTACTGCATTTATCAGTTACCTGTCTATTCATCATATGAAATATTACAAAGTGATTTGGGAAAAAGGAGTTCTATGGTCAAAAAATTTGGGAAACATTGAGTTAAAAAGTTAACTTGGTTCTTGGCTTCAGGAATTCTCTGAGCTTTCAGGATGCTAATGCAACTTATGAATCCTCAAGAGAGGATGTAGAAGGCAAGCGACGTTGTCGAAGTTCACTTGGCCCTCCCCCCACCACCCCTGGCCCCAGGACAGCATTAGCATCTCACTGAGCCAGTATTCTGTGGAACACAGTTCACAAAATGCTTGCCAAACTCAGTGGAGGGCTGCTGTTTGCTCTCCTTCCTAAAGAGCAGAGTGAGAAAGAGGGCCTCAAAAGCCTGCTCCATTCCCATCAAATGTGTCCTATATTGGCATCCTATATTGCTTCTTTTCATGGTATTGTAAGTCCGTGTTTTAAAGAAATAATTAGCATTATTTTAACACCTCACCTCTTTTTCTTAGAACTGAACCAACTAAGTTTCATATGAGAGAAGGATGGATATATTCCTCAGTTTGTGCAATATATGTTTTTCTGTGTCCCTGTTCCCTTGAGCTAACAATGCTGATAGAATTATGGTGACAATTATTTTTGTTTTTATTTCTTAATTGAAATATAGTTGATTTACAGTGTTTGAGGTATATAGCAAAGTGACTCAGTTTTTTTCTGATATATATGTGTGTATATATATATTCTTTTTTTCCTATATATTTTAACTTCTTTTTTATTGGAATACAACTGCTTTACAATGTGGTGTTAGTTTCTGCTGTACAAGATCGGGAATCAGCTATATGTTACATAGATCTGCTTCCTTTTGAGCCTGCCCCCCACACTCCCGTGCCCCCTAAGTCATCTCAGGGCAGCGAGCTGAGCCCCCTGTGCTGAACAGCAGCTTCCTACTAGATGCTTTGCACGTGGTCGTGCATACATGTCAATGCTGGGAGCTCAATTTGTCCCCCGCTGTCCTGCCCCACCTGTGTCCACAAGTCTGTTCCCCACGTCTCCATCTCTTTTCCAGCCCATTATAGATACATAACAGCAAGATAGCAAATACAGTTCCCAACAGTAAGTCCTTGTTGTTTATTTTATGTACAGTAGTGTGTCTTTCTTAATCCCCATTCCTAATTTACTCCCTCGGCTCCTCATGCTGACAGTTTGACCTCAGCCTCCAGTGAACGGAAAGGTTTGCCGTTGAGAGATTAATCTAGCACTGACTTCCAACGTTTTTTACCTCCTATTGGCACAGAAGGTGACCAGTTGCACTGTACACATAAAAAATAGCTGATCTTTGCCTTTATTCTTTTGTAAAATATTTCATAGGCTGATGTTCAAAACATTCAGGAAGAGAAATTGACATAATGCTTGAACGTTCATGGACCAGGGCACTCCATTAAGGCAGGGTTTGTACGGGAAAAACACACTTTCTGTTTTTTGGCCAGCAGTTCTACTTTTGGGACATTTACTCCATACAGTGCTGTATGATAGAGACCAAGATTTATAGCTGGCGGTTTCCTGAATAACAAGTCAGACAGCAAATGCCTCAGCGAAACAACTTTCATATGCGCTGCAAGGCGCAAAGTAGCACGATGGAGTGGATGGCGTGTCACCAGGTTTTTATGAGGTGGCATTTGGGGGGTTGTGTGTGTGTGTGTCTTTTTTTTTTTTGATCTCTTGCAAGACGAAATGATATTAATTGTTTTTCTTTCTGGCCTTAACCTAAAACTGGAAAAATTTCACTGTTTGTCCCCTTCATCCTTCTCCCCACATCCTCTCCTACCACCCTCTTCTTCTCCTTTGTCACTTGAATCAGACCTTGTACTTTTATACACAGAGCTACTTATGGAAGCTATCTCAACTCAAAAAAAAAAAAAAATTGAAGAGAATATGCTTGAATGATAGGACAAAAATTCCTCTTACCTGTATTTGGTTTCTCTGTGGTTGATAAGAGATTCAGATTTTCCCTGCAAAGTAAAGAGAAAGCAAGCAATACTAATAAGAGAGAGTCCTCCCCACTGGAAATGAAATTGTGGTTCTCCAACAACCTTGAAGATGCTCATCAGAAATTGTTTCACCTTTGGTTGAGGATGAGACATCCACATATTGGTGTGGAGGTTTGGTTATTGTTGCTGTTCAGTCGCCAAGTCGTGTCTGACTCTTCACAACCCCATGGACTGCAGCACGCCGAGCTCCTCTGTCCCTCACCATCTCCCAGAATTTGCCCAAGCTCATGTCCACTGAGTCGGTGATGCCATCCAACCATCTCATCCTCTGACACCCTCTTCTCCTTTTGCCTTCAGTCTTTCGCAGCATCAGGGTCAGTGAGTCAACTCTTCACATCATGTGGTCAAAGTATTGGAGCTTCAGCTTCAGTATCAGTCCTTCCAATGAATATTCAGGGTTGATTTCCTTTAGGATTGACAGGTTTGATCTCCTTGCAGTCCAAGGGACTCTCAAGGGTCTTCTCCAGCACCACAGATCGAAAGCATCAGTTCTTCAGTGTTCCGCCTTCTGTATGGTCTTCATGAGGTTCAGAAGGAGTGACCCGTAGAAGGAACAGGGAGGAGCAGCAAGTGCAAGGGCAGCAGGAGATGCTGGCCCGTTCTGGTTTTCATTTCTGTGGATTTTTAGGTCAAATTTGAAGACAGTCTTTTGATAACATATGAGGTCTTTCTAGGTTTGTTTCATGTGTAAATACTTTATATATTATCTGTATGTAAATCTTAGGCTTCCCTCATAGCTCAGCTGGTAAAGAATCCGCCTGCAATGCAAGAGACCTGGGTTTGATCCCTGGGTTGGGAAGATCCCCTGGAGAAGGGAGCGGCTACCCACTCTGGTATGCTGGGCCTGGAGAAATCCATGGACTATATAGTCCATGGGATCGCAAAGAGTCAGACAGAACTAAGTGACTTTCACTTCACTTCATATGTAAATCATGGGCTTCCCTGGTAACTCAGCTGGTAAAGAATACACCTGCAATGCAGGAGACCCCAGTTCGATTCCTGGGTTGGGAAGATCCCTTGGAGAAAGGAACGGCAACCCACTTCAGTATTCTGACCTGGAGAATTCCATGGTCAGAGGAGACTGGCAGGCTACAATCCATGGGGTTGCGAAGAGTTGGACACGACTGAGTGACTTTCACTTCATTTCATGTAAATCTTAGTTGTATAAACCATTGAGTTTAATTGAGAGTTTAGATGTAATTTTTCACAGTTACAGTCAGTTGACTTTCAACAAGCATACCAAGGAAAGTTAATTGCGTTCGATCCCTGGGCTGGGAAGATCCCTTGGAGGAGGGCATGGCAACCCACTCTAGTATACTTGCCTGGAGAATCCCATGGACAGAGGGGCCTGGTGGGCTACAGCCCAAAGAATCACAGAGAGTCAGACACGACTGAAGCAACTCAGCATGCAGGCACAGAGCCTTTTCAACACATGGTGCTGAGATAACTGGATATCCACATTCAAAAGAATGAATTTGGACTCTTACCACTCACCACATACAAAAAATAACTCAAAATGGATAAAAGATTTAAATGTAAGCATTAAAACTATGAACCTCTTAGAAGAAAACAGGTGAATATTTGTGACCTTCAGTTAAAAAATGGTTTCTTAAAGATGACATCAAAGTACAAGCAACTTGCTTCAAAAGACACCATCAAGAAAGCAAAAAGACAACCCATAGAATGAAGAAACATTTTCATGTTGTGTGCCTGATAAGGAATTGGTATAACAAGTATATAAAGAGCTCTTATAACTCAATTTCTTTTAAAAAAAAAAAAAAAACAGCTAAAACATGGGCAGCAGATTTGAAAAGACATGCCTCTAAAGAAGATGTGTAAATAGGCAATAATAAAAAGATGCTCAGAACAAGACAAGGATGACTACTCTTCCCACTTTTTTTCAACCTAATAGCCACAGCAGTCAGAGAAGAAAAAAGAAGGAAAGGAAATTAAGTTGGAAAGGAACTGAAACTGTCACTATTTGCAGATGGCATGATATTATGCACAGAAAACCCTTAAAACTAAAAAAATACTGGAACTTAAAAATGAATTCATTAAAGTTGGAGGATAGAAAATTGATCACAGAAATCAGTTACATTTCTATGCACCAATAATTAACCATTAGAAAGAGAAATAAACTATCCTATTCACAATCATATCAAAAAGAAAAAAGATGCTCAATATCATCATGCTCAGATGCTCAGTCGTGTCTGACTCTTTGTGACCCCACGGACTGTAGTCTGCCAGGCTCCTCTGTCCATGGGATTCTCCAGGCAAGAGTACTGGAATGCGGTGCAATTTCCTCCTCCAGGGAATCTTCCCAACCCAGGAATCAAACCTGTGTCTCTTACACCTCCTGAATTGGTGGGCGGATTCTTTACCACTAGTGCCACCTGGGAAGCCCACTCGATATCGTTAGCCATCAGAGAGATGAAAATCAAAACCATGTTGAGATGCCACTTTGAATCTACCTCAGATGCCTACACTCAAAAAGACGAGTGGTGGCAAGAAGGTGGGGAAGTTAGAATCCTCACTTAGTGCTGCTGGGGATGTAAAATGTTGCAGCTGCTTTGGAGAAACAGTCTGGAAGTTCCAGAAAAGATCAAACATAGACCCAGCAATTCTTCTCCTACATATATACCCAGAGAAAGGAGAAAATATGTCCGTGCAAAAACCTAAACACTAATATTTACAGCAGCATTATTCATAGCCAAAAAGCAGAAAAAAACCCAGATGTCCATAAACTGATACATATGATATATATATCTATACAGTAGAATATTTTTCAGCATTGGAAATGAATGCAGCGCTAATTATATCCTACACAATAGATGAAACTTGAAAGCATGCAAAAGAATCTAGTCATGGATGGCCATGTGTTGTATGGTTCCATTTAAATGAAATACCCAGAATAAACAGATCTCTAAGCAGAGAGTAGAGTAATAGGTTGGAAATTTGGGAGTAAATGGGGAGTACTGTTAATGAGTTATATGGCTTCTTTTTGGAGTGATGAAAATTTTTGCTGAAATTCACTGCATTATACAGCTTCAAAGAGTATATGATGTGTGAATTCTCTCAGTATAAAGCTGCTATTAAACACACAAAAAAGCATATTACGTAATTAGTGTCATACAGAATTCCATTTATAATTTTAGACTCTCAGACTAAAACTCAGCTTACAGTTAAAACTCTAACCTGTTCCAGGACACCAGCTAGTGATTGGAAAGCCAGACTTCCTGAACTTCAGGCCCGTCATTTTCTGTACTGTGATTATGACAGGAAGTTTGACCCCAACAGACCATAAAAATCACACTTACTGAATTTTATTGGTTTGGCTGGGTAGCACTAGCTTATGTAACCGGTAAGTCACTGAGGTTGAGGTTGACAGTAGAAGTTTAATTCCTTTTCATGTAAGATTCAGTAGCATAAGGCGAGGATGAGCGGATGCAGAAGGTTCCTCTTGTAACCTACAGAGGTTACTCAGGGACCCAGAGTGTTCTTACATCTTTTCTTTCAAGGTGGCCATGGGCTTTAGCATCCTGCTTGCAGATGGGGTAGAGGGATGGGAGCAGGGCAGTGTTTCCCTGGTGGCTCAACTGGTAAAGAATCCGCCTATAATACAGGAAACCCTGGTTCAATTCCTGGGTTGGGAAGATTCCTTGGAGAAGGGAAAGGCTACCCACTCCAGTGTTCTGGCCTAGAGAATGCAGGGTCACAAAGAGTTGGACACGATTTTCACTGTGTCACATCTGTATGTCTTGGGCTTCCCTGGTGGCTCAGATGGTAAAGCATCTGTCTGCAATGCAGGGGACCAGAGTTGGATCCCTGAGTTGGGAAGATCCCCTGGAGAAGGAAATGGCAAACCACTCCAGTACTCTTGTTTGGAAAATCCCATGGACAGAGGAGCCTGGTAGACTACAGACCATGGGGTTACAAACAGTCGGACACGACTGAGCCCCTTCACTTTCAGCACATGGGGGAGGGGAAGCTCACCCATGCAGGGCTTTCCTGAGGCCGCTCTCCATGGGATGCACGGCATTTCCTGTCTCATTCTGTGCTCATGACCCGGCTACTTGGCCCCACACAGATAGTACGGGGCTGGGAAATGACCACCCTGGCCAGCAGCCACCCCAGCTGTCTCCTAGCCCTGCGGTGAACCATTTGGTATCTGCACTCCAAGTTCTCTTCCCTTTGTTGTTCAGTTGCTAAGTCATGTCCAAATCTTTGTGACCCCATTGGAGCACACCAGGCTTCCCTGTCCTTCACTATCTCCCAGAGTTTGCTCAAACTCACGTCCATTGAGTTGATGACGTCATCCAAACATCTCATCCTCTGCCGCCCCCTTCTCCTGCCCTCAATCTTTCCCAGCATCAGGGTCTTTTCCAATGTGTCAGCTCTTCGTCAGGTGGCCCAAGTATTGGAGCTTTAGCTTCAGCATCAGTCCTTCCAATGAATATTTAGAGCTGATTTCCTTTAACATTCACTGATTTGATCTCCTTGCTGTCCAAGGGACTCTCAAGAGTCTTCTCCAGCACCACAGTTTGAAGGCATCAGTTCTTAGGCACTCAACCTACTTTATGGTCCAACTCTCACAGCCATACATGACTCCTGGAAAAACCATAGCTTTGGGTATACAAATCTTTATCAGTAAACCTAGACAGCACATCTAGGTGATGTCAGCATGATGTCTATGCTTATCAATATGCTGTCTAGGTTTGTCACAGCTTTTCTTCCAAGGAGTAAGCATTCTTTTAATTTTCCTTCAGATTAACATCTGCAAATGCTTGTCCATAGCACCTTTCCTTATGGGATAGGCACAAGGATTAAATGATAATCCACATATAGTATTAAATCCAGATTCTAGAATAAAATGTGCTAAGTATTAAATCCAGATTCTAGAATAAAATGTGTTAAGTTGCTTATGTCATGTCTGACTCTGTATGACCCTATGGACTGTACCCTGCCAGGCTCCTCTGTCCATGGGGTTCTCTAGGCAAGAATACTGGAGTCGGTTGCCATGCCCTTCTCCAGGGGATCTTCTTGACCCAGGAAGCGAACCAGCATCTCTTATGTCTACAGGCAGGTTCTTGACCACTAGTGCCACGTGGGAAGCCCTCTAGAATAAAATAGTGCTTAATAAACACTAGTTACCATTGATGGTAATAGCATCTTCTTCTGACTTTCAAGGTAGTGAAATATTACCTAATGTTACAAAAAATGCTACATTTACAAGTCATTGGCAATGTCCTAAAAGATTTTATGCTGTAACTGTGATGCTTGGAAAACCTTAAACAGTCAGAATCTTTCACTTAATAACATTCTGTTGAATACACACTATCTATAAGCTCATTTGACTGTGTGGATCACAGTAAACTGGAAAATTCTGAAAGAGGTGGGAATACCAGACCACCTGACCTGCCTCTTGAGAAACCTGTATGTATGCAGGTCAGGAAGCAACGGTTAGAACTACACATGGAACAACAGACTGGTTCCAAATAGGAAAAGGAGTACGTCAAGGCTGTATATTGTCACCCTGCTTATTTAACTTCTATGCAGAGTACATCATGAGAAATGCTGGGCTGGAGGAAGCAGAAGTTGGAATCAAGATTGCTGGGAGAAATATCAATAACCTCAGATATGCAGATGACACCACCCTTATGGCAGAAAGTAAAGAAGGACTAAAGAGCCTCTTGATGAAAGTGAAAGAGGAGAGTGAAAAAGTTGGCTTAAAGCTCAACATTCAGAAAACTAAGATCATGGCATGCAGTCCCATCACTTCATGGGAAATAGATGGGAAAACAGTGG
>SJYV01055035.1:0-24673 GCA_006410875.1 Neotragus pygmaeus
TAGTAATTAGAGAAATTCAAATCAAAACAATACTTTACCGTCAAAGAGGCATTAAAACAAAATCAATAATATTTAAAGTTGATTCATGGGAGGGAAAATAAATTTGTATACTTTCTGGAGGACACTTTGCCAATATTTACAAAAATCCTTAAAACCCAATAGGATTTTCTGACAATACAACTTATGGGAGTTTATCTTATAGAAATAATTAAAGGCAGAAGGAAAGAGTTGGCTGCAAGCATCGTCTGTAAAAGAAAATTTGGAAAGAATCTGACATCTATCATGGGGGATTTATTAAATAAAACAGCTGCATCTGCTCAGCAGATTACTATGCAGCCTCTACAAAGTGTGTCTAGTATCTGTATAGTACTCAAGATGTTACTAAAATATTACCCAGGAAAAAAAGCCTGGTAAGTACAACAACAAAAATACATTTATGATCCAATTCAGCGACTACACATTTACTTAAACATATATCTACATATATGCATGTGGGTGGGTGGAAAGATGATTGTGGCTGTCTGGGCAGCTAAGACAGAGGATATTTCTACACTTTTTATTTTCTGAGGTTGCTACATATTGCTTAGGCAATATGAGAAAAACAAGAATATTTAATATTAAATTAAAATTTTAAAAAGAAAATAAAATTCCAAAATAAACTTCTGTGTGCAGAAGCAGGAAGAACATGGAACTCCACGCCTAGAATCTTCTCACCAAGCATCCACTTGCACAGTAGGGGCCACTATCCCCGCCCAGAGCAGCCACCTGACTGACGCCAACCACGTCTCAACGCTCCCATTTGCCCAGCTCCATCCAAGGGTGCAGGAGGAGGGCACCTCCTTGGAAGGAGGGCAGAAAAGCCGTGTTTCAAGAACATGCCCCATGTTTCTTAAAGAATGTAAAAGGCAAAGAGATTTAAATTGGGCTTCATTACATAATCATGTACCTGAAGTGAAAAAAACAAGTTCCCGTAATTCCTAGGGACTTCGCAGGTAGTACAGTGGTTAAGAATCCGCCTGCCAATGAAAGAGACACAGGAGACGTGGGTTCAATCTCTGGGCTGGGAAGAGCCCCTGGAATAGGAAATGACAACCCACTTCAGTATTCTCGCCTGGAAAAATCCATGGACAGAGAGCCTGGCAGGTTACAGTCCATAGGGTTGCAAAGAGTCTGACATGACGGAGCAACTGAGCACACAGTTCCTAGCAGGGAGAGGGGACCTTAAACTACTGGACTAAGACAGAACCACATTCAGAAAAGCCACAAGGGAGATCTGGCAATTTTTATTCAACTCACCAGGATCTATTTTCAGGATGCTATTGTAATGTTTACTGCATTAAAAAAATACATTAAAAAATATTTGGTGTGAAAAAATCAGTGTAAAAGGCAATACCTATTATATAAACCCCAAAGGATTTTGCACACATTTCCATGCTGTGAATTCAAGCACCTGAAGCCCGACATCCTCCAGTTAGCCCAGGCCCAGGGCCACGGTGGCACGTCTTGGTGCAGCTCAGGCAGCGTATCTTCTCTCTCCCTCGCGCTTGGCCTTGTGGTGCCTCACATAGTCGCTGTACAGCTCCTTGAAGACATCTCTCACCCCCGGCTGCAGTGAGGCCCGCAGGAACTGGATGTCGGACTCAATGAATAGGTCCAGGATGAGGTAGATACCCTCTTGCAGGAGGACTTTCACCGCTGGATACAAAGTGACCTGGGATGAGGGAATACACTTGTCTGTGAGAGCAAACAGGCAAATGCCAGGCCCTAGAATACCTGAGGAGGGAGTCCAACTTTGGCCACCAATTTGAGAAAAGATGCTCTTTTTAAAATGTCATTTTGCATGTAACTTAATTGAATATTCATATATCAAAAGTTTATATTTGGAAGAAATAGAGGTCAACTCAAGCCAACAAAAACCTGTAGTAAAACATCATGACAGAGGTAGCTTTGCTATTCATATTCAGTAAATGATGCTTCTGTGCTTACCAGGGCTATTTAAAAACTGGAAGCTTTAGATTTAAAAACTGTATACTAAGAGTCACCTTATGGGTCGCATTCTTCCATGTGGCTAGTCTTACTGGAAGCTATCCTACCTGTGGGATGAGGGCAGCAAAGTCACCACTTTCCCCCAGAGGAGGGCAGGTGGGCAGCATTCTCCAAGCAGATCCCTGATAGATCTTGTCACAGGGCCCAATGTCAGATGTGATTTCTAATTACCATTTAATAGGTTCTTAGTTATTTCAACAATTAACACAATGGGCCCTAAATCCCTAAATGCCCAGAATAATTTAATAGGTCCCTGTGTCCAAGAAGGCAATCCTTCCAAAGAATCTGGGTTAACCAAAATCTGGGCTACAGCAGAAGTGGGCAGTCCAGCTCTGGTGTGACCACATCTGCTACTGGCACAAACTTTCAGATCAGAGATTCAGACTGGTATCTGGACAAAAAGGCCAAGACAGCAGGCACTGCTCCCCCCTGCCAGGGCCTCGCAGGCTTCAGCTGGACCTGGGCTGCACAGAGTCTGTACACCACAGCAGCAGCAACCAGAAGCAGCAGGAAGGTTCGAGCTGACAAGCCTGGGGGGTGGCCGGTTCTTTATTAGTATCCTGATGACCTAGCAGCTCATGCCTCTCTGCAAACATGCAGCTTCTAGCAAGGATACAGTTTATTAACTAGAAGCATGATTCACCAAGGTAACCTCTGGGAGGCATTTGATTTTACCGCTAATGATGCTATTCTTCACAGTTATGGTTAGTTTCACATGATAGCTCAAAAAGCATTTGACAGATAATCGCCTTAATTAAATTTTACTATTTTATAGATGATAAGAATATTCAAGGACAGCAGAAGGAAGGACTGGTCTGTGATTCCATACTACGGTATTAGGGAAGGAAAGAAAAAATGAAACAGGCAAACTAAAAACAGAAGTCTTTAACCTCACTAGCTGGGGTGAGAAGTTGCTCACTCAATCACTGAACCATCACTCACTAAACAAATAATCCCCCTTCCAAAGGCAAGAAGAGGCACAGTAATTTCCCCTGGGGCAGAACAGATATCTGAACTAAGTGCTGGAGTTCAGATGTCGCAATCCTTTTACCTGGCCTCTCCTGGCGAAGGCAAAGCCCAGAGCATGAGGTGGGGTGGGGTGGGGGAACAGGAAGGCAGTAGGACCAGGACAACACAAGCACTGCACACCTCTACCTTAGACAGCTTATTGAGAAAACACGGTGGGGAGCCAGTTTCTACAACATTGGCCAATGAATGAAAACACTTCTAGGTAACTTTTAAAAGGACCCTAGGCCAGGTGAGTAGGAGAAGGCAAAAGCAACCCACTCCAGTACTCTTGCCTGGAAAATGGGCAGAGGGGCCTGGTAGGCTATGGTCCATGGGGTCGCTAGGAGTCGGACACCACTGAGCGACTTCACTCTCACTTTTCCTTTCATGCATTGGAGAAGGAAACGGCAACCCACTCCAATGTTCTTGCCCGGAGAATCCCAGGGACGGGGGAGCCTGGTGGGCTGCCGTCTATGGGGTCGCACAGAGTCGGACACAACTGAAGCGACTTAGCAGCAGCAGCAGGCCAGGGGGGTAGTGCAAACTATTTACCCAAAGCTATCAATAAAGAGGGAAAACTGTAAATCTGATCTATGGGTAAAAAAGAANGTGGGCTGCCGTCTATGGGGTCGCACAGAGTCGGACACAACTGAAGCGACTTAGCAGCAGCAGCAGGCCAGGGGGGTAGTGCAAACTATTTACCCAAAGCTATCAATAAAGAGGGAAAACTGTAAATCTGATCTATGGGTAAAAAAGAAGATACAAGTGACCATAATTTCCCTGACACACAGCCAGGGTTAACACAACAGTGCATGGAAGGAACAAGGTCTTCCGCAGCAGCTGCCTCTCCCTGACCGAGGCTGTCTCATCGTCACCAGCCCCAATCGCTGACACATCTTCCCCCCACAGCACCTGCCTCCAAAACACGAGGGGAGGGCGAGCTACCCCTGCCGTCCAGCTTGTAATTAAAACAACACATCTTCCTGGTCTCCAAAGACTGACGGTTCTCTCAGGAGAAGCTGCTAATGCACACGGAATACTTTCTCCATTACCAATTTTAAAAACAAATAAAAGGTAAAACATAGACTGTCCTGCCAATGGATTCTGGGACATAACTCCCTGAGATAATTCCCAAAGCTTTTGGTCTTTAAGATTAAATAAAAAAATAACCAATAAGCATAAATTAGACATGTATAATGAGGCTGGGATGCGAAAGACTTTTCATACAGTAAATCTCAGGATGATAATCAGTGCCTTCACGCTTCAAATTACAGACTCCCCTCTTGTCCTTAGGTAAGAGATACTGTAGTGTCTCATTCAGTTCTTCAGCTCGTGTTCCAACAAAAGCTCACACAGTAATGACTGCTTGGGAAATATCAACAGTCTATAAAAATGCTAAATAATTGCAAGGAAACCAAACTCCAAGCCCACATCTCATTCAAAGGATGACTTGAAGGGGCTCTTGCATGTGGCTCTGGCTCCCACACACCTGCCTCCCACCCACCCAACCACCTGCCCACATGATGGGCATCTCCACTGACTGAGGGAGCAGGGTCGGGGCTGTGGAAACGCCCTGAAACAGGGTCAGGACGGAAGCCAAGACCATGCCAGGCTTTCTGAGGAATCCCATTCAGACGACCCTCCTTAGAGGAAACGCTGACTCCTCTAATGTAACACTTTACCAGCGACTCACCACCATTCTTGCAAGATTCACAACAGGATATTCTATCGAGAGCAAGATGTACTACACAAGTAGAGAGATACACACCTGAACATACTGTACTTTAAGCCTCTGACTTTCCATTTAAACAAGTAAGACATGAAGTCTTATAATGAACTTACTACACAGGTCACAGGGGGTCTTGTGGAAATACAAAAATAGCACATTGATATACCAAAGTGAGATCACTCTTGAAGAATGAATTATCCAGAAGCTTAAAGTCAGATGAACTGGGACTACCGCCTTTAATCCAACTGAACAAGTCTATCAGGATCTTTCCCAGGTCACCTACGTGAGTGAGAGCAGCTGAGTCACTTGCACAACAAACCCTTGAGCCCCCTGCTGCTCAGATGGGTAATATTTCATCTCCCTCATGACCCAAGAGACCAAGCAAAACAGGCCTAGGGTTTGTGCTGGAGCAAGAAAAGGCCTAACGGTGGCTGCAGGAGCCCGCAAGCCCCGCGCTGCCAGCCTCTGCATCTTTGTATGGCACTCTCAGTGACCCTGCAGGGCAGCTGGCACCAGGGAGGACCACCAGGCCTCATGGGTCACACTGCCAGAAGGCCTGTGATCGAGGGCTGTGAACAGAAGCGCCTGGGGAGGCAGGCGGCTCGGCCTACCTTCTGTGCCTCCATCACATACTGGGCTACCATGAAGGGGGCAAACACCCGGAACTCCTCGGCCCGCGCCGCCATGTGGCTGTACATCCTTTCCACGAGGCGGGCACACGCCAGCACCCCCGGCAGGTCCTCTGCACTTCCTGTGGAAGCAAAGTGTTTCCAAACGGATTAATTCAGAAACCATGCATTTTAACTCTTCTAATTGTACACTTTCAACATAGCCCCAATTATTCAAACCTTCTGTTTTTCTTCCCCTATACTCTAATTGGCTCAGTTTGGAGACAGAATTGGGGGAGCCAAATATTTATCCATATTACAAAGAAAAGAACACTTACAATACTCAAGAGTCCGTGATTGGTTTTTAAGAGATGAGCTAGAATAACCAAGATTTTAGGATGAATCTAGGATTGCTATTGTATTTAAAAAGGACACGGATATCTAAAAGAAAACTTAAATGGGGGAAAAAAAAGAAAACTATCTTTTAAAAAAAGGCTTTTGATATCAAATGGTTCTAAAGATAAGATGTGTCTTTGCCTCATTAAGTTTCAAAAGTCGTTTAGGATTTTTCTTTCATGGTTGGAGATATATATATATATATATATATATATACGACTCAACTAACATTATTAGATCTACCCAGTTTCCCAAATTTATTTCAGACTCCTAGCTCTTCCCCTAGAGTGCCAGGATCACCCAGGCCTTAAGAAACTCCTCCTCAGAAATCTAACTGTCTGAAATGTATCACAGCCCAGGGTACACATGCCCCCTCAAGCCTGTCATAGCAGGGTGGGCCGGGTACCCTGGCACAGCAGAGCAACCTCCCTGGTTTTCCCTCAACATAGTAATACACTGTTTTTATTAAATTCTAGAAAATGCAAACAAGCCTATAATGACAAAAAGCACATTGGCTGCTGCCAGGGGCTGGGGCTGGACCCCAAGAGGGCTCTTCCGGGGATGAAACAAATGCTGTTTTAACTGTCGTGGTGCTTTCCTGCATGAATTTATCCATCAAAACTCACTGAAGTATATACTTCAAATGGATGCAGCTTCCCACACATATATTATGCAACAATGAGCTTAATTTTTGGAATGCACAATGCCTTTTTTTAAACATTGAATACACATACAAATATCTTACATATAAGCAATTTTTCTAAGTGAATGCTATTTTATGAAAGTACATAAACTGTTAACATCACTCCACTGAACATTTCAATAAGTAATACTTATGAGTGAGCCTCTTTAGCTTCTAATCTATACCACATCTTCTCTCTTGAAGACACATGCGGTTCACACAGGAATTCCTGGCACCTCTTATTTCAGTCCAAATTCAACATGCGGTCATTAAAGAGTATAACCACCCACACACACAAAAATAACCAGCTAAGACACTTGGCAATTAAGCCATGAACACATCAGAGACCCCAGTCTGGCCTGACGGGAGGTGACTGGGCCACACCAGCAATGACGAAACAGAACCCAGAGCCCAAGATCAAACTTGAGGGCATGCTGATGACCACATGCTGCACACACCCAATCCACCCTGACTGCCAGGCCGGGACCAGGCCTTCTGCCACAGTGGACGGCACAGCCAGAACCAGGCTCTCGCTCCTGAGTTCAGAACCGATCTCAGCGGCCTGAGCAAAGAGCTGGGGTCACGCCCACGGCCAGCACAGGGGCAGGAACCTGTTTCCAAATCCTGTTGCCAGACAGATTCACAAAGTCATATGAGAATGCGAAATACCTAATTGTGCTACTAGCTGACCCCAAAATTAGGCAGAATAATTTGGGAATTACAGTAATAAGTCTACCTTTTCTCTTTCTGCAAAAGGTAATTGGTTAAGTAGCTTAAATCTCCAAGTCTAAACCCAGTAACCTGATTCACAAGTGGGGATTACCACCCATATATTTCTAGTCCAGAACTACTGTCTTGGGGTTTCCCCGCTGATGCCCTCCAAGCTGAGCTCTTAGGTCCTCCTTTGTAGTCCTGAGCACCCAGTACATCCACCCTTGTGCCAGGCATATCACAGGGTATGTTCATGCTACACAAATTTGAAACAGCACAGTATAGAGAGCCTCACTTTATATGCAAATTTCTAAATAATGAGAATCTCCTACAAATTAGAAGTTTAGCAAGAATCAACCAACTTCAAGGCTAGAAAACCAGCTGTACACATAATTTATGCGATTGCCATATAGCAGTTTGCTTCAATGTTAAACAAACACAACCTTGCAGAGATACAGTGGGAATGGTGAGCTGCAGAGACTCTACCCTTTTAAAGATGAGCGATGAGCTGGCTCAGCCACTGCCTGCTCCCCTTTAATCTCCCCACTGACCTACGAGCTCCAGAAATAGTTCTTGAATCCACACACTTCTTTTCCTCTAGAAAATAACTATTTCAATTAAAGGATGTCAAATGCATTCACTGCTGTGGATATAGTAAAAACTGTGACTTTTTTTTATGTGACATTTAAAAAAACTGTTCTGAGTATTCCTTTAATGATCTAAATATGTATCTTATTTAAACTTCACTGGATTGTTTAAGTTAGGTGGTTTTTTGAAATTGTGCATGATACCGTTTCTCTGAATTACCTTTATCTTTCTGCCGTCCTTCATGTATAATTGAACACATCAATCTATGAAAACAGTTCAGGAAAGAAGGAATGGTTTTCAGCATTACCTGCAATAAGAGACAAAAGAATATAAAAATATGTGGGCAACTATTTCAAGTTCTACTTTAAATGAAGTTGTATTTATTTCCTTCTTAACTTTACCCATCGGGATACTCAAAACAGTTGCAGCAACTTCTTCTAGCCAGGACTTTCTAGGGAAATGCTCACTCTACTTATTTAACTGTTTTATATCCTGTTTTCATGGTTGGAGTAGGGCTCCCACACTGCATAACTTTAGGAATCTAATGAAGCCATCCTGGTTTAGAATTTGCTGAATCTGTCTTTTACTCTAAGTTGTTTCTGGTGCATTCTGGATATGGGTAGAAACAAGTAACAAAAAGTACAGTAGCCAATGTATTCAAGTATAATGGGCACTAGAGAAAAAGATGACATAAAGCAAATCCATTTAAAATGAGAAAAAAATTTCTCATTTTTTAGCAATGAAAAGGTCTGGCTGGGACTTTATCTTGAAAAATGACATCTTAAGTTATAAACAGGATTCTTTCATACTCAACCATCCTGAGATCTCAAGATTGCCAGGAGAAATATCAATAACCTCAGATATGCAGGTGACACCACTCTTATGGCAGAAAGTGAAGAACTAAAAAGCCTCTTGATGAAAGTGAAAGAGGAGAGTGAAAAAGTTGGCTTAAAGCTCAATGTTCAGAAAACGAAGATCATGGCATCTGGTCCCATTACTTCATGGCAAATAGATGGGGAAACAATGGAAACAGTGACAGATTTTATTTTGGGGGGCTCCCAAATCACTGCAGATGGTGACTGCNGAAATGGCAACCCACTCCAGTATTCTTGCCTGGAAAATCCCATGGACAGAGAAACCTGGTAGGCTACAGCCCATGGGGTTGTAAAGAGCTGGACACGATTGAGCAACTTCACTTTCACTTTATTGCATGTATATTCTACAGTCACACAGTAATCTAAGAATCAGCAGTGATCTAACAAAGATGCTGACAAGATGGGCAGGGCCAAAGGCGATGTTAAGTGGGGAGGACATTGGCTAGAATGCTTAGTTTACCAGAAAATAAATTTTTCAAAAACTACCCTATTAGCAGGTCTCCAAACTTAGAGCATTAAAACATTTAAAAATATTTGAATGTGCCAATGTATATGTGTATCTGTCCTTTTAGAAGTTCCCATGTATCATATAGAGTAGTGGCACAGCAAAATGAACATTGGTCAAAAAATTCCAGTCTTCTAGCTAAAATTCAGATTCAGCAGGGTGCCAGTGATCAAATCATTCAGCACTCTGAGCATCAGTTTTTCTGCCAATGAAATGGGATCGTCACTGACTACAGAGTTGCTCTAGGGGTGAAACAAGACACACAGCACATGTTCAGCAAGTATTAGTTGAACTGAAATCTTTTCTATGAAGCATTTTATTTAAAAACTGGCATACTATAAAACCAGAACTCAGGATATCTCACTGAACTGTAAATTATAAACCCAAGATGAGATCTAAGCCAGTGAGTGACATTTAAATATATGATCCCTGTGTCTCAGCAGTAACAAATCTGCCTGCAATGCAGGAGATGCAGGTTCAATTCCTGTGTTGGGAAGATCCCCTGGAGAAGGAAATGGCAATCGACTCCAGTATTCCTGTCTGGGAAATCCCATGGACAGAGAAGCCTGGTGGGCCACAGTCCAAGGGGTCACAAGGAGTCAGACACACCTTACTAAAGTGACTAAACAAAAACTGCAAAAACAGAATGATTTCTAATGGGCTTCCAGAAACACCTACTACACAGATATGTTTCAAGTGTCAGATTCAACACAGCCTGATGTGAAGGTCACATACTCCTGTGCATGAGAAACCACTTGGGCCCTAGAAACCACTGGAAGCAAAAAGTTTGCCTTGCAAATCCTTACACTCCTCCTTCTGAAGGTTGCATTTCCCTGCCCACACGCACCTGCCCTCCTCACCTTTGGGTGACACTGCAGGATTGAAAAGAGCACGTTGTGTGCCCTCGAGAAGATACGCCCATACTCAAGGGGCTTCAGGTGGTCCAAGGGTACCGTCAGCAGGATGCTGAAGGCCAGGCTGACATGGTGCGGGTTGCTGATGGTCCCTTCCCCATGCCGCAGCAGCGCAGCCAGGACGTCCAAGACAGGACCCACCAGAGCCAGGGCCAAGGGCTGTTCCTGACAAGCCTCTCGGGTTTGTAGCTACAGAGCAAGAACAAGGGACAGAAAATGAAGGCAAATCTCCAAGGAAATAGCCCCAAACCCGAAGTGACAGAGGTAAGAAAGTCCAGACTCCAGCACTAACCAGGCCCCACCCTGATCTCCATCCACACCCCCACCCTCTTCTTCCTGATGCTCCCCCTACCCATACCTAAGTACAATTGGGCTTTGCCCACTAATGCAGATTCCCAGTGAAACAACAAAGCAACAAAACAGAAGATCAGAGAGAAGGCTTAGACCCTATGCCCTGAGAATGTGCTAATCCAGGGCAATGCTCATGTAGCACAAGTTAGACTCAGAGCTGATAATGACATAAGCGCAAGCTGTGAGCACAGTGCTTACAGCTCAGGACACAGCCCCAGAAACACACTCTGCATAATAAAACCAGAGCACGACAGAAGCAGAAGCGACTGAAAGGCAGGGACAGGGGTATGCACAACCCAGAGGTACTCACCATCAGAGCCGTGACCATCTGCGGGCACGCGCGCCAGAATAAACTAGCCTTCTCTTCACTGCATGGACAGTTCAGGAGTAACTTAACCAGTGTCGCAGCCGACAACACAGCCTAGGGGACAAGGAAAAACACTAGCAGTGGAAGGAGCTGGCTCCGGAAGCAGGCCAGTCACGGTGTTGTGACAAAGCAGAGCCCGTTAGAGTCCCACGCTGGGGTGGGAATGAGACTCGGCTCTGGTCAAGTCCTGAGGGTGACACCCTTTATACCACCTGAGGGAATACAGGAACTAGGTGGGCAGAATTGCGGCAAAGGAAGAGCCTTCTCTGTAGCACCTCACTGAACCAAACACATAAACATGCCAGGACAGTGAAACAGAAGATGCTGCAGAGATGTGAATCAGGGGCCCAGTTCATCAAGGTGGTGTCAAAAGAGGAGGCCACCATACCTTATCCATGAGATCTATCTGTGCTTAGGGACAAAAAGCAGGGCCAGAAGGAAACACGGACAAAGCGTAACCATTAGACCAAGTGCCGTGATGACAGGTGATGGTTTTAAATCATGAGAAGGGAAGGAAAGTGACTAGACCCATGTGGGCATCTCACACCGTGAACTCGAGCCTTATGGCGGCCCCTTCCTCCACTCCTAATGTTGTAGCCTCCCCCACCATGAAATCCTAGCTTCTGTGCTTTGCCCTTGCTCCCTCTGACCAGATACCCCACTCTCTCTGCTGAGATCCACTCCCTTCTCCACATCCCTGGAGGTTGTGTCTCCCCAACAAGGGTCTGTTCGCTGCCCCAGCCCCTGCCATCCATCTCCCCACTCACACTCATTCCACCTTCCCCTGTCTCCACAGCAACATCCCCATTCAAATCTTCTTTACCTCTGAACTCAGCTCAGTCTCACCTCTTCCACAACGTTCCTCTGACTAGCTGATGGGTATCTTTCCTTCTTTTTAATAAATAAATACTGCATGCAAGATCTGTTTCTTGACCAGGGATCGAATCCGAGCTCCCCATAGTGGAAGCACGGGGTCTTAACCACTGAACTGCCAGGGCAGTCCCTGACTGGTGTAAATGGAAGTTCATGGGTTGTATTCACTGGTTGGCTGAAGGAAAGCCCAGAGGCCTTCTCAAAGCTAGGCCTTCGGAGCTGCAGACACACAGTGAAAACTCCCAGAGAGGCAAGCACATGCTGTTGGGGAGGTGCGGGGAGGGCTCACATGGAGAAGCAGCAAGCTCCCTCTGTCGCCCCCAGCCTGCCCCCAACCAGCTCTCCTCCCACTTACATCAAAACCCACCTCTGGGTGCCAATTCTAACCAGGAGTCAAGAAAGCCCTCATAAAACGGAGAGAGCCTGGGATCCAGTGAGCCCCTAGCTTTTCTCCTCCTGTGCAAGCGACAGCCTCCAGCCGGCCTGGTGCTCAGGCTGGTCAGGGGGCTGAACTCGAGCACTCTGGCTCTGCACAGAGGCTCCCTGGACACACTGACCTAGTGTGAAGTCAGGGCTTCGCTAGCAATGACCGAGTAGGCTGGGGGAAGGGCCCAAGGGCAGCTTGCTACCCTGAGAGATTCTCAAATGGGAGCTGGGCTATGTGACCAAACCAAGTAACATTTTCAAAAGGATGATGTGAGTGATCTCAAACAATGGAGAGAAGCACTTAACTTTTTACGTGTCAATATTATGAGTGTGTGCGTGCTCTGCATGCTAACTCTCTTTAGTCGTGTTTGACTTACGCGACCCTATGAACTGTAGCTTACCAGGCTCCTCTGTCCATGGGATTCTCCAGACAAGAATATTGGAATGGGTTGCCATTTCCTTCTCCAGGGGATTTTCCTGACCCAGGGATCAAACCCACACCTCTTACATCGTCTCCTGCACTGGCAGGCAGGTTCTTTACCACTAGCACCACCTGGGAAGCCCAATAGTATTCCATATGATAAGAACACAGTTCTTATAAGAAAGAGTTCCCCTTTGGAAAATACAGCCTCTGTGCATTGAGGACCTGGGCTCCCCTGAGTCCACAGCTCCGTCCCAAACTCCCACGGTGTCTACAGTCGCTGTCGGATTAATATGGCACATTTGTGTCATTTCAGCACTGACACAGGCATTTCTAACTTTTCCCACTGAAGCCAAAGGAGCAACCCACCTGCAGATCTGCTCTCCACAGGTTACTGACGTCCAATCCCTGGAGGATACACTGCAGCCACATGCGGAAGTCCTCTGTCGTCCCAGCCTCTAACATTTGGGTGAATAAGGCTCCCAAGTGAGGCTCAATCTCCTCAACAACCTGAACTGGAATCGCAGGATCTGTGAAGGAAACAAGATTGCTAAAATATGGCAGACAAGGGGCAGGTTAAATAAACCATTTCAGTAAGATGAAACGGTGTGCAGTCAGTAAAGGCCAGCATTTCGGAGACACGGGGAGAGCCATGGTGCGAGTGAAAAAGCAGAGCACACTCACAGCCTGACGCCACCCTCACACCCGGCCCTGTGCCCTGCCCACAGCACCTGTGCACCCAGTGTAAAGAGTCCAAGAGGATGATGATGGTGATATTCAGCAGGGCTTACCTCTAGACCGTGGGGGACAGGTGACTGACAATTGCTTCATACTCTTTTCTACTTTTCTTATATTCTTTTATGAACTCAGTAGGGGCTCAGGGGTGGGGTGGTACTTTTACATAGATGGGGATGTTGAAGGGATGGAAAGAAGCCCAGGCTCATGGAGCCTGCCTGCTGCAGTCACCCTGGTTCCCCTACTTAATGCAGGGCAGTCTTACGAAGTACATCCAGGGTCCGCAGGTTCATCAGAGAGCCCACAGTCAGCGGGCTCAAGGCCGTTTACGATCCAACCCCAGCATAACTGTTCCAGCCAGCAGATGAGCCCACCCCGGGCAAGTCCCTCCTGTGTCCCAATCTGTGTTTCCTACAGGGAGCACTGGGGGCGGGTGGACAGGCCTAAGGCTCTGAGAGACAACACCCAGGTCTAAGTGTCCCACAGCTGCAAGATTCTGGAGACGCGACCTCCCTGAGCCTCAATTCTCTCATCTGTGAAATGGGTGAGACAGCACCAACTCCTAGAGTTGGTCAAACACTGGACGGCTGAACAACAGCACCATGACCTCACTGCCCTCCCCTCACCCATCTCCCGCAGGAGGCCTTACCTACCAGAGTCCACTGTGCTGGTTGCTTCAAAGCCTTTCCTCACCCTGTGACTCTGGTAATTTGTGTGAATGTCTTGTTTACTAAATTAGGTCAAAACCAATACCTTATTCATCTCCAGAGGAGGACACAGTTCCACACATATGGGAAGCATTTTTAAAAGTGATGGTTTTTTATAACTGAATCGAGGTAGTCAGTTCTCCTGTCAGACAGCATTTCTTAAAAATTCTCATTTTTTGAGCTGAGACCTACTAGACTCATCCCCAAGGACCAAGGTGGTCACCTTAACCGTTCCTCTCCTAGCCCAAAGCCCCGGAACACCCTCCGTGGCCTTTCCTCTAGACCTCTCACCACCCTGGTCCCTTCTAGAGGCTAATCTCGCAGCTCAGGTGCATGAGGCCTGCCCCCATGGCAACACGGGCAATACTCGGGCTGCTGATCTGGGGTGCAATAGGGTATGAGGCCTCAGCCCCCGACCCAGCTCTGTCTGGGGTAAAAGGTACCACAAATCCGGGACACATAACTAGGACTCAGAGGCTGCCTCCAATTACAGGGGTCTCAAGGATAAAGGAGGACACTCCATTCTATTTAACAAAGGGGAAGGGGGCCAGAGCTTTAGACCACCAGCGGCCATTTCTTAGGACACTAGTTTTAAATGCTCTAACAGAACGTGTTAAATGAGTTAACAGAAGACTGAATTTTACCCATTAAGAAGGTGACACCACTCCGTGAGAGAGTCGCTGACAGAGGGAAACAGAACACAGAACACGTGACCAAGGCCCCCAAGTCAGCCCACACCCAGAGCAGATCACAAAGGGAGGCAGCAGCCCTCTGCCCTGGCCGTGGCCCAGGAGGCCTCTCTTCCCACAAAGGCCAAGAACATCTGTGGGTGCAAACAGACCACACCGCAGCCTCCCCACTAGGGAACAGAGAGGCCGGTGTGCACTGTGAGGGCTGGGCTAGGCTGGCGGGCCCTCCACCCCACCTCAGAGGATCTTAACTAGCTTCCACTTCAATAACAAGCAAATAAGAAGAAAACGGGCCCACAGCAACTGGAAACAGTGCTACCTTGATGAGATCAAGTTTGGAATGGACCCTGGTCTGCTAACCTCTGACCTGGAGACAGCAGGGAGTAAATTCTACATGAAGACACTGGCTGGGTTTTTGGTCCTGATTAGCTGGCCTGCAAGGGTGACATCCAGCTAAAACACTGCAATGACATCATGGGCTGAGCTGCTGTCCAGTCAGGTCCCGGGGCCCCACAATGGTCAGGACCACTGAGACCTGGGGGACGATATCCGCCCTCACAGAATTTCATGAGGTTCCCTATAAATTAAGTCACCTGCAATTTTAAAGGTTGGCAGGTTTAATCTTTCTTAAGTCCACTGGTGGTGCTGAAGATCTAATACTGGAGAGCCTACAAATAGGGATGAAGCTGACTACATTGACTTCTGGGGCCAGGACAGAAAGACTCAATCAGAGAAGAGTGATTCAAAACTATAAACTAGAATGACCTCCAAAATAAGTGAAGAACTAAAGCATGAAACAATATATCTAGAAGCCTGCTATTTGTGTAAAAAGCAGGAAAACAATTGTGAGTAACTGCTCACATGCACAAAGAAGGGAGATGCTAGAAATGAACACCAGGGAGGGCTTCTACCAGCTCCTGGTGTAGTACCCTCTGAAATGCACACCTGTTTCAAAAAAGGGGGTCGGCAGAAAGTCACCTGGTTGCCACTCAGTGACCTTTCACCAAAAGCTCTACAGTATGGAAGTAGCTCAAAGAAAACGTCTCACCTGCAAGGACTTTTCTCACAGAATGAAACACGGAGGTACACACAGAATGCTTTTGAGGATGTAGTTCTGGGACCAAAAAGAACAGAGTTAAAAACTGCACAGCTGCCTGGAAAGATTGGGGATCTCCCACTAGGGCTGGCAACTCCAACAGGATCTGAGCATAGATGGTCTGGTAGAGAGTGGTGTAGGTGGACAGCGCTTTGTCTGTCCCTTTCGAAACATCTGTCCAATTGTGCCTGGAGCGCAGGGCCACATCGGCCTCCAAGAGCGGGCCCAAGGACGAGATGACAGCGGGCCGGAGGCGGCCCTGGGCCCCAGGGGCCATGCAGTGCTGGAGCAGGGCCCCCACCTGCAGCACCACCTCCTTCAACAGCTTGGACAGGACTTCTGGGGCCTCGTCCTGCTGCTTCTGCTCCTTGACTAAAGGCCCCAGCACTTGGCACACCTTGGTTAAGGACACCAGCATGAGCTGCTGGCCCAGAGGAATCTGATTTTCTGACCGTTTGCCTGAAGTCACTTCATTGTGCAATTGGTGCCCTGAGAGGAAGGCAAGGATTTTCCCAAAATTGAGCCCCAGACTGAGCTTTCTCTGGATAAGCATCTGCAGGAGCTGTTCTAAGAACGTTCCCACCACCTGGAGGAATTCCAGCCAAGAGGGGTCATCCACACTCACAAGAAACCTCCTGCTGGCTCTGAACAAGGAGGTCAGTGTGATCTCAAAGATATCGCTAACATACATGACCCTGAGCACGGCCTGGGCACTCTTGCCTCTGTGCAGGCAACCGAGAAGCTGGTAGCACGTCCTCAAAAACCTGAGGGTCAGGGAGGAGGAGCAAGAGCTGCCCGGCGTGGAGACGGCCACAGAGAGTAACAGAAGAAAACAATGCACATGATATGGTGCCAGGAGGCTGTCCAGCTGTAGAGCAGAAAGAACCCCCAAAAGCTGCAGGATGCTCTCCAACTGCTCCCCCTCCAGCTGAATGGGGGAGTCACCCCTGACCAAGGAGAGTATGTTTTGGGCAATTTCTTCTCTTGGCTCTACACCTTCAGATCCAGCTTTGGCAAATCTGCTTTCCCAGTGAGCCATGACCACGGAATCCTCTTCAAAGAGCCAGGGCAGCTGCTGGCGGAGAAGAGCTGGCTCCCTCTGGGCAGCGGCACACAGGATGCTGCTGCAGCGCGTGGCCAAGCCCAAGAAGAACGCAGAGTGGAGGGACTGCATTTCGGGGAAGAGAGGGCTGTGGAGGACAGCCTGGGAGATCTTTCCGAGTGTGATATCTGGTTCCTCCTCCGCTAAGCCTTCCTGGGCTTTGCTCACTGGTAAAGTTCTCAGCAGGATGCTGGCCAGGTACTGTAGGTCCTCTGGACCAAGATATGATGTTAAAATCATGAGATTGGACATGACCAAGTGCCAGTGGGCGATGGGGTAGGTGAGCGCACTCACTGTCCCGACCTGGCCATCCCAGGAAGCTGACGTCCCCCGGGTCACACTCGCTCTCCCAGAGCCCAGGATGTAGGCGGCATCACGCCTCAGAGCACAGAGGGCTTCTTCAGACTGGAAACTGGCTTGCAGTAAGGTGTTCTTCATTCTCTGCAGGTGGAGCTGCTCCAAGCAGTACCGACCAAGGGAGTCGGACTGAAGTGTGAACTCCTCTATCTCCTCCCAATGCTTGGCCTCCACCCCCGGGAGCAGCGGAAGGGGGCCTGAGGGCTCTGGGGTGGCGCCTGCCAAGGCCCTGGGCTCAGAGCGGTATGGGCTGCAGTTCAAGCGCAGCACGGTGTCCACCTGGGCCCAGGTGTGGGCAAGCAGAAGTGCAGAGTCGCCAACCTTCTGCTGCCAGAGTGCAGGAGTTGAGGGCCAGGGCCTGCGAAGGAGGTCCAGCAGGGGCTTCACGAGGCCCTGCAGCAGCCCATCCATGGCCTGCCGCGTGCGCCTGACCACGGGCAGGGGTGAGCCAGCATCCAAGCTCCGCGTGTGGACCATGACACAGTGCAGCAGCGAGCTCAGTGACAAGGACTTCAGGGCCATGTCCTCGTCACCCCGCAAGCCAGGCAAGACCAGAGACTGGAACTGCTCCTGCACCTGGGCCCACATGTCCAGGACCTGGCTCAGGGGCAGCTCCGGGAGGCACTCTTGGAGCACCGCGGCAGGGCCGGCAGCCAGCAATGGCAGTCTCAGCGCCTCGGCTGCGGGGCGACAGAGCACCCCCAGCACCTCCTCAAACAGCCGGGGGACCTGCCGGAGCCTGGCGTATGTCTGGAAAAGCGTGTGGATCAGTGCCTCCTGGGCTTTCTGGGTCCGCAACTCTGTGACTTCTGCATCGATCCATGCTGAAGCCAACAGGTCATCCAGGTCTGGCTCCAGGATCAAATGATTCAGGGAGAGCAAAACCTTGAGGCAGCGGAACCAGGCCGGCACGAGGGCCTGTGGATGGTTTAGCAGCAACTCAGCCAGACGACGGTAAAAGTGGAACTGAGCCTCACCATGCCGGATTCGGTCAGCAGCGATGTTGTAGATAGTGTTACTGGCCACTGAGTTGAGAAGTTGTTCCACAACCAGGAGTTCTGTGGTCCAGTCGGACATGGACAGGGCTTGCCTCTGCTCCTCCAGGTGGGAAATTCTTAAGCAGCCAAAAAGTTGAGGAAGCACCTTGAAGCAAAGCAGCTGGTTCCCCTCCTTGAGGTAAGACTCAACAAAGAGTTTGTACAGCAAGGCCACGGAGTTGGCCACCACTGAAGCCTGAAGGGGCGGGTCACAGTAGCCGGCATCCACCAGCCTGGCAATCATAGTGCCCAGGGGAGCTAGAAGATTCTTCATGGCCCCTATCTTTGAGTTGACTTGCTGCTGATCCAAGAGTTCCTCTTTGTATGAAGGGAGCAGTTCGGGCTGAAAAGCTCCCCCTCGAAGCACAGCCTCAATCTGATTTCTAAGGTCACGGCCTAGTGCTGGCCGCAGCTGGCCCTGGCCAGCCTGAGTCCATGTGCCCCCCGAGAGAAAGTGTCTCAAGACNGAAGGGAGCAGTTCGGGCTGAAAAGCTCCCCCTCGAAGCACAGCCTCAATCTGATTTCTAAGGTCACGGCCTAGTGCTGGCCGCAGCTGGCCCTGGCCAGCCTGAGTCCATGTGCCCCCCGAGAGAAAGTGTCTCAAGACCAGGCAGGGCTGGAGCAGGTGCCCAGTCATCTCCCCAAAGGCGCGTCTCGGGTTGACTTGCTGCTGCTGAAGTGAGAGGTAGTGGCTGAGGCTCAGGTGAATGACTTCAAACAACTGGGGTATTACAGCTCCTGGCTGCCGACAGGCCAACCAGCAGAGCTGGCTCAGCAGGTCAACTAACAGCTCCTGCCTGGCCGTGTAGATGACAGCAAGGGCAGGTGTCGAGAGGATACCCTGGCAGCAGCTCAGCACAACACAGATGTTCCTCTGGGATCCCAAAACAGAGAACTCGGCTATCCTCTCATTGATGATCTGAATATTGAGAAAGAAAGGAAACTCGTCACTGACCCTAAACCCACAGACACTCAAAAAACACATCACAATGAGCAAACTCACTCCTTGCCCTGATCTTAATGAGAAAAAAATGCCCAGGCTAGCACATCTAAATGAACCTGAATTTTCCTTAGTACATCAAAGGAAGGCAGAGGACCTATCTTTTTTTTTTTTTTTTTTTTTACTTTATTCTACTTTACAATACTGTACTGGTTTTGCCATACATCAACATGAATCCACTTCAGGATTGGGAGGACCTGTCTTAATTCCTACACACATCCATCTCCTACCAATATAAATTAAGAAAAGGGCTCCATGCCTTTATATATCTGCTGTCCCTTTCTAAATAGCAGAGTTTTATAAGGCTTAAAGTCCAAAGGTTTCATGTTTTCTTAGAATCTAAACCTGTAATTCAACTTAGATGCTACAGGTAGATGGGACAGTGGCCTTTGGTTATGATCCTGTGGTCTAAAACACATTTCTATAATCAGTAATACTATTTGTATCTAAAAAAGCCAAAGCAAAAGGCATTCTTAGAAGAAGAAAACAAACACTGCCAGTTACTACTTATGATAATAGCAAACCCAGTCTACAGCTTTCAAAATTCTGAAATTCACAAAAAACAAAAATCATGAGGGCCAGGCAGATTCCAAAATTCACTTATGGGCTATGCAACTTGCTTCCAGCCTCATAGCATCTGAGAATCTGATGGGAACCCAGCTGTCTTCCTTCCCTGCCTGTGCAGTCAATTACTCTCCCCTGAGTGCCCTGTATCAGGCACTGGCACCTGGGGTAGGCAAATCACAAGTGAGGAAGAGAAATCATTCTACGTTTCCAGGGAACTCCTAGTCTGAAGGTGCAGACTGCACACCAGAAGACATACTAAGGGCAGAGAAAGGAGGGGCTAGAAATTCTAGATACCCAGGTTGAGGGGTCTGATGAGGGACTGGAGGGCCTCATGAAGGAGGAGAGTGCAGGGTAGATTGGGAAGGTGAACCAGAACTGGGCTGGGGATCCCAGGTGCTAAGTTATGAGTAGCCCAATGACACAGGTGTATTTATCTCCATCCATATAACTGCTGGCTCCAGAAGAGCTAAACCAAAAATATTTTGTACCTAAATGACAGCACTCTACTACGGTAATCTCCAAATATTTCTGATTATACAACTTTTTCCACTTTTATACCTGATAAGGTTATAAATTACACACATGCACCATAGTACGAGTATTTTATATAATTATAAAGCATCCATAAAAATTAAGGTGATCTTTTAAAAATCATATAAAGATGAAATATTTTCTTCTCATATCCCCTAAGGACTATTCAGAATAATCCAATTTGGTGACCACTACCTATTAGTTTAAAAAGTGACATAATTCAGAGCATAATTTCAAGAACCAGTAAAGCCTGTGAACCATCAGGCATCAACCATTTAATTCCTCCGTTCCCAGCCTCTACTGCTTTTCTCCTGCCCACTGAATCAAAAACCTTTGAGGAAATTCTCATCTAGATTTTGACCTTTGATCTCCCTCTAATCCAACAAAAAGGTAGGGGAAAAAAGTCATAAAGTAGCATCATTTGCTAGATATCTTTTCTAATTAAAAAGGTAATTAACCAGCTTATGAACAAGTTCTAATCTTTAATTCAATATTAAATAGTAAAAAGTGCTTAGTTCAGTCAGTAATGAAAGCCATGGCAGATGAGGCCTGCCCACCGCTCACCTCCTGCTATGCAGCCCAGTTCCTAACTCCCAGGGGTTAGGGACACCTGGTATAGAGAATTTGATATGCATTCAATAAATATCAATCATTATTATAACTCTAAACGTAATATTTTTTCTTCTCCCCTGCTGTTGTGCTGTGTGTGTGCTCAGTCATTTCCGACTCTTTGCAACCCCATAGACTGTACCTCACCAGGCTCCTCCAACCATGAAATTTTCCAGCAAGAATACTGGAGCGTGTTGCCATTTCCTACTCCAGGATATCTTCTAGACACAAGGATTGAACCTGCGTCTCATGCATCTCCTGCACTGGCAGGTAGATTCTTTACCACTAGCACTACCTGGGAAGCCATCTCCCCTCCTACCTTGATATTTTCTGCATCTTGATAAAATTAACCATAAGACAATTAAGCTTCTGGCATTAACAGGAAATCAACAGAGATACATGTAACACATACAGGATAACACAGGAAACTGTTAATTACCTTGATGAGGGAAATCTGAAGGTTAACTGTCTTTCCATTCTTGAGAAGGTTCCGCAGTTTTCTGCTATGTAGAATGTTATCTACATAGATCCAAAGCCTTTCAACAATGTCTTCCTTCAGTTCAAGTTTTTTCTTATAAAATCCAACCAACGACTCCCTTGCCCAATCAAGCAATACCTGAATTTGGAAAAAAATATACTTAAAAATAAATGAATTTCTTTATCAAGAAAAACACTGGACATTTATAGGGACATCCCATGAATAACCAAATACAACTGCCAGGGGGAAGAACTTTCTTTAAAAGTTATCTTTGGTAATATTATGTTTTGGTACCTTAAAATATGTTTATTAAACAATAAACATTAAAATATGTTTATTAAACAATTAAAAAAAAACTAATTTTGGGGACTTCCCTGGTGGTCCAGTGGCTAAGACTCCATGCTCCCAATGCAGGGGGCATGGGTTCAAGCCTTAGTCAGGGAATAGGATCCCACATGCCACAACTAAAAGATCCTGAATACCACAACAAAGATATTGTGTGCCCCAACTAAGACCCAGCACAGCCAAATAAATAAATTAAACAAAAAAGAAAAAACTAATTTTGCCTTCACCTGGGGCCAATAAAAAGTTTCAAGTGAAACAGTTTCTTCCAACTAATCACTTCTAAATTTTAAAAGTTAAAAGCACAACAACAATTGCTCAGGATGGCCACAAAAAGAATGACACACAAAAGCAAAGATGCAGAGTCAGGAGACCAGAGTTTGTGTCCTGGATTCCTGAGTTACCTGCAGCTTCATCTCTAAACCTACTTATTGCATTCAGAAGACAGAGTCTTCCATGAATGATTCACAAATGCTGTATTAGGAGGAGGGCTGAACATGGATAGTTTTCATTATTGTGACATGATTCCTTATTCATAACACAAGGAAAGGTGGTAAGGCCTCAGCTCAAGACACCAGAAATGTCCATAATCTATAACAGCATGAATAGTGCAAATGCTAAAAGAAAAAAACTCTCCCGAGAAGGATAGTGGAAACCTTGATCAAACTGCCTGCCACAGCTGTCAGGCGACACTTAAGCAGCCAAAGCAATTCTTACGTACAGCCAGATTTAGAAACTCCTAGTTCTGCTGGTGCTGTACAAAGTGGATCTCATCATCTCAACAGCAGTAATCCATCTTTGACAATTTTGAACTGCTTTATTGTTGTTTAGTCACTAAGTTGTGTCTGATGTCTTTTGCAACTCCACCTACTGTAGCCCACCAGGCTCTTCTGTCCATAGGATTTCCCAGGCAAGAATACTGGAGTGGGTTGCCATTTCCTTCTTCAGGTGATCTTCCCAACCCAGGGATCGAACCTGTGTCTCCCGCATTGACAGGTGAATTATTTACTGCTGAGGCACCAAATGACTGTATGTTAATCCAATTTAATGAGTTCATCATCCTGGTGTCTCCATTATATTAACAGTTTTTCTTAGATAAGTTTGAGAAATGTTAACAAAGAACGATGCCTTTCTTGCTTCCTAATCTGTTTCTAATCTATCGCTTTATAATCTATTTCCCCTTGGGTTATTACAAATGCTAAAGCTTCTCTACTTCCCAACCTTTGATTCATCAAGTTCCAAAGATGTTTAAAAAGCACCAGTAAGAATTGCTTATGAAGCATCTCTTAGCATTTACAAATAAATTAAACTGCCAACAGACTCAGAACCTAATTCCTGTAACCCAAGTCCAAATTTGTTCACTGATGCACATACTTAGGGCTTCCCAAGTGGCACCAGTGGTAAAGAACCTGCCTGCCAATGCAGGTGATATAAGAGACGCGGGTTCAGTCCTTGGGTTGGGAAGATCCCCTGGAGAAGGGCATGGCAACCCACTCCAGTATTCTTGCCTGGGGAATCCCATGGACAGAGAAGCCTGGCAGGCTACGGTACATAGGGTCACAAAAAGTTGAACAGGGTTGAAGTAACTTACCACACACCCACATAATTTGGAATATAAGAGATATTTCCAAACATAAAATAAATGCTGAGGTTTTTTAGCAGAAAAAGTTTGTTAGTGAAATATCTATTAACTTTTTCTCACTGAAACTACTTTTAACTTTCTAACTATGCTTCCTTCTCCAACCTTTTCTCTAATCTTTTAAAATTTTAACTAAACATCAATATGCAATTTAATAAGTGATCATTAGTTTAGGTCGTAAAAATGTAAACTTACTTGTTCTTTATTTGGAAGAAGACACTGGTGAGAAATCCAAGCAAAGTGAGCTAGTTTTAGTTTATCTTCCCAGGACGTTGTCTTGCTTTTAAGTTTTACAGAAATGCCAGAATAAACAGCTGCCATTTCAGCACTTTACCTACAATTTAAAGCAATGGAAAAAAATACATTATATAAAGGTCAAACTTAATAGGCACCAAAAATGAACATTATGTACCTTACTATCTATATAACTTACACGCCTTTAAAAAAAATTCTTCAATGAATTAAAACACCATTGGGCAGAAGTCAATATCTAAGATGCTTGAGCCCATGAGTTTTCTAGAAGAAAACTTTCATGCTTTTCACACGAAAGCAGACAGAAGATGGATTACCCACACGTGTATAAGTATTCCCGCTGTGATCAAACATGACATCCTCAGAGGTCAGTGTGCAGGAATTCACCGAAACAAAACCCAAAGTGTTCAAATTACTTGCGAACACTCAAAATTACTTTATTTTCACACACGGCTTTAGATTAAAAGGGTTGTTACAGCAAAAATGTCCTAATACATACATATTGTAGAGTACATATTAGGATCCACTCCACTAAACAGTTTAAAAAGATAAGCAGTATTTGGAAATGGTAATATTTCTCCAAGTTCAAAAGAAATAAAGTATAAACCCAGTCCCAACAGAAAGACTTATTTCAGGTGCAACAGTAACTTCATTAATTTACGAAAATACACTGCTTCTAAAGACTCTACAGAATGCTGCTACTGCTGCTAAGTCGCTCCAGTAGTGTCCGACTCTGTGCGACCCCGTGGACTGCAGCCTACCAGGCTCCTCCATCCATTGGATTTTCCAGGGAAGAGTATTGGAGTGGGTTGCCATTGCCTTCGCCTGTAACTGCTTAGTGATACACCAATTCAACTTACTGCTATGGGGAAAATACACCATTTAATGAGACATGAAGACAAAGCACAAACCCGACTAAGGGGACCCACGCTGTGGACCACAGCACTGCTATGACCAGAGCAAGTAGGGGGATGGGGAAGGGGAGATGGATGGGTAAACTACAGCCTCGAGGGTGGGGGGGGAGGGCGGTCT
>SJYV01055036.1:0-17730 GCA_006410875.1 Neotragus pygmaeus
TTTAATTTCCTCTTTGACCTTCTGCTGGGCCAGCCCCCTGCTCTTTTAGATGCAATTTTGATCTAGTGAAGTAATGGGCAGAACATCAGTTTATGAAATTATTTTTTTTACATATAGACATTATTTTTCAAAGGCAATTTCATTAACTACATTCTGAAGCTCTGTGGACTTCCAGCAACTTTTCAAGGTTCGCCTGGATTATCAGTCCTAGAGATATATATACATAAATATATATAGTTTTTCTTCTTAGTCTTAAAGCTCATTTCTGCACTCTAGTCCTCAAGGTTTGACTGCTCCTCCTGCGTTAACTTTTAATGCGCCTTTCTTCCTCGCCCCCCATTCCTGACATTGTTATCAGGTCGCACAATGTTGGCTGATCCTAAAAGGAAATTTTGCAAATGGTTGACTTTTGTTAATCCCAGGTTTTGGGGAGAGAGGAGGAAACAGCTTCCCGTCAGATAAGAGTTTTAAACTGAATTTCACTTCCACAAAAATAAAAAGCAGCGTCCTGCCACCCCCCCCCCCCCAACCGCCTTTGGGTACGTTGGGGCGGGCAGCCCCCCGAGTTCTAATAAATGAATTAGCATCTCACCATTGCTGACCTTCAATGAAGAGGACACAATGAATAAAAAAATTTTGAGAAGAGAGCTTGATAACTATCTATAATCTCATGTACAAACTACTTGAAACAGCAACAAAATTCTTCTTATCACACCATACAAATTTTTCTTTTTTAAAAAATAATTTTATTTTTATTAACTTCTTTAACAACAAAATAATCTGGACTGAGGAACAGCCAATTAACAATGTTGTGATAGTTTCAAGTGAACTCTGAAGGGACTCAGCCATACATATACATATATCCATTCTCCCACCAAGGCCCATCCCATCCAGGCTAGCACATAACATTTTTCTCATTAAATTAGCCATATTAGCATTTCTTAAAGAAATACTAGCCATACTAGTATTTCCTAAAGTAATAACTACAAATTGGACTACATTTTTTAATTATAATTCGATGTAATGATTTAATTTTTTTAATGTTAATACACTACTAAATTATCAGCAAAGCCACAAGTTAGAGTATCTTTTTAAAAAGACAAGAAATAACTATTAAAATATCAATGTATGGCAAAAATTGTTGTATTTAACAAAGCAGGAGAGATCAAACACAGTTATATTTCATTTAATTTAAATAGAATATTATATTTCATATACTACTTTACTTATTGTCATTTTCCCACAGTAAAAATTATAAATGTTTTTAATAAGATGAAGACCTCCTGAGGTTGTCACAGATATATGCCTTGCTAATCCTTCAAATTCTCAGACATGAGAAGAAAGAGTACTGTCATATAATAGAAAGATCTATCTACTAAGCATCAAGAAAATTTAGGCTTTAATACAAATACAATCTCTAATTCACCAGCCTTTGTTTTCTTATCTATAGCTTGAAAGCTGTGGGCTGACCTAGTCTCCTCATCTGCAAACTTATATCAGAAATTGATGTTTTACTTATGAGACTCTTGAGCTATTTTCAATATTTTAAAGTATTCTATGAAAGAAAACTATGATTTCATTACTTCAAGCTAAAATTTTATAAATTTAATGTAATTCCTGAAGACATGATATTAGGGTATTTGATCAAAGAAAGAAAAGAATATATGTGTCTACATATGTGTGTGTTTTGGTATTTTTTTGGTAAGTATATATTTTGAAAATATAGGACTTGTGTGAAAGAGAACATTAAAAGCACTTTCTCTAAGGCACCAAAATATTACTTTTTTATATTTANGCGGGAGCTCGCGGCGGCAGGGTATGCACCCTGGGTTGCTGGTTCCTTTTGCCGAGTGGCCGACCGAAGAGAGCAGAGCCTGAAGCCCACCCAGCTGTCGGCCGAGCGGAGGGAGCCGGGATTGCGGAACCGGACCCTGCCCCTCGCGCCCCTTCAGCCGCTCTCCATGCTCCGGCTGCGGCCCGGCCCCGCGCCCCGGGCATTACCCATGCACTACGCGCGCCAGGAGCCGTAGGCTGCAGCTGAGCCGCGGCTCCGGGAGCCGGCGGGGGCGCCGGGGCCGTGGAGGGGGGCGTCCATGGATCGCCATTCCAGCTACATCTTCATCTGGCTGCAGCTTGAACTCTGCGCCATGGCGGTCCTGCTCACCAAAGGTGGGTGCCCGCCGGCCGGCGGGGCGCGCGCTCCCCGGGGAGGGCCGCGGGGTCCCGGGGCTTTGTTAGCGGCGGGAGAGGCGGCCTCCCGCGCCGAGCCAGCAAGTCGCGACAAGTTGTCTGTTCTTAGAAGTCGCGGCGGTGGCTTCGAGGCCACCCGCCTACCCCGGTGTCCCGGGACCGGGCGCGTGGAGGTGGAGTGAGACCTGGGCGAGTGGTTGTCAAACTGTGCGAGTCTGTCGGTCGTGAACTTCTGAGCTTTTTCAGCCGCGGCGTGGGGCGGGAGCGGCCGGGAGGGACCGCAGTCTCCCGCCCCTCGTTGCACCGTGCCCGCGTGTTTCGTGTGTGTGTGTCCCAGTTTGAGTCGGAGTGTCTCGGTTTGTGTGCGCGACTCTGTATTTGAATGTGCCTCTGCTGTGAACGTGTCTGTATTTGAGTGTTTTTGTCGTGAGTGCACTTGTGTGTCTGTTGTGTGTCTCTCTGTATTGGAGCATCTTCACTTGTGAGTGTCTCCGTATTTAAATATCTGTCCGTGAGTGTCCGTGTGTGTGTGTCTGACCGTCTTTGTGAGCCCGCGAGTGGTGCCTCCCCGCGTGTAGGTGTCTCAGGTGTGTGTCCGCGTGCAGCGGTGTGGGCAACGCTACTGCTTGGGAGCTGGGAGGTGTGGACTCCGTCAGCAGTCCCTTTTCCCACTCACCTCATATTTTATAAACGCTACTTCAAAAAAAAAAAAAAAAAATTGCAGCGGTCAGTTTCTTTTTCTTTTTTTCCCCTCTGCAGGCTTTCGCCTTTCCCAGACAACTCTCTCTTGAATTTCAAGGGCCTGCCACCTCCCCTGCCACGAACTTTGCCTACTGTTTGTCCTGTGAACAGATAATTTTTCTTAAAAATAGGAGGCATTTTTAGCTTTTGCCTCCCCCCCCCCCCCTTTTCTCTAATTGCCATGTAGCAGGCATGAGGTTGAAGGATCAGCCGGGCCAGCAGAGATGATGTGCTACAGTATTTATTTGTTTTGGAAGAAAGGCTGTAATTAACCCTAAATAACAGCCCTCGTAGCAGCCTGTAGAGGGAAGCCTCCCGGTCTATCAAAGACCGGCCGAACGGGGCCGGACCGCGGCTGACATAAGTCACAGATACCGAAACTATGCGCCTGATAATGATATAATTAGGGGATCAGAGGTTTCTGACTGCTGCGGACTTCAAAAGCTTTAAAAGAAGCCAGCAGCCTCTCCTGTAGCCGTCCTGACTGAAGCAGACATTTTTGTTTAATCACCACGTACAGTAAGCAGAAAGGGGGGCAGACAGAAGAGCATTGTTCCCTGCTTCAAAATACCAGTCCCCTCCTGGCCTTTTCGCATGCCACAGGAAGAAACTTTATGAAACGGCAGAAATATAGTTTTAATACAGTAACACAAAAGTCTATTCAACTTGCTCCAATGTGGCTCCAATTAAAAAAAAAAGTTGTTAGAACTTTCCTAGTTACCTGTCAAATTTTTATTAGACTGTTTTAGGTCATTGAAAATATAGTCTTTAAAATAGGCTCTCATAAATATTTAAGCAGCATTTTGCTTGTATTCAGCTTTCTTTTTTTCTGCATGAGGTCTGAAGTGCATGGGATCAACATGGACTTTTAATCTGTTTTATTTCTTCTTTCAATCTATATGTGGAATTTGTCAGACTTCGGGATATTCAGTCATCACCCGCTTAAGATCAGCGAGCTTCTGCGAAAAAGCGGGGTTGGAGAGAGGAGTAAAGAACTTGTGCAAGGCAGGATTCTAACTGGAAGGTCTTATTTACTGGAGAAGGGAAGGGACCCAGGCCCAGACCTAGAACAGGAGGAGGACCTCTGGCTTTGCATGGTGAAACTCAGGTTGCCAAAGATCTGTGTTTAGTTGGCTGGTTTTTTTTTATTTTTTTAAAAAGAACTGAAGCACTAGCAGCCTTACGGTGGCCTGGAACTTGGACAGATAATTAAATGAGACATTTTACTCAGGCATTCACGGAAGGAGGAGAAAGAAGAAAGGTGAGGCTGGGAGATTTGTAGAGCGGCAGTGCCGGGTGTTGGTGTTTAATTTCAGGGCTTTGGTTTCTGAAACTAAGAAACCAAAGACACCAGCACTTCAGATGGAGAAGCTGGGAGAGGCATGTACCTGAGTTCAGTTCACAGCAGGCTACAGCCGTGGCCTGTGACAGTGGCCGAGGTCANTTGGAGGGTTATAGGAACATTGGTACCAGACTTACATGAACGTGAAAGTGACATCACTCAGTCATGTCTGACTTTTTGTGACTCCATGGACTGTAGCCTGCCAGGCTCCTCTGTCCATGGGATTCTCCAGGCAAGAATACCTGAGTGAGTTGCCATTTCCTTCTCCATGAACAACTGAACAAAGACTTACATGGACAGCTGTAAAAGGATTCCTGCATTAAAAAGTCTGCAACAATCATACACACCTCTCTTCCCTTTTTGTATAAAAGAAACCTGAATTCTAATTAGGTAAAATAGTTCTTTGGGACACGAGCACTTGATCTCCTGGCTTTCTGAATAAAGTCACTATTCTTTGCCCCAACACCTTGTCTCTCCAGCTACTGACCTGTCATGTGGCAGTACGAGCTTGGACTTGGAACACCTGTGCTCAAAGGGCAAGTGAAATTAACATTTTGACACCTTTACTTACTAAAGCTCTTTGTACTTAAACAGGATTCTCTTTCTGTCCTTTTGTTTGTTTATTTTATGTGTGAGCTCTATTTGTGCTGTTCCTCGCTTTCTTCTTCACTGGAATTAAGAAAAAATACATACACATTAACCTAGTTTGTATAAATCATTTGATTCCAATTTACTCTGAAATCCATTCCTAAATTGGCTTATTTTTTTTTAATTCCAGGTTTATTGATCTGAATTTTCCTCTTAGTATCATTTATCTTCTGGTTCCTTGCCTTCTTGACATATACATACAAAGGCAGTTATTCCTAATCTTCTTTGGAGCATTTTTTTTTTTTTTTGTCTGACTATTCCAGTTTTATTTTTATTTTTTTTTATTTTTTTAAATTTATTTATTTATTTATTTTAAAATTTAACTTTACAATACTCTATTGGGTTTGCCATACATCGACATGAATCCACCACAGGTGTACACAAGCTCCCAATCCCGAATCCCCCTCCCACCTCCCACCCCACAACGTCTCTCTGGATCATCCCCGTACACCAGCCCCAAGCATCCTGCATCCTGTATCAAACATAGACTGGTGATTCGTTTCTTACATAATAGTATATATGCTTCAATGCCATTCTCCCAGATCATCCCGCCCTCTCCTACTCCCTCTGAGGCCAAAAGTCCATTGTCTATGTCTGTGTCCTTTTGTTGTCTCACATACAGGGTCATCATTACTATCTTTCTAAATTCCATATATATGTGTCAGTATGCTGTATTGGTGTTTTTCTTTCTGGCTTACTTCACTCTGTATAATAGGCTCCAGTTTCATCCATCTCATTAGAACTGATTCAAATTTATTCTTTTTAATGGCAGAGTAATACTCCATTGTGTATATATGCCACAGCTTGCTTATCCATTCATCTGTTGATGGACATCTAGGTTGTTTCCATGTCCTGGCTATTATAAACAGTGCTGCGATGAACATTGGGGTACATGTGTCTCTTTCAATTCTGGTTTCCTTGGTGTGTATGCCCAGCAGTGGGATTGCTGGGTCATAAGGCAGTTCTATTTGCAATTTTTTAAGGAATCTCCACACTGTTTTCCACAGTGGCTGTACTAGTTTACATTCCCACCAACAGTGTAAGAGGGTTCCCCTTTCTCCACACCCCCTCCAGCATTTATTGCTTGCAGACTTTTGGATCGCAGCCATTCTGACTGGTGTGAAATGGTACCTCATTGTGGTTTTGATTTGCATTTCTCTGATGATGAGTGATGTTGAGCATCTTTTCATGTGTTTGTTAGCCATCCGTATGTCTTCTTTGGAGAAATGTCTATTGAGTTCTTTGGCCCATTTTTTGATCGGGTCGTTTATTTTTCTGGAGTTGAGCTGTATAAGTTGCTTGTATATTTTTGAGATTAGTTGTTTGTCAGTTGCTTCATTTGCTATTGTTTTCTCCCATTCAGAAGGCTGTCTTTTCACCTTACTTATAGTTTCCTTTGTTGTGCAGAAGCTTTTAATTTTAATTAGATCCCATTTGTTTATTTTTGTTTTTATTTCCAGTATTCTGGGAGGTGGATCATAGAGGATCCTACTGTGATTTATGTCAGAGAGTGTTTTGCCTATGTTCTCCTCTAGGAGTTTTATAGTTTCTGGTCTTACATTTAGGTCTTTAATCCATTTTGAGTTTATTTTTGTGTGTGGTGTTAGAAAGTGATCTAGTTTCATTTTTTTACAAGTGGTTGACCAGTTTTCCCAGCACCACTTATTAAAGAGATTGTCTTTACTCCATTGTATATTCTTGCCTCCTTTGTCGAAGATAAGGAGCATTTTAACACACAATTGTCTTTCTAAATCGGTGACTTCAGCTATTTTCATATCTCCCTTGAAACTCCACTTTATTTTATCAACTTTGTACTCAGTTTAGTGTGTTAAATAATCTTGGAAATAGCTGATTAAACATAATTTCAGAAAAGCTATGTTATGTATTCATTAATGAACAACCCAGAAGATTACAGAGCTCTATCAGTGTATGGTATAGCATTATTATTATTAATATCATTTATAGTGGATCACTTAAATTTTAAGATTGAGAAACAAAATAATTATAAGTATTTTAGGATATTATCAGATTTAATTTCCTTTTTGAATCATACTCAATTCAATATGTAAATTGATGATGCATAGGATTTCTTAGTTTTTTATTCTGTTATCAAAATATGAAGCAACAAAGCAGAGTAGAAAAGTATAGAATTTGGCATCACATAGATTTGCCTCTTCCCACAGGAGTTGTATGGTTTCAAATGAGTTAACTAATATTGTTGAGCCTCTGCTGCTTCCTTTCTAAGATAAAAATAATGATATATACATTAAAACCTTTTTTTTTAAGTGTTGCATATGGGCAATATGACCTCACAGTCCCTCCTGTTTATTTATTGAATTCAATTTTATTAGTTAGTTGATATAGAAGAATAAGAAATATTCCTAAACTAGGATTATTTGAGTGGTCATTTATTTTTTAAAAAAGCAACTTTATAAATATATAATTTACAAAAAATAATATATCACGATTTTCAGAGTACAATTTGATAAATGTGCCAAATATAAATTCATGGTTTCAAATGTGATACTCATCATCACCGAAGGTTCTCTCCTGACCTTTCATAATCAAGTACCTTGCAATTCCTGCTCCAGGTAACCACTGATCAAATTTCTATTGATATACATGGGTTTTGTTTGCTCTAGAACTTCATGTAAATAGAACTGTTTGACTCAACGTCTTCTGCTCTCTGGCTTCATGTACTCAGCACACAAGTTTTGAGATCATTCCATGTTGTTGCATATAAGTAGCTTGTCACATTGTTCCTGAGTAACAAATTTCATTGTAAGGATATGACATATGCTTAGCTATTGATAAACATTTGGGTTGTTTTCTGATCTGGACTATTATGAGTAAAGATTCTATGAACTTTTGTGCACATTTCTTTGTGTAGTCATATGTGATTTTTATGGCCATGCAGTTGAACTGCTCAGATACCCTTTCAAGGTAGCTTGCTCCAGGGAGCACAGGTGACTAACAGTCTCCAGCTGTCACATCTTTGGATCTGCTGACATGGCAGTGCTGTCAGTATCATGCTTGCCCCAGGCTGTTCCTAGCCAATGACTAAACCCTGATCTGAGCTATTTTTACCCAGGGCAGGACCCCTCTAACAGGCCATATTTCCTTGCTGTGTCCCATCAGTCAGGTAGAGTCTCAAAACTGCAGTGTGAGATGACTCCTATTTAATCCTTCCTTCATCCTATGTTTTCACAGTGGTCAGGCCTGTAATATGCTCTGAAGACTCTACCACAAAACTCCCCCTTTAATTTTTGCACTTGTTCCTTAAAATGAATTTATTGTGCATATAATTGGACTTCCCCAATGGCTCAGCAGGTAAAGAATCCACCTGTAATGCAGGAGATGAAGGAGAGGTGTGTTCAATCCCTGGGTTGGAAAGATCCCCTGAGGAGGGGATGGCAAACCACTCCACTGTTCTTGCTGGGAAAATATTATGGACAGAGGAGACTGGTGGCTACAGTCCATGGTATTGCAGTCAGACATAATTGAAGTGACTGAGCATGCACACACGTACATATAACCACATATTAATTTTTTCTTCTCAGACAATTCAGTGATTAATCTTCTTTGGTAAACACATGGGAATTACTCCATTATGTGATATCACAGGTTGGATTCTCTGAGATAGATAGCTTCTTTGATGTAAAGTACTTTTTTTTCTTTCTCTTTTATCTGGCACCAGATGGATTTATCTTGCTCCTAGATGGATTACACTGTGACTTAACCTGGATTGTAGAGTTACAGGGGTGGCAAACATGAGAGAAGGTGGAAACAGCTTTTGGGGTGGTCACCTTTGCCTTTTGAGTGAAATAATTATGCATTACTTTTCTGTACAGGTGGGGTACTAGCTTTAATAGGCAGGGATATACCACATCTATAGGCCCAGAATGTTTAGAGAAATCTGAGAAATAAACATGTTGGGATCATCCACCAAAATATTCCCATCCCATGTAGCAAGATTCCCAGTTTTCCAAATTAGGGCCATGATTTTGGAATAACACATTTGCCGAGGTTGAGTATTCAACTATCTTCATGCTCATTCACTGCATAAAAATGAAGCCTTCTTTGTAAACTACTAAAGAAATTGTATGACTTTCATATTCAGTTATCAATTACTTGTTACTTGTCTTAAGTTTTAAATTATCTCCCTATAAGGCAGTAATGAAACTTAGTAACAAATATGTAATTTCATCATCTTTGTATGTATCATCATGTGCACACAGACATTCTCTTTCACAAACATCATACCAACTCAAAACAGATGAAAATTTTATCAACAGGACTGTCATATTGTGCTAGAAGCTGTCTCCACCACCTACCACCAGTATTGAAGTCTTTTTAAAAAATTAATGTATTTATTTTAATTTAAGGCTAATTACTTTACAACATTGTGGTGACTTCTGCCATACATCAACTTGAAACAGCCATGGGTGCACATGTGTTCCACCATCCTGAACTCTGGCCTACTTCCTCCCCACGCCATCCTTCTGGGTTGTCCCAGAGTACCAGTTTTGAATGCCCTGTTTTATGCATCAAATTTGCGCTGATTGTCTATTTTACATATAGTAATATATATGTTTCAATGCTGTTCTTTCATATTGTCCGACCTCAGTCTTCTCCCACTTTGTCCAAAAGACTGTTCTTTATATCTGTGTCTCTTTTGATGTCTTGCATATAGGGGCATTGCTACCATCTTTCTAAAATCCATACATATGCATTGATATATTGTATTGGTGTTTCTCTTTCTGGCTTATTTCACTCTATAGAATAGGCTCCAGTTTCATCTGCTTCATTAGAACTGACTCAAATGTATTCTTTTTATAGCTGAGTAATATTCCATTGTGTATATGTACCACAGCTTCCTTATCCATTCATCTGCTGATGGACACCTAGGTTTCTCCATGTCTTAGCTATAGTAAACTGTACTGCAATGAACATTGGGGTACATGTCTCTTTCAATTCTGGTTTCTTTGGTGCATATGCCTAGCTGTGGGTTTGATGGGTCATATGGCAGTTCTGTTTCCAAGTTTTTAAAGAGTCTTCACACTGTTCTCCATGGTGGCTGTACTAGTTTACATTCCCACCAACAGAGTAAGAGGATTCCTTTTTCTCCATATCCTCTCCAGGATTTATTTTTTGTAGACATTTTCATGGCAGTCTTTCAGACAGCTATGAGATGGTACCTCATTGTGGTTTTGATTTGCATTTCTCTCATAATGAGTGATGTTGAGCATCTTTTCATGTTTGTTAACCATCTGTATGTCTCTGTGGAGAAACGTCTGTTTAGTTCTTTGGCCCATTTTTTGATTGAGTCATTAATTTTTCTGGCAATGAACTGCATGAGCTTCTTGTATATTTTTTACATTAATTCTTTGTCAGTTGCTTCATTTGCTATTATTTTTTTCCCATTCTGAAGGCTGTCTTTTCACTTTTCTTATAGTTTTCTTTCATTGTGCAAAAGCTTTATGTTTAATTAAGTCCCATTTGTTTATTTTGGTTTTCATTTCCATTACTCTGGGAGGTGAATCATAGAGGATCTTGCTGTGATTTATGTCAGAGTGTTCTGCCTATGTTTTCATATGAGAGTTTTATAGCTTCTGGTCTTACAATTAGATCTTTAATCCATTTTGAGTTTGTTTTCGTGTGTGGTGTTAAAGAGTTCTAAGTTCATTCTTTTATAGGTGGTTGACCAGTTTTCCAAGCACAAAAGTGGTGGTTGACCCCTTGTTTAAGAGATCGTCTTTACTCCATTGTATATTTTTGCCTCCTTTGTTAACGATAAGGTGTCTTTGACAAAGGAGGTGTGTGGATTTATCTGTGGGCTTTCTACTTTGTTCCATTGATCTATATTTCTGTCTTTGTGTCAGTACATACTGTCTTGATGACTGTAGCTTTGCTATATAGTCTGAAGTCAGGCAGGTTGATTCCTCCAGTTCCATTCTTCTTTCTCAAGATTGCTTTGGCTATTTGAGGTTTTTTGTGTTTCCATACAAACTGTGAAATTATTTGTTCTAGTTCTGTGTAAAATACCCTTGGTAACTTGATGAGGATTGTGCTGAATCTATAGACGGCTTTGGGTAGTATACTGATTGTCACTATATTGATTCTTCCAATCTGCGAGCCTGGTATATTTTTCCATCTCTTTGTGTCATCTTCGATTTTGTCCATCAGTGTTTTATAGTTTTCCATTGATAAGTCTTTTGTTTCTTTAGGTAAATTGATTTCTAAGTTTTTTTTTTTTTTTTCATTGCAATGGTGAATGGGATTGTTTCCTTAATTTCTCTATTTTTTCACTGTTAGTTTATAGGAATGCAAATAATTCCTGTGTATTAATTTTATATCCTGCAACTTTACTATTTTCGCTGATTAAGTATAGTAACTTTCTGATGGTATCTTTGGGTTTTCTATGTAGAGAAACATGTCATCTGCAAATAGTGAGAATTTTGCTTCTTCTTTTCCAATCTGGATTCCTTTTATTTATTTTTCTTCTCTTATTGTTTGGCTAAGACTTTCAAAACTATGTTGAATAGTAGTGGTGGGAGTGGGCACCCTTGTCTTGTTCTTGATTTTACAGGAAATTGATAGCTTATGGTGAATGATGTTGAATTCATGATCTCTGAAGAGGATTTAGCTTCAGGACAAGGGACCAGGCTTGATCACTAAAGAACTTTTGTGCAGCAGAATTTTATTAAAGTAAGAAAAGGGATGGAGTAAGCTTTTAATATAGGCATCAGAAGGGGGAGGGATAATGCCCCCCTTGCTAGTGTTAGTAAGGGAGTTATATACTTTTAAATTAATTATTACAATAAATCAAAAGAATGTCTCAAGGTTGTAAAGATCTTACTAGACCCATCTCACAATTTGCATTTTAGGATAACAGGATTAGAACTGAATAATAGAAAGATTCTATCAGATCAACTCCAGTATATACATTCTAAAATATCAGAATTAGTCAGAAGGTTTTCAGGAAGGAGAAACTGTCCTCAAGCAGGACACATTGCTCTTATATAATCCCTAGTATAGAGTTTAAACTGAGTTGTTTGTCGTGTAATCATCAGTTTGAGGCTTAAAGAAAAAAAAAAAAAGTTTTATGTGACTAAGGAATGTAGAGGGGAAAAAAACAAAAACAAACAAACAAACAGCATTTGTCCTTTCCTCCTCTCCTCCTCCTTGAGAGTCCCAGACTTCTTTCTCCTCCTCAGGGAACCTGGAATTCTTATCAGCCTACCTAGGAATTGACTGTCTCAGAATGTTTTCTGTATTTAACCATTGAGGATAATTCTTGCTGTGTTTTTGTCGTATATGGATTTTATCACATTGAGTGATAAAATTCTATGCCTGCTTTCTGTAGAGTTTTTATTATAAATGAATATTGAACTTTGTCAAAGGCTTTCTCTGCATATATTGAGATTGTCATATGGTTTTTATCTTTCAATTTGTTAATGTGGTGTATTACATTGATTAATTTGTGGATATCGAAGAACCTTGCATCCCTTGGATAAAGCCCACTTGGTCATTATGTATGATCTTAATATATTGTTAGATTCTGTTTGCTAGAATTTGCTGAGGATTTTTGTATCTATGTTCATCAGTGATATTGGCCTGTAATTTTCTTTTTCTGTGGCATCTTTGTCTGGTTTTCGTATTAGAGTGATGGTGGCCTTGTAGATTGAGTTTGGGAGTGTACCTTCCTCTGCAATTTTCTAGAAGAGTTTGAGTAGGATAGTTGTTAGCTCTTTTCTAAATTTTTGGTAGAATTCACCAGTGAAGCCATCTGGTCCTGGGATTTTTTTCTTGGAAGATTTTTGATTATAGCTTCGATTTCTGTGCTTGTGATGGGTCTGTTAAGATTTTCTATTTCTTCCTGGTTCAGTTTTTAAGGTTATACTTTTCTAAGAATTTGTCCATCTCTTCCAAGTTGCCCATTTTATTGGCATTTAATAGCTCATAGTAGTCTCTTATGTATTTCTCTGTTGTCTGTTGTGATTTCTCCATTTTCTTTTCTAATTTTATTGACTTGATTCTTCTCAATTTTTCCTTGAAGAATCTGGCTAATGATTTGTCTATTTTATTTATTATCTCAAAGAACCAGCTTTTTGTTTTGTTGATTTTTGTTGTAGTCTCCTTTTCTTTTTTTCTTTTATTTCTGCTCTGATTTTTATAATTTTTTTTCATTGTTGTTGTTGTTGTTTCTTCTACTAACTTTGTGGTTCTTTTTTCCTTCTTGCTTTAGATGTAAAGTTAGGTTATTTTTGATGTTTCTGGCATTAGGCTTGAATTGCTATGAATCTCCATCTTAGCACTGTTTTTACTAAATCCCATAGGATTTGGGTTGTCATGTTTTTATTTTCATTTGTTTCTATGCATATTTTGATTTCCTTTTTTTTTTCTTTCATGATCTGTTGGTTAATCAGAAGTGTGCTGTTTAGCCTCCATATATTTGTATTTTTAGTAGTTTTTTTTCCCCCTTTTTTCTTGTAGTTGACATCTAATTTTACTGTATTGTGATCAGAAAAGATGCCTGAAGTTATTGTAATTTTTTTGATTTGATCAAGGCTAGATTTATGACCCAGGATGTGATCTATCCTGGAGAATGTTCCATGTGCACTTGAGAAAATGGTGAATTCTGTTGCTTTGGGTGAAATTTCCTATAGATATCAATTAGGTCTAACTGGTCCATTGTATCATTTAAAGCTAATATTTCCTTGCTAAGTTTCTGTTTGGTTGATCTATCCATAGGTGTGAGTGGGGTATTAAAGCCCCCCACTATTATTGTGTTACTGCTAATTTCCCCTTTCATACTTGTTAGCATTTGCCTTACATATTGAGATGCTCCTATGTTGGGTGCATATATAGTTATAATTGTTATATCTCCTTCTTGGATTGATTCTTTGATCATTATGTAGTGTCCTTCTTTGTCTCTTATTATGGTCTTTTATTTCAAAGTCTATTTTGTTTGATATGAGTATTGCATTACTATTCCTGTTTTCTTTTGGGCACCATTTGCATGAAATATATTTTTCCAGCCATTTACTTTCAGTATATGTCCCTAGGTTTGAGGTGGGTCTCTTCTAGAGAGCATATATAAGGGTCTTGTTTTTGTATACATTAAGCCAGTCTTTGTGTTTTGAGCAGAGTACATAACTCACTTACATTTCAGGTGATTACTGATAAATGTGATCCTGTTACCATTACCTTGATGCTTTGGGTTCATTTTTATAAACTTTTACAGTGTTTCCTGTCTAGGGAAGATCCTTTAGCATTTGTTGAAGAGCTGAATTGGTGGTGGTGAATTCTCTCAGCTTTTGCTTGTCTGTAAAGCTTTCTATTTCTTCTTCATATCCGAATGACATCCTTGTTGTGTAGAGTAATCGTTGTGTAGGTTTTGCCCTTTCATCATTTTAGGTATGCCATGTCTTTCCCTTCTGGCTTGGAGAGTTTTTATTGAAAGATCACCTGTTGTCCTTATGGGGATCCTTTTGTGTGTCATTTGCTGGTTTTCCCTTGCTGCTTTTAATATTCTCTTTTTTGTGTTTGATCTTTGTTAGTTTGATTGGTATGTGTCCTGGGATGTTTTATCTTGACTTTATCCTGTTTGGGGCACTCTGGGTTTCTTGGACTTGGGTGGCTATTTCCTTCCCATATTAAGGAAGTTTTTGATGATTATCTCCTCAAGTATTTCCTCATGCCCTTTTATTTTTGTCTTCTTCTTCCGGGACACCTATGATATGAATGTTGGGGCATTTAACATTGTCCCAGAGGTCTCTGAGGTTGTTTTCATTTCTTTTAATTCTTTTTCTTTTTTTCCTCTCTGTTTCATTTCATTCATTCTTGACCAAGCTGAAATGTCATGGTTTCCCTTGATTGTGGAGTCTGCTGTCTGTGATTGGTGTTGGACTAGTGGCTTGTCAAGGTTCCCTGGTTGGTGGAACTTGTGTCTGTGTTCTGGTGGGTGGAACTGGAGCTCTTCTCTCTGGAGTGCAATAAAGTGTGAAGTAGTGGGTAATGGGGTGTCTATGGGTTTAACATGGCTTTAAGAAGCCCATCTTTTAATGGTCAAGGTTGTGTTCCTGTTTTTCTGGAGAATTATCAGGGTGTGTCTGGCTCTGGAACTTTTTGGCTCTTGGATTGGGTTGGTTTCAATGTAGGTGTGAAGACATTTGGGTGAGCTCTTGTCTATTAATGTTCCCTGGAGTCAGGAGTTCTCTGATGCTCTCAAGTTTTGCTGTTAAGCCTCCTGCCTCTGGATTTCAGTCCTTCTCTTACACTTATGTAGAGAAGTGAAGAGAGAGGAGTGGAATAGAGGTGACCTAGAGGAGAAAAATAAAGTGAAAACAAAAATCGCTCAGTCATATCTGATTCTTTGTGACCCCATGGTTTATGTAGTTCATGGAATTCTCCAGGCCATAATACTGAAGTGGATAGCTTTTCCCTTCACCAGGGGATCTTTCCAACCCAAGGATCAATCCCAGGTCACCCACATTATAGGCAAATTCTTTACCAGCTGAGCCAAAAGGGGAAGAGAAAAGGGAAAGTCAAAAGGGGAGAAAGCAATCAAGCCAGTAATCAAGTCCTTAAGTAAAAATGGAATGTGGGGATTAGATTCTTAGAGGTACAAAATTGATAGCAAATATCAAAAAGCAAAGATTATAAACCTGGAATAAAGGTTCAGTTCAGTTCAGTTGCTCAGTCATGCCTGACTCTTTATGACTCCATGGACTACAGCATGCCATGCTCCCCTGTCCATCACCACCTCCAGGAGCTTGCTCAAACTCATATCCATCGAGTCGGTGATGCTATCCAACCACCTCATCCTCAGTCATCCCCATCTCCTCCTGCCTCCAAACTTTCCCAGCATCAAGGACTTTTCCAGTCAGTTCTTCACACCAGAATAGAGGATTTATTTGCATTTGAATGGAGGTTAGACTTTCACAAGCACAATATAAAGAATACAAAGCATAATCAATCATAATAATTAAAAATGGAATTTGTTTTTGTTTTTAAATAGGGGTTTTTTTTGGAATGGTAATAGTAGAATATAAAAATGAAAGTTAAAGAAGTAATAAAGAACCATTTTTTAAAATTAAAAAGTAATAATAATAAAAAATACATCTAGGAATTTCTCTGCAGCTGTTGTGGGCAGTGAGGGGTCATTTCAATGTTAGAAAATCCCTTGTTCTGACTGTATTTGTTCTCAAAGTCTATACGTGCCCCTCAAATGTCTCCAGTATTAAGTGCAGGATTTTAATTTGTTATATCTGTTACTTCCTGAGCAGTTACCCCTTCTTTGTTTATTTTGGCTTCCTCTATTTACAAGACTCTTCAGTGTCTAATTTCCACCTTGACACAAGAAGGGCGAAGGTGGCCACTTATTTAGGCACACTTGTTCAGTTGTCTTGTTGGTGGGGAGGAACACTGCAAACAAATACTACTGGCATATGTGGGGAGTGCTCACAGTGGATGGACCACACTGGGTTTGCCACAGCCAAACAGGCGGTGTGTGCTTCCTGGGTCTACACTGCTCATTCTCCAGGGTGCTCTGCAAGGGCACTGTCCCAAGTGGAACCTGCATTTTGTGTACTTCCCAGGTCTAAGCCACTCAGCTTCTTGGGTACTCCGTAAGGGGAAAGACTTGGATGGGCTGTGTGTTTCTTGCCCTTCCCAGGACCAAGCAGCTCATGAGACCAGGTGCTTAGCAAGAGCACTGTGCCAGAAGAGCCGTTTGTCTTATTCACCTGTCCATACCTGTGATGGGGAGGGGGTAGTATGAGAAGGATTTAGTAGTGAAATATTTCAGACAATACATACCAGAAAATGTCTCTGAAAGCCCAACAGGGAGTTCAAGATTAAAGATCACCAATGAAGGAAATCTAACATTGTACAGAAATGGCTAGGCCTTTTTGTTACCTCCCTCCTTAGTCATCAGTTGCAGGTCACATTGAAAATAGCATGATCTCAGACTAAATGCTAAGGCAGGCTATTACAGAGCTAAGTACTAAAAATAGCTAAATATGCTCCTTACAACCCAGTAATGTGTCCTTTCTTGGGGGGAAATCTGAAAGATATATGTTTGCTACATATGAAAAGTATATAGCAATTTCTTTTAGAATTGATTAAACTGTTTCCCAAAGTGGTTGCACTATCTTGCATGTCAAAGGCAGCGCCTGAGAGCTCATTTTTCCATGTATGATACTTTTCTCCATTTATTTTCTTTAACTTTCCTCAACAGTGTGTTTCATAGCTTTTAGTGTGACAATTTGTGAAATATATACCTAGGTAATCATGACTTTTAATACTGTTTTAATTTCATATTTGATGTGAAACTCCAATAGTTTGTAGGTGGCATATTGAAACATAATTGATGGTTTATACTGACCTCATATCCGGTGATCATGCTAAATTTACTTATAATTTCAGCAAAATTTTTTCAGACTCTTTAGCATTTTTACATAAATTATTATTGTTATCAATTATTATTAATATTGGCAAATAAAAAGGGCTTTGCTTTCTGCTTTCCAATCTGTATATATGATTGCTAGGATCCCTAGGGGCCTGGGATCCCCAGGTAATACTGAACTGAAGTCATAAAGGTGAACATTCTAATCTAAATCCAGATCTTAGGGGGAAAGAATTCAGTCTTTTTTCTAACAAACATGATAAAGTATGACATCTGTTATGAAACCACTCTGTTCTTCTTGGATCCTCTCCCCTTGCTCCTGGAATGGAAAATACTTCCACACATAATACCTACTTCATGGTCATATTGCTTATCTTGTTGTTGTTTTTTTTTTTTT
>SJYV01055043.1:0-20679 GCA_006410875.1 Neotragus pygmaeus
TCGCGGTCAAGATGCCATCCAGTTCACGAGCTTTACCTCTGTTCATTTCCTTTGATTTCACATCATTGTTTCTTGCCTGCAATCCATTCTCAGCTATCCACTATATTTCAGAGCATTCCATTTCAGCAAGCCCATCCTGTCACTCCAAGTTTAAAGTTCGCTTTCACCTCTAACCATGGTAGAAAACCACAAACATTGGGGCTAAATAAGAAAAAAAAGTAAGCGAGGGTATTTTATGGGATAATTACTATAATTGTTACAATAGGAAGGTATTCCATGAAAGGATGTACCTTTTGGCATTGTGGGTTGTTTTTTTTTAAGCTAAGTATTTTTTTCTTTCTTTTTTTTTTAAGTATTTATNCTAAATAAGAAAAAAAAGTAAGTGAGGGTATTTTATGGGATAATTACTATAATTGTTACAATAGGAAGGTATTCCATGAAAGGATGTACCTTTTGGCATTGTGGGTTGTTTTTTTTTAAGCTAAGTATTTTTTTCTTTCTTTTTTTTTTAAGTATTTATTTTAATTGGAGGCTAATTTCTTTACAATATTGTAGTGGTTTTTGGTCAATGTATGGCATTTTTTTTTTAATAAAACCATTTTCCTTTTCCTCAAGGCCAACTCCATCTTTCTTACCAAAAACATTGCATTACACTGACCTTGCTGTTAAGAAATCTTACTCGCCCTCCCACACAGCAGATGGATCCACTCGACAACCTGGCTGTGGTCATTCCCTGCTGGGATGAAGATACTGTCCAAAGCTGTTCTATTCCCTGTGACTCACCTCTGGACACTCCAAACTACAGATTCTTTTAGTAGTCTTGTAAAAATCATCCTTGTGAGAGATAACCCAGGCTTCCTGTGTGAGCATGGGAGTGTCAAAGCCATCTGCAGACAGAAGTCCCCGGTAACGCAATCTTGAATAGCGGAAGAAAGGCACGGAACTGGATGAAGGCGTCCATTTAGCTTTCTAGCTGCTGTTTTGCTGGTCTCAATGGGATCTGTCAGAAAGCTTGAAGGCAAATAGTTCTGCCTGTCAGTTTGCAACAGTTTGAAGAAAATGAACTTCTCAGAAATTGAGCCCAACTAGTGATCACTTCTGATTTATACTTTGCTGCCGCAGTCCACGACTATGTGCTATTGCCTTTCATATCTGCATCATTTCATCAGGAAGCTTACTCAAAGGAAAGAAACAGTCCAAGTTCTGTAGCACAGCTTTTTCTAATAAAGTACTATCATAATTATGTTACAAAGAGAAACACACACACACACACACACACACACACACACACACACNACTGAAAGTCCATAGTTTTGCTGAGTTTACCATAACATTGTACAGTTTATGGATTTGGACAAATGTGATATATATCCATAAGTATAATATTTTATTGCCATAAAACTGTGTTCTCCCTGTATTCATCTGTTCTACTTTCTTCCACTTTTAGCAACTTATCTATCTATCTATCTACATATATATAGATAAAGTTTTGCCTTTTTCAGAATGTCATCATATAGTTGTAATCATATAGCCTTATTTGGTTAGTTTCTTTGACTTACTAATATACACTGAAAGTTCCTCCATGTCTTTTTGTGGCCTGATAGCTCAAGTGCCAAGTAATATTACGTTGTTTGGATTTACCACAGTTTATTTATCCATTCAACTACTAAAGGACATCTTGGTTCCTTCCAAGTTTTGTCAATTATGAATAAAGTTGCTACAAACATCTGTGGGCAGATTTTTATATTTTCCACTCTTCTGGGAAAATACTGGAGAACATAAATGCAGGATCAGATGGTAAGAGTACATTTAGTTTTGTAAGATGCCACCAAACTGTCTTTCTAAGTGGCTGCATTATTTTGATTTCCCATCAGCAAAGTATTCTAATTTTTGCTGCTCCATATCCTTACCAACATTTGGTATTGACAGTGTTCCAGATTTTGGCCACTCTAATAGGTGTGTAGTTGTATTTCATTGTTATTTTAATTTGTAGTTCCCTGATGATGTATGATATGGAACATATTTTCATATGTTTATTTGCCATCTGTGTATCTTCTTTGGTGAAGTATCTTTCAAGGCTTTTGGTTAATTTTTAAAATCAGGTTTTTTTTTTTCCTTACTGTGAATTTGTTTTTATATAATAAAAGAGGGCAGTTTGTTGGGTTAAGGCAAATAAAAAATAAAGTGAAGATGCTTCAATTGTATGACTGCTAAGTCCCTGTATATCATTTCTCAAAAATTTTCTACAATTCTAGAATTAGCTTCATAGTTTGTAAAGTATTTTCACAGCTATTTAATTTAACTCTTACAAGAGCTTTGGGATACATACAAGGAAAAATGTCTGCTTTGACTGTTTAGGTAAGATGACTAACATTTAGCAATTGTATGTCTGTCCTCTTCATTGTCACTTGGCAGAGCTGACTCGAATTTAGCTTTTCTTTCAATTTATCCGGTCTTTTCCTGTGGTCAATTTCTGTTCATATATTTAAATTTTATTAGAAGTTGAGAAAGGAGAGAGTTTAAGAAGCACAGGAAGGTGTCTTCAGTTAGAATTTACATTTTGTAATCTATACAGGTAATTTGTTTTGAAGTGAAGATCTGAGGTCTAATCCTAATTTGGCTTCTTACTGGCTGTGAAAGCTTTATTCAGTCACTAACTAGCTCTAGATGCCAGTTTTCTCAACTAGGCAACACATGAGTTGATTTTGGAAATCTCTAGGATAATACCTAACTCTGACATTCTCAGTTCGGTTCAGCCGCTCAGCCATGTCCGACTCTTTGCAACCCCATGGACTGCAGGATGTCAGGCTTCCCTGTCCATTACCAACTCCCAGAGCTTGCTCAGACTCATGTCCATAGAGTCAGTGATGCCATCTAAACATCTCCTCTGTCATTCCCTTCTCTTCCTGCTTTCAATCTTTCCCAGCATCAGGGTCTTTTCCAATGAGTTAGTACTTCACAACAGGTGGCCAAAGTATTCGAGCTTCATCATCAGTCCTTCCAATGAATATTTTTTGCAATTCTTGTTAATTTAACCAATTAATGATTCTTTGGTTTACTGATTGCATAGAATGCAGTTACATAAGAAAATTTCAATATAATCACACATATTTAAATAAGAAATACTGTTTTACATTTAATTTTTAGCTAATAAAACAACAAATACCATTACTGTTCACACATATAGTTGAATGGTTCACTTCCCCCATCTTTCTGATTTTGTTCTGTTTCTTCTTCTACGGCCCCAGAAGACACTTTACTCAAAAAAAAAAAAAAAAAAAAAGTTGCTTATTTCAGCACTATTCTCACTTAGGGTCAAAGTAAGAGGTGTTTAGTTGGTTCTTTCTTGAATGGGTACAGCTACCTTCTCACCGCCATCACTGTTCTTTGGTTCCATTGCTCCCTTTTTATTTATTAGTGAAGATAAAATTTTATGTGTGTCCTAGATCCTTATTCAGAGTTTCAGAATGTGGTGGGACCTGGGCACAGTATGGGTAAAGAGATATTTATCACTCAGATGTGACTTTACTGTAAGAGAGTCCCTTGGACTGCAAGGAGATCCAACCAGTCTATTCTGAAAATCAGCCCTGGGATTTCTTTGGAAGGAATGATGCTAAAGCTGAAACTCCAGTACTTTGGCCACCTCATGCGAAGAGTTGACTCATTGGAAAAGACTCTGATGCTGGGAGGGATTGAGGGCAGGAGGAGAAGGGGACGACCGAGGATGAGATGGCTGGATGGCATCACGGACTCAATGGACATGAGTCTGAGTGAACTCAGGGAGATGGTGATGAACAGGGAGGCCTGGCGTGCTGCGATTCATGGGGTCGCGAAGAGTCGGACACGACTGAGCTACTGAACTGAACTGAACTGAATGGAGTTAACCATCAGGGAGGCTCACTAACAAAAGTCCCTTCAAGTTTCTAAGAGAGGCCTTAGTAACATCCATATGCTATTTTTCTTTTCTTTTCTGTTTTTTAAAGAGGGGCTGGAATTGAACAATACCATTTAAACATAAGGATCCACAAAAACTGATTCATCTCTGTTCTTTCTGGTCACCTAACTGAGCATATGTTGGCTTCATTTAACTGATAGCCTCAATAGATGATAACTAAGCACTGACTTAAAATCTCTCTGGTTTCTTGTTAGTGACAATGAATGATGATCATTCAAGAAAACCTTTTCATTTCTAATCTCCTGCTGTTTCTGTTCCCTTGACCAGTAAGCCCCTTGTAACCAGTTCTTGATGACCTTTATTGTAGCTTTACCCAAGGAAAATAAAACTAATAATGGTTGCTTTTATCTAAACTTTTCTTTTTTTAAATCTAAATAATTATACTTATGAGGTATCTTCTACCTTTTGGCTCTTGTGTCATACACATCCTCTCCAGTGAGTAATATACCTACTTAGTCTAAGTAGGACATTTGCAATATGACCTCAGATATTTAATAATTCTCAGTGTATTTGCAGGGAATTGTGCAATAGTCTTGAATCATTTATGATAGGTTCCTTTGGGTAAACAATCTAGTTGCCCTGGAGATATTAATCCTTAAAATCATAAGGCTAATCTGAACTTTTTTTTTAATTTAAAAGTTCTCATTATTATGGAGATATTTTCATTTGATGTGTCAACAGAATTTGTTCTGATTTAACCTTATTAAAATTTAGACTTTTTCATTTAGCAACATAACACAGACTATGAGAAAATAAACTCTTCATTTTGTCTGTTCATTTGGGTCAATACATCTTTTTATATTATTTGAGATATTTAGCATCTTAAGGATTTACTTACACTGAGTATGCACAGGCATGGCTTTGATAAATGCTTATAAATATATCCCAGATAGTTGGGGCACAAAAGACATTTATTCTACATAGTTTATTTTCTAATGAGTATTTTCATAACTATGATATGGCATTAAATTCACAATTAGAAAGATAAAGAGAGAGTTGACAATGAAAAATTAGATGAAAAAAATCAACATTTTTAAGGCAGCTTTGCATTTTCCACATAAAAAGGCAAATTATTTGGATAAAAATGGTTACTCCATTGAATATACTATATAATTACAATATTAAACTACAATGTGTGATATTACACCATTTATGTAACTTTAAGTAACTGGTGATTGTTGTTTAGTCACCAAGTCATGTTCAACAATTGTGACCCCATGGACTGTAGCTCTCCATGCTCCTTTGTTCATAGGATTTTCCAGGCAAGAATATGGAGTGGATTGCCATTTCCTTCTCCAAATAACACTGGATTTCTTTTTTATTATAGTCAACTATGCTAAGTAATATTATTACTGACTTTAAAAACACATTATGAAGACATATAACAATGAAAACAACTGTCATAATTGAGCCAAAATTAAACCCAAACAGAAGTAAATCAGTTATCTTAACATTCCCTGTACTGATTACTATTATCATTTGCAATGTAAAAGATTTCCTTCATGGATGTTGTCTCTCAGTCTGAATTTATTATGTAAATCTTAGCATTTACTCTGGTTCCTAAAAACCCAGAGTGTTCTAACAAAATATATGCATATTGTGCCCCTACAGTGAAGATAGTTCTGACATATAATAGGCTACTTCCCACAAGAAAAATGATTCATGAAGAACAAGGTATAAAGATTGTTTGTTTCACTTATTCTACAGCCTATGTTCTCTTCTTGGTTAAAAAGAGTTGGCAGTGAGTGTTTATTTTTTATGTTAGAGTTGGAGAAAGCAATTAGATTAGATTCATATGAATAACCTATAGATAAGGACTAGTAGTCAAGGATCAGGAACATAGTCAACAGAAAATATGCCACTGACAGCAGAAAAATAAAAATGAATAAATAACTGGTCTAAAGCATAACATAGAAAACAAAAGTTTAAATAGACCTCAGGAAAAATATTAGATGAGATAAAGCTTAATCAGAGCCAGGCTCTGTCCTCTTGAACAAAGGAAGCAGCTGGAAGGTAAGCAGATGTTGCTGAGTTATTGCTGTTGCATGAACCAGTGCATCAGCTTCTCCTCCACTAGTAGGTGAAATAAAAATATTTTGTGCAATCTAGAGGACAAGATAAACAGAGTTGGTACTTAGATTTAAAAATATTTACAGAGAGAAAAAACATTATGCAAAAGTAGATATAGTAAGCATATTTGGTATAATGCTATACCAAGGATATAAGGATAAAAGGATAATCACTCAAAATATAAACTATAAATGTCATTATAATTTACTGTATAAAGCAACCGTAGTAGCTGCAGATGATGTCCTGTCTGTACCCGTTTTACCGGCTAGTACACTCATCAAGTGAGTCTGCATTAAAAGCTTCCACTTGGAACAGATGATACATTGCTTACCACAGGACAGTCAAGTGACTCACAGATTTGGGGCACTATGGTCTATATTCCCTGCCCCAAGAAGATGACTCTACAATGCAAAGCATGCCTACAAAACAGAAGAAGGCTAGAATTTGTGTTGGACTATTCTCTTTCTCTGCTCCTTCCCTTTCTCTATTTTACTTGCCTCATTCATATGCTTTCCTGAAAGAAGCTGCCTTAATTAATCTCATACACCTGAATCCCTGACTCTGGCTCTGCTTTTGGGGTGCCTTTGGTAGCAGCAGTGGTCCTGGGAAGAGCACTAAGGAGTTGATTCTAAAAATGACTTACCAGCTAGCTACCTGACAATGAGCAAACTGTCACTGAATATTAATTATTCTTAACATTCTATAGTAGTTGGTGGTTAAGACATTTACCCTTAGTGAATTGGGAAAGGATTGGAGGGGAAGAAGATGTACTAGTTCAGTACGTAACAGTAATAACTCTGGCACTGGAAAAGAACAGGGAAGATATTAATAATAAGGACAGTCAAACTACATAGGTATTGCTGAGCACCAGCAATTCTTTCTAGAGAGAATATGTTCAATATTCACCAATTTAATACAAAAATATGAAAATCAGAGAGCCTCAATGGCAGTATTTAAAGAAATGTTAATCTATAGCAGGAGGATGGATCATACCGAGTAGTCATCTTAGGAACTACACTTAAGAACAGTAAAATTCCACAAAGTGTTGAAAATACCACTCCAGAAAGTCTCCTATGGCTGATAGGGAAGAATTAGGACTGAGAGTGAAAATATGGGGATTACCTGAATAAATGCCCTTGAGAACACCCAGATTCCCTTGACACTCTAGGCTTCTAGATGTGACCTACTACCTCATGTTAGAAGGTAGAAGCTCCCTCCCATCTTCCTTTTCCTTCAATAGCCAACATTATATGAAGTAGGAATTCCAGATCTACCTGCAAGATGATAGAGAAAGGGGTAAAACTACTCAGAAATGTAGGCATATTAAAGTAAATTCATCATGTAAGACCAGAGCTATATCTTCTGCATAAATTTCTTGGAAAGACCATCCATTTGTCAAGGCAGGAAGGGATATTCAAGTCAAGGGAGACAACAGTGACAATCTGAGGCTCTGGAAGCTGGGTTTTATGGTAGGAGATTCTGGCTAATAACTGTAATCACTGACACCCCAAATAAGAAAGGCCAGGTGGCAATATTTAACAATTAGAAGTAAGATAAAGCATAATCATCCTAATGGTCATCACTTTCTAAATGTCAGCCAGGGTTATATAACAGGTGGGGATATGTAACAATTACAACAAATTATGGTTTCCCTAGAGAACTGTCAGATAAAAATACAGAAATTGCAGTAAAATTTAAATTTCAGATTAAAAAACCACTTAAAGTTTTAGTATAAGTATGTCTCAAATATTACAAGGAACATATTTATACTAAAAGCATCTTCACTATTTATCTGAAATTCAAATTTAACCAGTGTCCTCTTTTTATTTGCTGTATCAGGTGCACTGCCTTTAGCGAAAAATGTACAGTCCACCAGGGTACTGTCCAATATATATAATTAAAGGTTTCAAGAATGGATGACTAGAAGGCTTAGGTCAGCCAGCCCCTATGGAAGGGTCATTATCTTTTTCCCAGATTCCAGCGTTAAGCAAGTTTTCACCCATGGCATTCATTAATTAATGGAATCACTGAGGTCGCCTTGAGGGTGGAGTAGATTGCATGGTAAGGAATCACCCGACTGCTTTCCAAAGAGGTCTATGTGCTTTTATTCAGGTAATCATTCTCCACGGAAAAGAGAAAGCCTAGACTTTTCAAAGGCTTTCAAATGCAGACTTTGAATTTATATTAAAGATGGAATCATAACATCATCGTGGCATACCTCTTAGAGTATCAATGGCACGAGAATGGGCTAATGAATGAATCCTGACCCAGGTCTCTTACAGCAGATACATTGAGTCTACATGATTATCTCTGGCCAATTCTGAGTTGCCTTCAAGTGCCATTTTTGCTGTATCCTACAAAGTGTTTAAATGTTATTTAAATTCTTGTTCTGATGCCTCAAAGTAGAGATCTTGGTCAACTTAGCCTGCGCTCTTAGACAAGAAATACTACCTGAAAGAGAGGGCACTCAGAAATGAGAGGTAGAGAGGAAGATGATGAGAATCAGTTAAAGCCTCTTAGCAAACTGCAGGCAGCATCAAGAGGTATAGCTTGCCCCATCATTTATTTTCTGATAAGTTTTCCCAGAAATTGTGATCAACCATCCCTCATAGCTTAGTCAAAAAAGAATCTGCCTGCCATGCAGGAGACCCAGGTTCAATTCCTGGGTTGGGAAGATCCCCTGGAGAAGGAAATGGCAGTCCATTCCAGTATGCTTGCCTGGAAAATCCCATGGACAGAGGAGCTCAGCAGGCTATAGTCCATGGTGTCAAGAGTTAGATATGACTTATCAACTAAACCACCATCATCCTTGAGATACTGTCTTCTTACAGTGAACTTAATTTGGGAAGTAAGCAGATTCATGAGTTTAAATCAAGGAGCTGACTTCAGTAGAGGCTGTTGCCATTTATCAGTTGCCATACCTTTTCTACCTTGCTGCTGTCTCATCATCTGTTGTCCCCTTCTCCTCCTACCTTTGGTCTTTCCCAGCATCAGGGTCTTTCCCAGTGAGTCAGTACTTCACATCAGGTGGCCAAAGTATTGGAGCTTCAGCTTCAGTATCAGTTCTTCCAATGAATATTCAGGACTGATTNCTCTCTCTCTCTCTCTCTCTCTCTCTCTCTCTCTCTCTCTCTCTCTCTCTCACACACACACACACACACACTATTATTCCTGTGAAACAAGTCAAGTTTAGCTTTTAGATGTATATTTTAACCACGGCTCAGCTGTTCAAGAAATCCGCCTGCAGCTCAGGAGCTGCAGCTTCCATTCCTGGGTCAGGAAGATCCCCTGGACGAGGAAATGGCAACCCACTCCAGGATTCTTGCCTGGAGAATCCCATGGACAGAGTTGCCCGGCAGGCTACAGTCCATGGGGTTGCCGAGAGTTGGACACGACTGAACTCCGGAGCACTCAGCACTTCAGCTCTCCCAGCTCTTCTCTTCCCTTTGCTCATGGGGAGTCCCTCTCTCTTGAAGCATCTACTTTTCCAAGACGGAGCCCCATTTCCTCCTTCATGGATTTCTATCATGAATTCCCTGCATATTTCCCTATAATTGGATCTATTTCATTCCTTGTACCCTGCTGTTGCATTTTAAAATTCTAGTTACCTTAAACATGGGTTCAGAGGTGCATACTCTTCTGAAAATTCCAAATATGATTTTGACAAGTCATTCCCAACTACAAAATACTGAACATAGAAAACTCTTGTTAAGAATGGCCTCCAGTGCCAGCCAAACTCTCCTCAGACCTCAAACACTTCCCTTACTTTTGGAAACCACTTTGAAAAAACTGTGGATTATTCAGAGAAACCGGCATTTCTGAATTTAAAGAGGGAAGGCAAATATTTTGAACAAACATTATTTGAACACTTAAATGGTTGTTAAATTGCATTATTAATGAAAAATGGAATATTGAAAATTCAGAAGCACATTAAGAAAAACGAGTTTTGGATCATATTCTAGGCAGTGCTGACCTGACTCTGTCCTGAAGCTCTCTGACCAAAATAATACACACAAGTGCGCACAAAATAATACACACAAGTGCGCACACATACACACACATACACACAATTTCTACTTGATCTCAAGGCTTAAAATTCTACCAGTCAAAGACTCATCTAGATTAAGAATCTAAATGTGCAAACATGTCTTGGTTGATTCACCATCTCTGTTATTCATGGAGGATAATGGGGTCAGAAGGGAGAGGATTGGGAGTTAACAATTTTGGAATATGAAAAGAGTGAAGTGAATATGCAGAGAAATGAAAGTAAGGGGAAATTAGGCAAACTAGATGCAAGAAGCAGAGGAGAAAGTGTCAAAGATAATTCACTGACTCAAAAATCTTGCCTCGTGGTCAGACTAGATGTTAAAAAGATGAGGGGGAAAATCATCTTTCTTTCTCCTCCCGATTCCTGAACTGCTAAAAAGATGGTGGGGGAAATCATCTCTTTCTCCTCCTGATTCCTGAACTGCATGCCTCTTGAGAGCAGATCACAGAATTCAGGTCTCTGCCCTCAGTTCTTCTTTTAAGTGATGGTTACAGACTCAGCACAGGCCAAATGCAGAAGCAGATTAATTTACACCAGTGTTTCTGCAGGCTGTTGTGTTATAGGGAGACACCAGGGACTGAGGAGGAGATAGTCTCAAAGCATTCAATTGACAAAGGATTAGTGTTCAGAATGGTGTGATTTCTAAACAACTGGTTTACAAACGTAGATTTTTCCCAAAACTCCTTTGCTGGTTAAGGTTCTCCTCCTTAGGATTAATTTGAGTATTTTCCTACTAAGTTCTTTCTTTCTCAGAGGTTGCAGTGCATGCTGCGTATCTTGTTGGGTGCTGGCTCAACATGGACAGGTAAAATATACTCCTGCCTTCAGGAAGCCCTCAAGGTATAGTAGAGGAATTCATTGCTAAGGCAAAAATGGCAAGATGAAAGACAGAGTAAAAAGCTGTTTTTAAAAAATTTTTAATGAAAAGAAAAATTAAAAGAATGACAATTCAGAATTAGATTTTTTTTCAAACCATTCATTCAGTTTTCCTCATTCGTTTCTACTCAAATTCTGATTGCTAACTGAATTTTTGTCCCTCCCTCCCCAAATTCTGAATTGTGATGGTGTTAGTAGGTGGAGCCCTTGAGAAGTAAATAGGTCATAAGGGTGGAGCCCTCAGGAATGGGATTCCTGCTCTTAAAAGGAAAGTAAGACATGAGAGCTTGTCCCATTTCTACAGGTTTCCTGCCAGGGCCTCCTAACAAGTCAGTGGTCTGTAACCTGGAAGAAGCTTCTCATGAGCCCTTGACCACGAGGGCATCGTTCCCAAACTTTCAACCTCCAAAACCAGGAGAAATATATTCTACTGTTTACAAGCCACTGGGCATACTGTGTCTCAGTCATGTCAGATTCTGTGCAATCCCATGGGCTGTGGCCCACCAGGCTCCTCTGTTCATGGAATTTTCCAGGCAAGAATACTGGAGTGGCATTTCCTGCTCCAGGGAACCTTCCAGATACAGAGATTGACCCTGCATCTCCTGCGTATCCTGCATTGGCAGGCCAATTCTTTACCACTGAGACAGCTGGAAAGCCCCATAAGTCACCTAGTCTATGATAATTAATTTGTTACAGCAGCCCAAACTGACTAAGGCACTAATTTCATGAAGTCCTCAAAAACTGTAATCAACCACTGCACAAAAGCAGTTTTACCAATTAGGCTGCACCCTTCCCTCCCTGTATACCCCTGTTAGTGCAAAGCAGAGTGGGCTGACTTGTATCTTTGCCTATTTTCAGGGTTTATCCTCCTTACTGCATGAGCAAGCTTGGTGCAGTCATCAAAGTGCCATCTTTCTGCCCACAATCTATACTCTCCCCAGAGACCAACACTGCTTGCAGTGTTTTAACCAGTTGCTGTTGCATCCTAGGAGCTATGCAAATATGTCAGCCCCCAGTGCAGCGTGCTTGCGGTCCTCCAGAGGTTAGACTTGGAGGAGTTCATCGCGGAACCTTCCACCTCCACTGAGCGCTGAAACACTCTTACCAGGAAGAGCCCGTAGGATCTGTTCCCCATTGAGAATCAGGAAATGAGTAGGTTTGCAAAAAGTGAAGCCTCTCTCATCGGCAATCTGGGCTGAGCTCTTGACCCAGAGGAATTTGTTAAATTCACTTTCAAACGCTCCACTTTTTAAAAGATTTTCTCTGGGTTTGCGGAGAGTTGTCTCTTTTAACGCATCACTAGCCTCCTCCCCTGTTTTCTCATCAAGGGTTGTGCGTTGTATCTCAGTCTTCCAAAGACTGTCCTGGCTACAGCTTTTGCTGGGAACCCACCCAGCAGGGCAGGAACTAATTGCTCCTCTGGTGAAGCTGATCAAGCCTTTCCACTGGCTTCTGGGTTAACGGGAAAAAGCACCATTTTGCAAGCTTCTTGCTTTGTGTAGATATAACCCAGATGCTCGAGAACATTTGCAAATGATCCCAGATGGATTTCTCTTCTCTGGATTCATCTTCAGATTTTCCAAATCTGGCTTCCTTCCTGGCTGCTTCTGCCCTGGACCCGTGGAACAATAACTGAGATTCATACACCAGCGTTTACAGAGTGTTTCCACACACAGTAGGAGGCAAAATAAACTAACCACTTGCCACAAGCCAGGCACTGAGCCAGACTCTTAACAAGCATTACTATATCTAAGTCTTTAAAACTCTCTGTTGAGTGTTACTATACTTATTTTAGACAAGAAGAAATGAAATATGCATTTCCTAAATGGAAGTTTCCCTCATGATTTTTGCGGCACCAAAATGCATGATTCTAGCATTCCAGCTGCTATTTCTTAAGAAAACTCGTGATGTCAAAAACCACCTAGGTATTTATGATTATATTTCCATCTTATACAATCATCTTGCTCATAACTAATTCAACAGCATTTTAAAAATAAATTTAGCCACTTGGACTTGATTGAGTCTTTTCAAAGCATTCAACTTAGTGTTTAAGGAGACAACACTTTTTTCCCTTTGATGAGCTATATTTCAATGGTTTACAATAAATTAAAATATGCAAGTGCTATGTTAAGTTCGAGTGGCATAAACAGGTTTGGGAAGAGTCCAGCTGACTCCGGGAGACAAAATTTCCATTGGTGGGAGCAGAAGGGTGGGGATGTATCAGAGAATAAATTCTAGCCTCAAGCTTCAATTTGAATATTTCAGAAAATCATTAGCATTTTTAATGCTAATTGATGTGTATTATATGATAATATTCTTTCCTTGTAATTGAACAGAACAATTTAAATAAGCAAAGTACTCATCCTTTTAAATGTTTACAGATTCACCTAGGTTTGTTGCTTGATATGAGTTTCTGCAAACTGTGGGAGATAGTGAAGGACGAGGGAAGCGTGCTGCGGTTCATGAGGTCTCAGAGTCAGACGTGATTTAGGGACCGAACAACAGCAACAAACTAGGTTTGCTGCATGTTTAGCTTAATGCATCCTGGGGTAATTTGGGGGTTTCACAGGGATATGCTGGCAGGGAGGACAAGATGTGGCCCTGGTCATGCCTGCATTTTTCAAGCGTTAGGCATAAGCCATGACCAAGAGTTAGGTCTGCTAAAGCAAGGGCCAAGTTTCTTTTCTAGCACATGAAGTATAAAACGTTACACCCTGGATGCTTTGTGACAGAAATGCATCCTTTCATCCATCCATTTATTCGGCAATATTTACTGAGCACCTTCTGTATTTTAGGTGAGAAGTATACAATAGTAAACAAAAAATGACATCATCCCTCTTTCAGTAGTTTTCAGTCTTTGATGAAACATAGGAACAGAAGTTAAGCTGAAACCACAAAGAGTGTTGTAAAGGAGAGCTACGTGGTGCTTCCATTTAATGTGGCCAAGAAGGTCAGAGAAGGCTTTCTGGAAAACAGCATGAAATCAGAAGAACCCCATAAGAGGCAGTCAGGTGGTGAGGAGAAAGAGGCACATTCAGGAAGAGGAAACCACAGGTAAAAAGACTCTGTTATGGGAGCAAACAAAGCAATTTCAAGGAATAAAAATGTCAATAAAGATAATAGAGTGACTTCAGCCAGAAGGGATATCCCCAGAAGAAATACAGGGCTCGCTAACAGGTAGATGACAAGTTGAAAGGAGGATGTACAGACTTTCCCCTGGTGATTCCACAGCGTCTAAATAAAGCAGATATTAGAAGAACTGACTCAGGCAATCAAATTCCCAGGGTAGAGAGTTAGAAGTGGCAGGTGTGCAGGTAATGAGAATGGCCAGACACAGACATGACTTTGGAAAATCCATTAATCTGCAAATCAGGGGACCTGAGTCATAGCCCTGGGTCTGCTGAATAGCAGCTGTGTGATGTTTGGGAAGCCACCACTTTCTTAAGAAATTGGGAATCCCAGTCTTGGGTCTAAATCCTGACTCTGCCTCTTATTAGTATGTAACCTTGGGCTTATTACAAAACTAATCTGAACCTCAGTTTTCGTCTTTGAACAAATAGGGATAGAAATGGCTACCCCCACAGAATGGTAAGGATCAAATGAGACAGTAAATATAAAAGGCTTAGTTGTATCTGAAGCTATTGGTACTCCACCCATTTCACTAATCATTGCCAGTGTTCCCTGACAGATTTCCAATCAGCAGTGCCTGCATTTCATGTCTGAGGACTTTCTAACATCTTAGAAAGTAGTTTTGTCTTTGAAAATTTTCTACATCTCTGCCTTATATGGGGTGCATGCATACTCAGTTGTTTCAGACTTTTTTGCGACCCCATGGACTGTACCCCATCAGTCTCCTTTGTCCATGGAATTTTCCAGGCAACAGTACTGGAATGGGTTGCCATTTTCTCCTCCAGGGGCTCTTTCCAGTCCAGAGATTGAACCTGCATCTCTTGAGTCTCATATATGGCAGGCAGGTTCTTTCCCATTGAGCCACATGGGAAGCCCAGCCCACAACTCCAGAGCTGACCATAAATGTGTCAGCATCTTCACCCTTAAAGAAAATAATTCTGAAGTTTTGAGTTTATACCTTTGACCAGATTTTTCTGGGAGATTAAGTTTCATCCACGTTTTACTTCTTGGAATAAACTACTTGAAAGCAAATCTTTATCTCAGAGTTGGCTTCTGAAAGAACCCAAACTAAGACATGTTACAGCAGCTATCATACACTAAGCCCTCAATGTTTTGATGAATTAATAATTCGTGATGAAAACTGTTATGCCTACTAAAGAAATTAAGCTTTCCTGTAAAACCCTAATGATTGTTTCAGATGCTAGGGGAAGTCTAAAGATTGTTCCAGCATAAAACTTGGAAGAAAAAGAATTCATCATTTTTCTCCATTCTAAAAAAAAATAATAAAAAGAACTGAGAGTAGATTGCTGGATAAAGTGAAAAGTAACTAGATTCAAAGCAAAAGTCATCTGGACTGTTAAGAAAGCCAAGCAAAGACCTGAAGATCACAGCAGATGTTATCTGTAAATTATCTGAAGGAGCTTAAAGAAGCTGTAAAAAGCCAAATGCCGATTCCTCCTCTAGGACACAAGCCCGGACTCCTGTTGTTACCTCAGATCTAGTAAAAACTGGCTTCTCCTTCTGTTCTCCAGTATTTCAGGACAGTCAATTATGTAAAAATGCAGCATATTATATAGGTTCCCATATAAAATTCACGGCAGTGAGTATGGGGTTATATGGGATTTTCAAGATTATAAGGAGTTGGTTTATCTGTTATGTTCACAACCAGCTCTGGCAATGTAAAGCCTATCTTTTGAGGATACACTTGAATGTTGATCATGATAGCAGACTCCAGCTAATAAGGACATAAGGCCAAAAGGGAGTGACCATCCCGGCCATGGACCACGAGATTAATTTCATCCCAGGACCCTTATAGTAGAATTCAAGCTAAGGATCACAATTAGACTATCTTCAGTTAAACAACAACAACAACAACAGTACTACTTTAATAATAAAAATATCTTAGGAAAATCACAAAGAGGGCTTTCAGATCAGATTGAAGACACTGAGCTACTTAATCAAATTGTTTTTCAAAATTTTTTGTGCACATTGAAGCCGAGAAAAGAAAACTAATTTTCAGATTTCAACTTGCTCTTCAAATGTAAGAATTTTCATTGTTTACTATGGTAGTCATTGAATGGAATGTTTTACATATAGTATTTATTCATTTTCATGATCAATTCTTTGATGTTAGCATGACTGCACAAATTTAAAAATAGAGTGTCTTAATACAATGACCACTTATTATGTCTCATGATTCTAGAACCAAGCTGTTCTGGGCCAGCTGATCTCAGCTGGGCTCACTCTCATGCCTGGAGCCTTGGCTGGGACAACTGGGCTGAGCTGGCTCCACTCCACGTGGTGTCTCATTCTCCACAGGGCAAGCCCAGGCTTGATGCGATGCAGGCAGTGCTCCAAGAGAAGGGAATCATGGGCTTGGAACTAATACATCTTTTCTTCCACCACAATATGTTGCCAAAGCAGGTTAACCCTGATACAGGATATAGGGAGAAAGATTACCTCTTTCGATGGGAAGACTTCCAAGTCACATTGCAAAGAGCATGACTATTGGGAAGGGTGAAGAACTGTAATTTTTCAGTCAGTCTAGGACATCCAGTAATTGGTATAATAAGCTCACTGATACTGTGGAGAGAATAAAATATAGCATATCTTTGGCTTCCCTCGTGGCTCAGATGGTAAATAATCCTGCCTGCAATGCAGGAGACCTGGGTTCAATCCCTGGGTTGGGAAGACTCCCTGGAAAAGGGAATGGTAAGCCACTCCAGTATTCTTGCCTGGGAAATTCAATGGACAGAGAAGCCTGGTAGGCTACAGTCCATGGTATCTCAAAGAGTCAGTCACAACTGAGCAACTAACACTGTCACTTTCTTTGGAAATCTTAAGGTCTGCAGTTAGGGCAGGGAAGTATTAGGTTAGAATTTCTTAAAATACTCTTCGTGTTGTTATTGTGATTTAGTCGTGTCTGACTCTTTGTGACCCCATGGACTGCAGCACGCCAGGCCTCCCTGCCCTTCACCATCTCCCAGAGCTTGCTCAAACTCACGTCCATTGAGTCGGTGATGCCATCCAACCATCTCATCCTCGGTCATCCCCTTGTCCTTCTTCTCTTCAGTCAAGTCTTTATTTTAGTAATTAGAGTTCCCCTCTGTTCCTCTGGGAAGCTTCCTCTACTTAACCCCTGAGGCCCTTACATGTTCCTATAGAACTCTATTCTTCTGCCATAGTTTTTATCTTATTGCAGTGTGTTTCTTTATCCAACCCTGACTTTCTTTAGAAGACAACTTTCTGAAGGCAGGAACTATCTTTTCTCTTCCTCAGCATAACACATGCACATCAACTGGCCAAGCACGTGGCATCAAAACCCCATGCGGTAAATACCATATTGCTTGAGAAATGAGTGAAAATTCGGAAAATTATGACTAAAAATAACACAGAAAGCTACTGTGTGACTAAGAGTGCACAGACATATGGTGCCCTCATTGTTCTTCCAGTGTAGTGATAGGAGTGCCCTGCCACAGAGGTACCCCAGCACTAACTGCCAGGTAGCACAAGCCATTCCCTNATTCATGGGGTCACAAAGAGTCGGGCATGACTGAGTGACTGAACTGAACTGAACTGAATGAGAGAAAGTTACCTTTCACTTTGTTTTATATCTTTTAAATGTTTTATATTATACTTGCATTATCTAATCAAGAGCATAATAATAATGCTGAAAAAATAAAGGAAAATCTGTGTGTATAGAGTAGAAATTAATGTGAAATCTTAAATTACAATCCTTATTTCAAATAGAGACTAACCAGGAGCCGAAAATAACTGACAGTAGTGTACACAAACTACAGGACAAATGTAAGTGTACTTAAGGTATATGATTAGGACTGAGGGTAAGTTTAATTCAATTATATAGTTTACACTTTACCCTAAGAATAGCTCCCATCCTATCCAAGAACATATAAAGGGACACACACAGACAATCGTGGGCCATCATTCTAAAGCAGAAAGTGTCACATATTTAATAAAATGGAAGTATTTTAGGTCTATTTTGAAGAAGTAAGATATCCAAGATTCTCAAAAGGGAATGATGATGTCTGAAAAAGAGAGACCAATAAATAAATAAGTAAATAAATATCATGTAGAGTAACTTACTTTTGAAATGGAAACAGTAGTTTGCACTTCAAAACAGATGAAAAGGTTAAAAAGGGAAAGCCTAAAAGGACAAGACTTCCGTTTCTAATTCTGACAGAGGAGACTGTATCCAATCAATTCTTCCACTGGGAACCACTAGACAAGCTGAATAACATACAAAACAAATCCAAACCATTCTTTGAGGGCATTCAATGAGCAGAGAGGCAGACAAGACAAAATTTGCTCAGATCCCATGGAAGGAGCTTCATTGAGCGGAACCCAAATTCTCAGCCACTTTTTCTCCTTTATACTGTTTTCTTAGTACAGAGACAAGGCTTCTAAGCAGAAGGCAGTGCTTCAGAGTTTCAGTCTTTCCTTTGGGCTAGGGGGAAAAAAAAAAAATTTCCATGTTAAAACAACCAGTAATGGAGGAGCCAAGACTAGAAATAAAAGATAACCTCAGGAAGTGAGGACACTGCAAATCCCTAATTTGTGATAGTCAGGGCCACTGAACCAAGCGGATGGATCAGTTCATGGGCTAAAAAGCTAACCTAGAGCATTTTCAGAAGACTCACAAGGCTGGGGGATAGAAACTGGAGGTCAGAATCCACCATTAATAAGAGGCCCTGGTAAGCACCCAGGTTTCCAATTAAAAGCAGTGGCGGCTAAGCCTAAGAAAAAGGGTAAACAAGAAATAGACAGGTGCTCACAAAGGCTAACCCTACCCCAAATTACTGCAGTTCGTGATTGGAACAAGGTGACCTGCCCCGACTCTAATAGTATTTAATTTTAATGGAAATTAAATACTCTCTAGAGAAAAATAGCAGCTAGAGTTTCTGAAATGTTTGTTCACTAGTTTCAACATTTGATTTTCAAAAATACTAGGAATGTCAAGAAACAAAACTAAAGGGCTAAAAGATTTTTAAATGCAGACAAAAGAAAAGAGAAAATAATATATATATATACACAATATAATTATNAGCAGCTAGAGTTTCTGAAATGTTTGTTCACTAGTTTCAACATTTGATTTTCAAAAATACTAGGAATGTCAAGAAACAAAACTAAAGGGCTAAAAGATTTTTAAATGCAGACAAAAGAAAAGAGAAAATAATATATATATATACACAATATAATTATATTTTATCATATAATTATGTCTTATAATGCAACTATAAATGTAGATGATTATTTATGTGTCCAACTCTTTGTGACCCCATAGACTGTACAGTCCATGGAATTCTCCAGGCCAGAATACTGGAGTGGGTAGCCTTTCCCTTCTCCAGGGAATCTTCCCAACCCAGGGATCGAACCCAGGTCTCCCGCATTGCATGTGGATTCTTTACCAGCTGAGCTATCAGGCAACCGCCCAATATAATTATGTCTTATAATGCAACTATAAATGTAGATGATTATTTATGTAATTCTATATTTATTACAGCTTGAATCTAAAGTGTACAATATTATACACTTGCCAAAAAAAATCANTGTGGATTCTTTACCAGCTGAGCTATCAGGCAACCGCCCAATATAATTACGTCTTATAATGCAACTATAAATGTAGATGATTATTTATGTAATTCTATATTTATTACAGCTTGAATCTAAAGTGTACAATATTATACACTTGCCAAAAAAAATCAGTGCCAGAGAACTTCCCTGTCAATCTGCTGTGAGCTATAATATCTCTGAGCAGCATCTTCACATTCGGTCAGTTATAGACTACCAAAGAAATAGTATTTGCAAATCACTCAGTTCTCCATGGTGAGTTTCCAAGGAAATGTCCCCTCTTTGCCAGCCCACCTTTCCCAGGCGACAAGCCATTTCACTGCCACTCCCGTGCACATGTTGTTTGAATTGTTACGCTTGAACAAAAGACAGTGTTCTCCTTTCTTTCATGCAGTTTTGAGCGTATGCCTGTTCTGTAAAGTGGCCTAAAATTTGGGAGGAGCCAATGCCAAGTGTTGTCAAGAATAACAAGAATATGGAAGTACCAGAACTCTCATCACATGCTGGCGGAGTGGAAACTGATACAAGTTATTTGGAAAATGCTGGGTAGGGTTGCTTAAAATCGGCGCCACAAATCTGTTCTGATTCAGCATTTGTGCTCTTTGGTAGGAGCGCAAGATCAGTGAGCAGTTGGTGGAGGTTACCAGTCACGTCCAACTCTTTGCAAAGCACTGGACTGTCATCGGCCAGGCTCTTCTACCCATGGGAATGGGTTTCCATTTCCTTTTCCGGGGCTCTTCCAGACACAGGGATTGAACCCACATCTCTTGCAATGGCAGGTGAATTCTTTAACACTGAGCCACCTGGGAAGCCCAAATGAGTGTTTCAGTTCAGTTGCTCAGTCGTGTCCGACTCTTTGAGACCCCATGAATCGCAATACGCCAGGCCTCCCTGTTCATCACCAACTCCTGGAGTCCACTCAGACTCAGGTCCATCGAGTCCGTGATGCCATCCAGCCATCTCATCTTCTGTCATCCCCTTCTCCTCCTGCCCCCAATCCCTCCCAGCATCA
>SJYV01055043.1:21431-54796 GCA_006410875.1 Neotragus pygmaeus
AAGCAGAGATAGATGTTTTTCTGGAACTCTCTTGCTTTTTCCATGATCCAGCAGATGTTGGCAATTTGATCTCTGGTTCCTCTGCCTTTTCTAAAACCAGCTTGAACATCAGGGAGTTCACGGTTCATGTATTGCTGAAACCTGGTTTGGAGAATTTTGAGCATTACTTTACTAGTGTGTGAGATGAGTGTAATTGTACAGTAGTTTGAGCATTTTTTGGCATTGCCTTTCTTTGGCATTGGAATGAAAACTGACCTTTTCCAGTCCTGTGGCCACTGCTGAGTTTTCCAAATTTGCTGGCATATTGAGTGCAGCACTTTACATCCACCAAAAAAGACACATACCCAGCATAATGATATTTTTCCAAAAACCTCAAATTAGAAACAATCCAAATATCTATAACCAGTAACATAAATTGACATAAAAATTTTTAAGTGCATTCCTATAGTGAAATTACTATATAGAATATGGTATAAATTAGAGCTGCATATAACAAAGACTAAGAATGTCCTTTAAAAAAAAAAACAGAAAATAAAAACTCACATGTTGTATGATTCCATTTCTGTGAAGTTCAAAAATCAATCCAAATGTATAAGAAGCTAGCAAACTGCACAGGTACAAGGCAGAGTCCCCACAAGCCTGCTGTCCTTTCAAGGGTCAGCCGCTAGTGCATAGTCTCTGGGCCCCCCTTCACTTCAGACTCACTGGCAGCTAATTCCAGGTGGTTTACTTGCTCAGTGCCCAACTCTTGCAACCCCATGGACTGTAGCCCGCCAGACTACCCTCTCCATGGGATTTTCCAGACAAGAATCCAGGAGTGGGTTGCCATTTCCTTCTCCTGGGGATCTTTCTGCCCCAGAGATTGAAACTGTGCCTCCTGGGTTGCAGGTGGCCTCCTACTTTGCAGCCGGATTCTTCACTGACTGAGCCACCAGGGAAGCTCAAGTCTCCACCAGAGTCTCTACCAGTTACTCTTGGGTTCTATAATTTGTGGGGCTTCCCGGGTGGCTCAGAGAGTAAAGCATCTGCCTGCAATGCAGAAGACCCAGGTTCAATCCCTGGGTGGGGAAGATCCCCTGGAGAAGGAAATGGCAACCCACTCCGGTATTTCTGCCTGGAGAATCCCATGGACAGAGGAGCCTGGTGGGCTTCAGTCCATGGGGTCACAAAGAGTCGGACACAACTGAGCAACTTCACTTTCTATAATTTGCTAGCAAGACTCATGGAATTCAGAAAACACTCTACTTATGAATACAGTTTTACTGTAATAAAAGTGCACGAATTATAGTCATCAAAGGAAGGGAAGTATAGCAAGGAATCTGGAAGGGTTCCCAGTGGGAAGCTTCCTTGTCCACAGAACTTTCCTCTCCTGGAATGGGTGTGTCACAATACCTATTACCAACAAGGGAAGCTTCTTGGTACCACTGGTGTCCAGAATTTTTATTGAGACTTGACTGTATATTGCCGGCATGGTGGACCTTTAGTCTTAGCCCCTCCGGTTCAGCTCAGTTCAGTCACTCACTCGCGTCCGACTCTTTGTAACCCTATGAATCACAGCACATCAGGCTTCCCTGTCCATCACCAATGGTCCGGGCTAATACCTTTACTCTCCAGTTTCTCCAGAGATAAGATATGATGGGACAACTCTCAAAGCTCCCATTGTAAGTCACATAGTTAGACTTTCTAATGACCAAAGCACCCAGGCAAATGAAGACACTGCTCTCAGGATGGACATTCAGGACCTAGAGATCACCTCCTAGTACTGAAAAACGGAGTCCAGATCCCTCTGGATGAATTTCTTACTATACGATTACTGATGCAATTTTATAGAACAGCAGTTAAATTTAAGGGCTTGTATCAGCCAGGTGAAGAATCTGTCTGCAGTGTAGGAGACCCAGATTCGATCCCTGGGCCAGGAAGATCCCCTGGAGAAGGGAATGGCTACCCATACCAGTATTCTTGCCTGGAGAATCCCATAGACAGAGAAGCTCACTGTCCAGGGGGTCAAAAAGAGTCAGACACAACTGAGCAACTTTCACTTCACTTCATACAGACAGAGAGAGTAAGGTGCTGGCATCTAGGATGCAAGCAATGTTCTACCTCTTGACCTGCTCTGTTATATGGGTCTGTTTACTTTGTAACATTCATTTTTCAGCCCTGTTTTCCATGATTTGTGCACTTTTCAGCATGTGTGTTACACTGAAATAAGAATGTATACTTAGGGGGTAAAAAAAATTGAAACTCAGAGCTGCTGCGCAGCCAGAGCAGATATTTAATAGAGTGAAACAGGGAGTGTCGTACAATCCATGGCTTCTACCCAGCAGGGAAGCACTTTTCGGGTTGAACTCAGCACAGAAGCCACACTCCTGCTGCCAAAGAAACAGCGGCAGTAAAACCCTTCCTGCTGCTAAGGTGCTGAAAGACCATTTCAACCCCAAATGGCAGAGGTCACGAAGGGTGTGTGGCCCAGAAAATATCAATTAGGGATGCAGAGTCAGCCCGAGGAAGAGAGGCAGGGGTGAGAAAGGAAAGGATGCGGGGAGGAAGGGAAAAAAGACAAAGAAGACCAAGTAGAAGTATTTCTCTAGCTGGATATCTTTGAGTTTCCCAGAACAGTCTCTGAGATGAAGATTTGACTGCATTTGTAAGAAAAGGCTCCTTGGAGAAATTGCGATTGGATAGAGGAAGTAGGTCTATGGTGGGTGACAGTTAAGGGAGGGTAAGATTTTAGGCCAAGTCCCAGCCTCTATCCAATCCCAAAGGAAGCTCTGGAGTGTACATTATGCCTCAGAGTCTGTCTCCTCTCAGGGGAAGCCTGCTGAGTTTCTGCGCTTCTGTATCAGTTAATCATCTGTTTGGGGCCACCTCAAGAGGGGCGAAAGTTCCCAGGCCTTTCCAGCTCTTGCTAAGAGCAGGCAAAAGTGCTCTAGAATTTTGAAGACAGTCCTCCGAAGAGAGTTGCTTACTGATGTGAGTTACTGGAAGCTAAAGCATATGGAAATCAAGAGATCGGAAGGATCCAAGGGGTTCCTGATGGAGCAGTCACTACACCTGGTGAGCTCAACATGCAGGCTAAGTGGCTTCAGTCATGGGTCCAACTCTTCACAATCCTATGGACTGTAGCATAAAAATATGCTATATATATATTTTGCATTTTGTTATATACATTTTTATCTAAGTTAAACATTTAGAACATTGTATTTAATTGTCCTGGCATGAGAAGAGTCGTTCTCAGTCAACCTTTCCTAATGTTCCAAGCTGTTGTTGTCCACTCACTAGGTCGTATCTAACCCCATGGACTACACTGTGCCAAGCTTCCCTGTCCTTCACTATCTTGTTCCACGTTAGATCATCTTTTAAATTACTGTTTAAGGCATTTATTCAAATGGGATGTATTCCAGCCAGTAACTTCAGAAACTATTTTAGAACTCAGAAAAGGAAGACAGAGATGGAAAATGCCTGGAAGATACCTGGACAGCTCCTAGAAAAAACCATAAGCCTGTCAGGGTAAATGGTGAGTTACATGATCATTCATTTAAAGACTAGTGAGTGAGGAAGACAATGCGTAAGGTTCTAGTGATATAAAGACAGACAGACATAGAACTTGCCCTTGAAGAGCCCATATTCCAAAGAAGATAGTTAAATCACAACTTATAAGACATTATGGTAAATGCTCCCATGAAAATATGAAAACCAAATATTACAGAGAAGTAATACTTTTGAGCAAAACTTGGCAAAGTAACTTAAGCATTTTCACCCTTCGACACATTTTCTGTTATCCTGTGTCCTGAAGACATATTATCACATTTCATATAGGTTAAGGAAGAGAGATATTTACAAATGAAGCAAACTGAAGTTGTGGTGAAAGCAAGACTTGAGCCACTCAATAATGGTTAATCTGGATGCTTCCTAAACCTGATCCAGCAGAACCTATTCATTTTTTCAGTTCTAAGTAGGATATATGATATTCTACCACAGAGATCAGCAAAGGAGTAACCTCAGGCCACATCCAACTCAATGTCTGTTTCTGTAAAGAAAGTTTTATTAGAACACAGCTGAGCTCATCATTGGCATTTGATCTAGGGCTTTCCTGCTCCAGGGCAGGGATGTGATGGAGACCACATGGTTTACAAAGCCTAAACTGTTTATTACCTAGGCCTGTTAAGAAAATGTTTGCTGACTACTGTTAGATGAGTCATAAATTATGAAAATTGAGAATGTATGCTCATAATTTGAGGCTTCTTTGTTAGCTCAGATGGTAAAGAATTTGTCTGCAATGCAGGATGCCTGGGTTCAATCCCTGGGTCAAGAAGATCCCCTGGAGGAGGGCATGGCTACCCACTCCAGTATTCTTGCCTGGAGAATCCCGTGGACAGAGGAGCCTGGTGGTCTATAGTCCATGTTGCCGCAAAGAGTTGGACACTGTTACTATGACTACCCTCTTAGGAGCTATGTGTTTCTTTCATTTCTTATCTGATGTGGTAAAATCTTGGGGCAGAGGAGATGATTGGATTCCTTTCACTCATCCCTTTTAACAAAGAAAATTCAAAATCAAATATTAAAAAAAGAAAAGTTTAAGTTGACTCCTTCCTCAGCCTTTCTGTTAGGAGTAAATGTAATAGACACTTCATAATCACTTATTAGGTAAGTTGTCGCCATGGTTTTCTGTGGACCTGCTAGGATTTTAAAAGGTTTTAAAGAAATCTTTGAATAAACATGTAGTATCTAAAGTTCAACATTCAAATGGAAAAGGTCTTCTATTGCCTTCTCTAGATTGTTGAAATTTGTTGGTCAAGCCAAAGTCAGTGATAAAACTAAATAACCTACCAGCCCATAAAACAGATAAGAGAGTTATTAATATTCAAGAATGATATTGGTGGTTTAGTTGCTAAGTCATGTCCAACTCGTGTGACTCCATGGACTGTAGCCCACTAGGCCCCTCTGTCCATGGGATTTTCCAGGCAAGAATACTGCAGTGGGTTGCCATTTCTTTCTCCAGGGGATCTTCCTGACCCAAGGATAAAACCTGGGTCTCCTGTACTGTAGACAGTTACAAAAAAGAATCAAGTTTGGTGTTGCCCATGTTCTAACTTAGTGTAAATGTATAAAAGATGGAGCTAGAAGAAAACATTTTTAATCTCTTTAAAAGTGTCCATTAAGAAAATAAGAGTAAGTTAAATGTATTAACAGCCGCTCTAAAATTTAAGAGGTTGAAAAATTCTCACATATTTTACAAACATGCAAACAAATTTAATAGGTTGCTATTACATACAGTTCACAGAGAAGGGATTAAAACATTAAGGTAAATGAGATTTCATAAGCAGAAAAAAAGAATAGTATTAATAGTTTCCTAACAATTCATTGACCAGACTGATAAAGTTTTGACCTTGTTTATATAATTCTAAATTCATTTTAAAAAGTCCCAAATCAACTTTATGTCTTAAAACAGAGCTACTTGTTTTTCACCACAATGATACTCATATTTACATTTCTGAAGGACTTGATGGTTCAGGTGGCATGCCAATCATGTACCCAATACAGTAGTTTCTCTCGAATTCTGCTGCAATTTATTTCCAAGTGGATTTGTCCATAACTTTGCTGTAATTCAGCAGTGTGTCTGTCCTCATTGAGAACTGATTTGTACAAAGGTCTCTGGCTTCCTGCTGCCAGTAAAGAGAACATATAAGCTCCGAGAATGATTAAGGTAAAGGCCCTGCTAAGTTTCTTACTTTAGAAAAATATCAAAATTCTTCTGAGATTGTGCTTCCTGAAATCTTTTTTTTTTTTTTTTGCTTCCTGAAATCTTGCAACTTGGACTATTTAACTCAATTGCTAATAATTAGAACATTTTCAAAGTTTCCAATGTAGTTGAGTTTAAACTGAATCCTCTGATTCCGTGATCTGATGACCGTGGGTTCATCTTTCAATGACTCTGCTTCCTGAATTTCCTGGATATTTTTGCTTGACTTTCTGTTTACTCAGATACAGAATCTTATTAAGAAACCAAACTTTTCCATCAAGTGTTTCTTGATTTAGTTTTATTTTGAGCCTAATAAGTAGCCTTCAGCATGGAGCATATAGACGTCCACTCTTATTTCAAAGCCCAAACAACAGTGTTGGAAAGTACTATCCTGAGGATTTAGTAATGAAAGCAAATCCTTGAAAGCTTCAGTCCCATTCATTAGCATAAATCTAAACCCCCTGCAAGTAGCTGCAGGGCCAACTCTAAGCTGGCTCCCTTTCTAGTCAATATCCAAATAAGAAGGAAGTCTGTACCTACAGAATTTGAATTATTACAGCAGGGAACTGAGTTCAAGCCATAAATAAAATAAATAGCTTGCTCCCCATAAAGTTGATCTTAGGTAGGAAATCAATTTCTCTCTGTAGAAAACGACCAGTCTTCCACCACCTGGAAGGTTTGTTTGGAAAAATGCCAGTCACCTAATGGGTGCTCGATAAATACATCTTGGATTATTCCAGTCAAATCCATTACAGTCTTTTCAGGACAAGTCAATGTATCAGCATGACCTTTGACGTTGTTCTCTTGAGGTCTTTCCTGCTTCTATAGACCAAGGTTTGAATCCTTAATTATTCTAAACTTCAGCTTTAGTGCTTTCTTCTGACTGGGCTGTTCATCTCAAAAATTCTTTCAACAGAATGGGTCTTGCTCAGTAGACCTTTTATAACTGGACAAGGAGACTCATCTGACCAAAACAATTAGGTGCTGTCTTTACTGCAGGTCAGAGACCCAGAGTAAATATACTTTTATTGTCCTTCCTTACAGTCCTGAGTTTCTGATTTAAAATCTAGACATAAAGTTAATGTTCTACAAAAAAAAAAAACACCTTTTTCTGAATAGGCCTTTCAGCAGGCCAGACAGACTCTCTACAGAAGTCCTGGTTTGAGTTTCAAGAGGATCCATTCAAAAAAAAAAAAACATGAATAAAGAAATAATTTCTCCTTTAAATGTCACATTTTCCTCTTACTCTGTAAACTGAAATTACGTAAGTCAGAAATCTAAAATCTGTTGAAGTAATAATACAAAAAATTTTCCATTTTTAGTTTTTGTAACTGGTAAACTTTGATCCCTGTCTTCTTATTCATTGTTCACAAATTTTTGTATTCCTTTTCTCATCCCTGTTCTCAGGAGTCCAGCAGTATGGTGTTGTTACTGAGTCCAAACACATACTGCTCACCACATGTACAGGCCAATAAATCTAGAGACAGATTTCTGGGGCAAGAATGGAGATTTTATCCAGAAAGCCTGCTGACTGAGAAGATGGTGGAATAGTGTCCCAAATAACTTATTTTATCTGAGCTAGAATTCAAGCTTCTTATATATCAAAAGGGGAGCGGAAGTGATTGCTTGTTGCAAACTTCTTGTGTCTGAATCCTTTGTTGCTTCTATCCACATACTTCAAGTCATGATGTTCCTGTAAATCTCGAACAAGACAAATGTTATTCTCTGTTCTGCAACTTTTTATCTTTGTATGAACAGGAACGAGTTATACCTTTAAAGGGCAGACCCTTGAGAATGGGTTGTCCTGGTATATTTCAGGATATAGGCAACATTCTTAACTTGTAGCAAAAGCAATATCACACAAAGGTTAAAGTAAAAGAAACAGATCCTATATGGAGTCAGATTTGTTCTCTCCTATTACAGTGTTGGGGGCTTCCCAGGTGGCTCAGTGGGTAAAGAATCTGCCTGCAATGCAGAAGACAGGAGACATGTTATATGTGAGGACTTTGAGTATTTAGGGGTCATGGTCGGATTTTACAGCGTTACTTTGCATACATTCTCATTCTCTCTCTTTATGTCTCCATCTCTTATTCTCTCATGCTCTTTCAATTTTGGTTTACTAATATTTCCAGTAATTATTCCATCTTCTCCCTGGAAGATTTTCATGATTTGTCATCTTTACCTCCATTTTAAAGATAAAAAAACTAAAATGTATGGGCTTATCTAAGATGACGTAGCATCCATCCATTCATTTGGTAAACACTGAACTGAAATGAAAGTCTAGTCTTTCTTCTGCTTAAAATTTCTTCTGTGTGTTCTAGCTGCTCTGAGAACCAAGTCTGAATCCTGAGTTTGGGTCACATGGTCCAGGCCTGCCCCCACCCCTTTCTGCCTGTCTCAGTCTCCCTCCCAGCACAGCTGTCAGCCCCTTGGAATTTCAACTCTTTCCCACTCATGACACTTGGCATATACGGTTCTCTCTTCCAGAATCACTCTTTCCCATCGCCTAATAAAGTCTTCTCATCCTCGATTTTCAACTTAAATTTTGCTTCTTCTGTAAAGCCGTCTGTGATCCCACAGATTATGGAGATCCTCATCATATACTCTTTCACAGCACCCAGCTTTTCACCTCATACACTGATCAGCATTGTTATTTAACATTATTTGCTTAATTACAAGCTCCCTGAAGACAGACGCTGTTTAGAACACTTTACGCATAGTTGGTAATCAAGGAATATATTTGAATTTAAATGAATTAATTTGTATGGAAAGAATAAAATGCATAAAAACAAAGCTATCCCTATTGAAGCTGTAGTCCCTTTATAATGTGTTTTGATAAGTCAAAAATATCATTAAAAATTATTTCCATTCGAATTTTCTAATTTTGCTCTGTCATTTATTTTTCATTTGTAATAGCCATGGATGAAATGCAAGTTGACCAGCATATATGTTGACCTATTTCCAATCATTTTTCTCTTAATAACGACTCTTTTTTATTTGTAAACATTATAGATTATCTAAGAAAATATAATAACAAATTATAATAAATTTTACTTGTATATGTTACATGCCAATAATAATACTATTATTATAACAATTTTATAGATGCACAAACTAAAGTTTAGATTTTCCAAAGGAAAGCCAAAAATGAGATCTGGATAGCTTCGACTCCTAAGCCTGTGCTCTTAATCACTCATGTTACATTATTCTCCCCAAGTATTCCCCAAACGTTCAATTATCCATTATCAAATTTCCTCCATATACAATCTCAGAAAGCTATAAATAGCTTAATAAATGAAAGCTTAATAAATGTATTTTTGTGCATGCTTATAATGCTATTTATGATTCATCATTATAGTATTATTTTTTTACAGTAGGTCCTTGTTAGTTACATGTCAATCCCAAACTCCCAATATATCCAGAGTAGATTTTTTATCACATTAATAAGATTTAATAGCAGACAGTGGGAAAGTGGACAAGGGCAAGAAAGATGAGAATCAGAAAAATCAGTTTAGAAGCTTCAGTAATAGTATGAAGCTATTAGAGAGAATAGTAGTTAGAGAAGAAAGAGAAAGAGAGCAAAGAAATATTTGCAGGTAGAACTGAAAAGATTCAGTGACTGATTTGTGAGATTCAGCTGAAGACAAGTCATCAGTCAAAGATATCTTCAAGGTACCAAACTAGGGGAATTCCTGGTCATTTCCAGTGATAGGAAATTAGAAAAGACTGTCAATTTGCAATGTCAAAAATATAGAGAGTTGTTCTTTGAAATGAGAGAAATAGTCATGACATTGTGTAGTAATAGTTGGGGGCATGAACCTGAGTCTTAAAAGAAAAGACAGATTAGAGATATAGATTTAGCAGTAAGCCACATAAAGCTGATAACCAAGCCATAACTCATAAAATAGATTATTATACAATCTATGTAATAATATATAATATGTATAATAGCATAATTATATAAATGCAATACACATTTTCTTTTAAGTAACTACTTCTAATTTCTGAATAATTTGATAATAATGTTAGTTACCTAATATACTTATATAAATTTCAACTCTTTTTTGTACCCCTATATGTTTTTGCAACTTTATTTTCTTTAAAATGAACTCAGAGCACTAAAACACTGAATTTTATAGAATTTTTAATGCTTCTTCTTTCTTAGAAATTAATTATAGTGTATTTTATTGAGTCTTATGTTGTCTTCTAAAAACCCAACATGCTGCACTGTGCCAGTTGGAATTATGTTTTATTTCTGTTTGTGTTTCCCCTGAACATTGCTAATATGATTAATGAACTAGACAAAAAATTGGAGTGGTGGTTGTTTGTTTTTTGTTTTTTTCCTGCCTCCTAAGCATATGAATGCGAAAGTCACTTCAGAAAACATTCTTTATTCCCCTCCTTCCACCTTAGGGAGAAAGTGTACATTTCTGTCTCTAAGTTACACATCCTTCCTGCCATCAGACTTAATCCCCAAAGATTTTCAACTCAAAAAAACAATGTTTTCTGTGCAAATCACGTAACCAATCTAAGTTTTAATAGCATCAATATTGTGTTTTTCTCCATCTCCTACTGCAATACACAAATTCAAGGGTGACCTTTAGAGATTTCTACTTCTTCCGGAATGCATCTCTCATTCATTGAGAAAAACTGTGACGCTTTGTCAGGTATTTCCAAATAATTCTTTACATGACTTACGTTAACTTTCATTACAGCTTCAGAAAATGTTCACATTGGTTCTATCTTTGCTGAAGTCACTTATCAAGCACTGGCTGGCTATCCAACAGCTGAAACCCATTTTAATAGAAGGCTGTTTTAATATTAAAATAAAAAAATTATTAATGGTGTAATTAAAAGAGATCAGAAATAAGGGCACAGATTAAAAGGGATCAGAAATAAGGCCACAAATATGACCTCATAGAACACATATGTTGTCTGTTATATTTAAGAGATAGACTTTGGTTGAGACGCATTGAGCATGTGTTCTGTCTTTGAAGAAGAATTGTTTTCTTGCAATGAGAGAAACACACATCTCTCTCTGATGAGAGAAATGTTTGGAAGAATAGAAATGAAGAGTGTGAAAATTAGCTGGGTTTGAGTAAAAGCAAAACAATATTCAGAGAGTATCTTCAGAGGACTCAGTTTACCCAGACTTAGTAATGGTATCTGGCAACTACCTGCCTAAGGGAGAGTGACTATTATGGCCTGGCTGGATATATATTAAAGCACATACAAAAAAATCTCATGAGAGTATTGGTGCATATGTCTTGTTTCCAAAACTATATCCCCCCAAAATGATACATTATGAAAGAATTGTGACAAGAAGTCTGGCCAAGGATGGGATTCTTTGTGTTTATGAAAAGAGCATTCTCACACAAAGAGAGCCAACTAGGGCTCCATCTCCTGGTTGAAGATGAAAGAAAATGTCTGCTATCACAGCTAAGGTCAGCACAATATGATGTTTCAGTAAATTTCACAAGATGGTCTAAATTTCATTATTTCAGTATAATTCCCAGAGACACTAGCTTATCACTGTGTAGGATCTCAGTAATATCAACTATCTCACTGAAGAATTCTAGAAATTAAGTGTAACTTTTCAGTAAGAGATTTTATTTATAAAAAGATTAAAGATTGGTTGGTTTGTGTAAAGCGTGTTAGCAGGGAAAGTGTCTCCTTCAGCCATAATCCCCAAGTAGAAATTCTGGAATCTCCTTTCCATTAACAGTGGAGAAGGAAATGGCAACCCACTCCTGTACTCTTGCCTGGAAAATCCCATGGACAGAGAAGCCTGGCAGACTACAGTCCATGGGGTCACAAAGTGTCGGACATGACTGAGCAATCACACTTTACGCTCCATTAACAGATTTCTTATTTGGAATCTACTCTCAAATTTGGATCTATGTTTGCTAAATATAGCAAAAACCAAAAAGCATTACAGTTCAAGGTCATTTAGTGATCATTGTTCTATTACATATAAAATATAGAACCCCAAAGATCCATGAAGAGTAGAAGCGCCTGGGTAAGGAATGCTTCTGTACAGGAAGATCCTTGTGTGAAAGTCTCCTAGGATACTTTGCAACACATACTGCTGGCTTCTGTGTATCTGCTGAAAGCATCACACAGGGCACGTCTCATCTCATCACTCCTCGCTGGCATGGAGGAGGGCTTCCCTCATCCTCTGCCCATGTGGTCCACAGCATGTTGGCATGTGTTTTTTTCCTGGCCGCTCGATGACTGCCAGCTCTCCCTGCATCATGTTGCATGACAGTAGAAGAACTCTAAACATTTCCACCTCAACCTGCCAGAGCTTATGCCCCTCTAAGCGGTGCTCACAGTTTTAGCAACAAAGATGCCAGGTCAGGTATATCTTTGCTCTTCCTGGAATGCATGTCCTCAACTTATGCATGTCCTCAAGCATCATTTAGTCTAATACACAAGAGTTTCTCCAGAGGAAAGGCTTTCATTGTGGCTACTCACAAATTTGTCCCATCTCTGCTTCAGTGTTTCACCTCTCCTCTTAGCTTTAGCAAAGCACTAACTCTTCTCAAATAAGATTTGCAGTCACCCTAGTCACCAGGCATTCCTATCTGTCCACCAAAGGAGATACCACATCCTGCGTCCCTTTTCCCTTTTGTTACCTGCTCTGGGAGCCGGTAAGGCCATAATTAATGTAGCAAGATCTCAATTCAAGTAAAGCTATTGTGATATATAAAAATCTAAGAATGAATGTCCTGAAGACCTTTTTTCTTCATTATGAACCAGGTGAGACATTTTGAAAATTAAGCACAACTACTGAAGATATAAAGAATTTTTGAAAATTGCTTGAGATTATTTATTGTTCAGTCACTCAGCCATGTTCAATTCTTTATGACCCCATGGACTGCATCATGTCAGGCTTCCCTGTTCTTCTCAGAGCTTGCTCAGATTCATGTCCATTGAGTCGGTGATGCCATCCAACCATCGCATCCTCTGTTATCCCCTTTGCCTTCTACCTTCAATGTTTCCCAGTATCAGGGTCTTTTCTAATGAGCCTACTGTTCACATCAGGTATTGGAGCTTCAGCTTCAGCATCAGTCCTTCCAGTGAATATCCAGGATTTATTTCTTTTAGGATTGATTGGTTTGATCTCTTTGCAGTCCAGGGTACTCTCAAGAGTTTTCTCCATCCCCACAGTTCTAAAGCATCAGTTCTTCAGCACTCAACCTTCTGTATAGTCCAAGTCTCACATCCATACATGACTACTGGAAAAAACACAGCTTTGAATAGACAGACCTTTGTTGGCAAAGAAATGTCTCTGCTTTTTACTATGCTGTCTAGGTTTGTCACAGCTTTTCTTCCAAGGAGCAAGTGCCTTTTAATTTCATGGCTGCAGTCACCATCTGCAGTGATTTTGGAGCCCAGGAAAATACAGTCTGTCACTGTTTCCCATCTATTTGCCATGAAGTGGTGAGACCTGATGCCATGATCTTAGTTTTCTGAATGTTGAGTTTTAAGCCAGCTTTTTTACATTGGTCATGTATGGATATGAGAGTTGGACTATAAAGAAAGCTGAGCGCCAAAGAATTGATGCTTTCAAACTGTGGTATTGGAGAAGATTCTTGAGAGTCCCTTGGACTGCAAGGAGATCCAACCAGACCATCCTAAAGGAGATCAGCCCGGGGTGTTCATTTAAAGGATTGATGTTGAAGCTGAAGCTCCAATACGTTGGCCACCTGATGCAAAGAGCTGACTCATTGGAAAAGACCCTGATGTGGGAAAGATTGAGGGCAGCAGGAGAACGAGACGACAGAGGATGAGATGGCTGGATGGCATCACTGACTCGATGGAAGTGAGTCTGAGTGAACTCTGGGAGTTGGTGATGGACAGGGAGGCCTGGCGTGCTGTGGTTCATGGGGTCGCAAAGAGTCGGACACGACTGAGCGACTGAACTGAACTGAACTTTTCACTCTCCTCTTTCACTTTCATCATAAGAGTTAAGTCATCTGATTTATCTGAGGTTATTGATATTTCTCCTGGGAATCTTAATTCCAGTTTCTGCTTTATCCAGCCCAGCCTTTCACATGACGTACTCTGCATGTAAGTTAAATAAGCAGGCTGACATGTACAGCCTTGACATACTCCTTTCCCAACTGAGATTATAATAAATGTCAAATGAATTTTACAGGAAGGGTGCTAGTATCAGATTTCATTACTTTAAGATGCAGGAACAAAGAGCTCCCGAATCTCAGTGTTTTACAAAACTGCTCAGATTATGGTTCCCTTCTGGGATCCAGGATGAAGAAGCAACCGCATCTAACACCTGCTATTCTATGCCAGAGGGAAAAGCACAACCGCAGAACTCAGCAATGGCTGTTAAAGCGCTCACTGATCAGACCAATTCACATGGCAAAGACTGATGTCAGTAGAGTGGAGAGGTATAATCTTCTTAAAGAAGCGATGGGGAAATAATTGGAAACTGACACAATCTACCACAGGGCTATATAGGGCAAAGCAGGCCTAGCTGATTTTATCCATTTTAGTATACAGTTCACAATCTCATGTGTCCACATAACCTAATAAGCCACATAAGTGAGTTAAGAGAATGAGATGTAAAGAAATGGGATCTATTAGCCTGGTCAACTCTTTCTTTCTAGGACTCAAGCATCAAGACTCTAATTAATTGTTAGTTTTGCAAGTTCACAAAATTCAGTGCTTATCTGTACACTTGAGAATGCACAGATTTTGTTAATTGATCTACCGTATCCATTCCTACAAGACAATTATTGATAAATCAGGATGTTAACCTAAAGAAAATTGATCAATAGGATATAAATATAAAGTGGAAATGAAACAATTAAGCATTAAATCCAGACATCCACAAACAGTATCAAAGGCTGTGGAAAGCCACACTGGTAATCTGGAGGTGTTTCATTAAACCAATAATCCAAACAAAAAGAATTGACTAGTAAAAGAGGATATATAATTTTTAATATATTTGAGATCTCAGGGTTTGTCTTTCTATTTATTTCTATTACGTGACATCGACCTCACTTTCAAACGATTAAAAGGCATTTCTGACATGGTCTTACCCTCCAGTTTCCACTGTAGTGAAAGTGAAAGCGTTTGTCACTCAGTTGCGTCTGACTCTTTGTGAACCCATGGACTCTAGCCCACCAGGCTCTTCTGTCCAAGGAGTTCTCCAGGCAAGAGTACTGGGGTGGGTAGCCATCCCTTCTCCAGGGGATCTTCCTGGCCTGGGGATCAAACCCGCATCTCCTGTCTCCTGCATTACAGGCAGATTCTTTACCTGACCCACCAGGGAAGCATCTTTGAGCTTTCATTATAGTAAATACCATCAATAAAGATGACTTTTGTTTGCACTGTCATCGAGTCACTTTCCTTCATTCCTCATAATACACTATAATTCCAAGTTTGTGTTAGATATTGTGAAACCAATTATATTTTAGGTTAGTTGCTATAAGGATCTATAATTCATCAGGAAAATATTCTTATTCTACATTTTCCAAGGGATGATTTCTGATGATTTACTGAAATTTTGTTTATTCAACTTGCCAAATGAAATAACTCTCCTTATTAGACTGTCTATATGTGATTGTTGTTTTATTTTAATTATCTCCAATAATTTTAAGATCGATCCACTTTGTACAACCCATGGAATGTGTTTGATTTACAGATTGGTTCTCCAAAGTACTAATGACTCAGTTCAAAGGTAGAAAATTATTGGGACCACCTGAAACTGCCTGTGAATCAATTGGGATATATTTGTTGATTGCCTATAAACATGAACAAAAATAGAGAAGATAAAATCCCTGTCCTCAGAGAATTTACAAAAGAGTATGTGAGCGAAATATATAAAAATCTAACATACAAGGTGGTGTTTTAAAGGCAATGTCCAAGAAATCCAAAATTCTAAATCCAAAATTCTGTAGAGGGTTAGAGGAATCAGAAAAGCTTTTCTGAAGATACAGACTTTGAAGAATGAATATGATTTTGATGGGCAGCATTGGGCAAAAGCACATTCCAGATATAATTACTTCTTCCAGTTTCAGGCAGGAAACAGTTCTCTGTCTTTTTCTCTTATCAAAGTCAAATTCTCAAATGTCCTACCAATTTTTATATATTTTTATTAATTCTATTTACTTGATTGATGCCACTGCAAGTGATATTTGCATATTCATCATTTATTAGCTACTCTCAAATTGTATTGACTCAAATGACAATATTACGATTTCCCATGGCAGAAATTTCAATTATTCTATTCACAGTTTGGTCAGTATTTCTCTGCAAGTTGTCACTTTTCTGAATAAAAGACAAAGCACACAGAATGCTGCCTTAGACCTAACAGAATACTTTTGAGTATAGTTGCTCAGGGTTCTACCAAGAAAATAAAAAGCAAAAGTTTTATGTAAAAGTTTATTACGATGCAATTGCTTTGGATATTGTAGGTTAATTCATCAGTTTCTTTGTAAAACTCTTTCTGTTTCCTGAGAATGAATATATAATTAGTCTGTAAGATCGAGCTTTGGAAATCAAAGTCTAAAGCTAGATCTCCCCTGTTTAAATTCTAGCTCCCATACTTCAGATCTATAACCAGAAGCAAGTTTAAGTAGGCTGCCTTAGATACTGTATCAATAAAATGAGGATGGTAAGAGTAGCAACATCACAGTGTTACGTGAAATTAAATGAGTCAGTACATGTAGATTGCGGGAAACAGCACCTGGTACACCATAAGCTATCAGCAAATGATGCCCAAACCTAAATTTAGCCCACAATAAGTGCCATTAAATGCCTCCTCTTATAATTATGATCGCTATTGTTACATACATTGAAGAAAAGAGAATGCCAATGGATGAGAACCAAGATTCGCACACCAGAGGGTTAAGTGAATGGAAGAATGCAACATACTTATTATCAGCTTGTCAGGTGAAGACATTTCCAGGAGGATAAAACTTTAAATGGGGTTGATTCTGTAAGTCAGAAACGTACAAGTGGTCTATGGCTCATTAATGAAGCACTAAATTGGACAATCAGCATTAATGGGAATTACACAGTAAAAGCTCTGCATGTCAAGCTGAGACTCTGGACTAAATGTGTAATCATACACTTTAGCAATTCACTTCCAAGCACTCTTTGTGTCATCCTGCAAACTAGATAGATGGGTAGATAATCTTTATTTGTAGAGGACATTTTATTTTTTATTTATTAATTGCATCTTACTGCCTTTAATAAAAAGAATTACAATAAATATAGGACAGTTAGAATAGCTGAAAAAAAATAGCATGATGGCACAGAGGCATCATGTATCTCTGACATGCCTTTTTTCTATTCAATATGTAGGAAAGTCTCTAAACACCCCACATCCATTCCTTCACTGCTTTAAAGTTTTGTTTCCCCTTTATTTAATATGAGGGACTGGCCATTTATGGCAGTGATTTCTTTATCAGTCTCCTAGGAAACCTATCTAATCCTGAAGCAAATAAGCCTATCTGTATGATGGCCTTAACTCCCAGAGTCCCCATGAGAGATGAAGGTAGCAGTCTGAAAACTCCCCAACCTTGAGGAGCTAACCTTTTGCTTGTGTGATTAGGCATCTGAAATACATCTCACTTTTCCTTTATAGCTTATATTTCCTGGACAGATGATTGACATGACACCTCACAGTTTAGCATCATGGAGCGGCTAAATCCGACTCCATTACCTGTCGAATTTAGCTTCTTAATCCCAAACACAATATACACACAACTGAGCCCTAGCCAGCTTTTATTTAAAGCTCATGTCATGGTGCTTTATGCGAAGTCAAGCAGTATTAAACATTGTGGAGTGAAGCAAATGGAAAGATTAATTTTGCAATATGACACTAAAGGGAACACTTAAAACAGGGATTAGGGGCTGGGTCTGTTCAGGGAAAATGCTGAAACATATCTATTAAAAGCACCAATATCTTAGTCTACTGCCATGAAAAAACCCAGCTTTATAAGCATAAATTCTAAATTCTTAGGGGGGAAATGCACCTATAACCAGACTAAAAAGATCAGTATTTCTGACTACAAATGGTTTGGCACCTTTCTGACTTATCCACCCTCTTCCTGTTTAATCAAAAAGAAAAAAATTCTCACAGACTTTTAATAAAAAATTTGTTAGAAAAAAAAAAAAAACTATCACCTAAATTTCTACAGAAAAAAAGGAAGACCTATGAGTGTAACTTTTAGCACATCCAAGCTCATAAAGCCTTGCAACCAAGTCATCACTGTCAAAAGTGATCATTTCAACCATTTTAGAGGACCTAAGCTGTCATCATTTTTCTATAAGAACATTTACAAAGAAAAAAAATAAATAAACTAGAAAAGTAGCTTAGTTTTACCTTGTTTAGTTTCTTATGCTTTCTCTGATGTAAATTCTTTTGAACATAATTAAAGGGAAAACTCTTCCCCCCCCCAAAAAAAAATCTATAACGATCATTTGAAGACCCCTTGTTTTGTCTTGAGGAGCAGTTGAAGGAAGACATGAAACAAACTTTTGTGTATGAAGGGCCAGGGCCATCACACAGAGAATGTTTGAAAGATTCAGTGAAGAGGGGAAATGGCAGGAGGCATTCGCATAACAACCAAGGGCAAATTTCCTGATGCTGATAGACCCTGGGATGTGTTACCAAGGGAAGCCAAGGAATCTCATTTTTCAGAAGTATTAAAGACATGGTAGATTCTTATCTCCCTACCAACAGTGATTATTGGATTTCTAGTCTAAGAAGGGCACTGTTCTAGAGAGTCTTGGGATTGTTCAAAAGCGGTATAAGGCATTCTCTAACTTTGAAGAAATTTGAGTGAGAGGAGGGAATATGCAACTGTAGTATTTTCCAAAAATACTGAACTAAAGTGAAGTTGGCAAACTAAGTTGGAGAGTAGACAGTTATGGCAGTGAAGTAGCCACGTAAAAGGACACACCGAAGGATGGAGAGGAGAGGCCTTCCAGGGCTGTGGAAGGTAGAGAGAGGATCTCAAGGAACATGAGAGCACTGAATGCTATAAAAATAATCTGATACATTCCATTTCCTCCTCTGTAGAAACAAAGAGTGTTACTTTTCTCACACTGTAAATTTATGCAAGGTGATTTACATTGTCAGATTGCACAAGAACTCAACAAGTGGAAGGAATTGCAGATAACTAGCATCATCATCACCACCACGCTCAACATCCTCATCACCTACTTCAGTTCCCTCCATCCCTTCCACCGGTAGCAGAGTTGAATGTAATGTGTAGCAGTTGCTGGTCTTTGACTCCTATTGAGATCTTTATTGAAGTTGTTTCTTCCAACCAGCTTACACTTACATGATGAACGTGGCAAAAGCTTAGTCGTTCTTGCAACACTGAATAGCACCTGTAAACCAGAAAGAAGAGATTTCCTCATTTTACTTTAGGTTTAATATAAGCCATCCTCGTCTGAATACAGGCAAGCTAATGTCTCATACCCAAACTACTGGGCAGACAAGTCAACCAGACAAAGACCCGCTAATGTTCAAGATGAAATGTTACCTACTATTTCCCCAAAGAAAGATCTTCTCTTGTGTGAAGGATATTTTTCAGGTTTCTTAGATTCATATTTATCATTTTCCTGTGGGTGGTGAGTGATCTTATTAGTAGTATTCACTCAGCCCTATAATTTGGTAACTTGCAGCAGAGATACTCACTAATTTATCATTGTGAATTCTGTCTTCAATCAGAAGCAAAAAGTTCATTACTGCGTTCAAAATAGTCCTTAATGAATGTGCTAATTGGGAGCACATTAGCACATTCCATTTGCTTCTGTGTTTATTTCTAAAGAAAAGTAGTAAATTTGCTTTACTCAGTATGTTTAATGTTAAGTAAATTTCTGCTGTAAGGAAATCATTTCCAAGTTCCTCCTGTCAGCAGCAAAGAGCTTTAAAGATAAGAAAAATTCACCATCAAGATATTTTTAAAGTGATGTTATTCAAAGAGAAATTGTTACTTTTAATCGAAATAGCTGAGGACATTACAGGTGTCTTCCATCTTCTAACAAAGAGGAGTCAACCATGATCATGGCCAACGTGAGTCTACAGAGGCCTTGACACTTGGCAAAATCGCACTCAGTTTCAAAATACCTCATACAAATTCATAAGTTCAGTACACTGATATTCCTTTAGATGTTCCCTGAAGGACATTTTACAGGGTTAAAAAAAAATGCTTTCTAGAGGAATCATTCTTTTAAAAGAGACTTAATTATGCCAGTTCTCAAAGAATCCCTATTTACAGACTAGAGACATTGTTTTTCGGTACATATATCTGATAAGATGCCTTCTGGGGTTGAAAAAAATCCTGTTTCATTGCTTGTTCCCTGGATGTTCAAGTCACAGACGTCCTATTATTTCAGGCCCTTCTGGGGTGGACTCGAATGGATGAGGAGAAACAGGGCACTGCTCCCAAGGTGGAGTTACAGATCGTATCACCTTCAGGACCCATTAACAGTTCTATTGAATAAAGTCTTCGAGTTTTGTTATGATTCAAGTAAATTGGGGTGGGAAAAGCAAAACAAATAAGCAAATGATGGCCATGAAATTTAAAGACAAGCATTGGTCCAGCAGAGGATACCTGGATGTCTTGTTAAAGGACAAAAGTTTTATTTGTCTATGTCTTTCTAGCCTTTAAAATCATAGGCAGATCTCGTCACCTCTCCAGATATCAATTTTTTCATTTGTAAGAGTGCAGAAAATAATAATCTACCTTTGGAATGCAATTGGAGGAATCATGCTGCAACCTATAACAGACTTGGAGAATGCAACTGGAGATTCTCATACTAAGTGAAGTAAGTCAGAAAGAGAAAGTCAAATACCATCTGATATCACTTATACATGAAATCTAAAATATGACACACCTGAACCTGCCTAAGAAGCAGAAACAAACTCACAGACATGGAGGACAGACTGCCGGTTGCCAAGGGGAAGACGTGGGAGAGGAATGGATGGGGAGTTTGGGACTAGCAGGTGTCAGCTATTACATACAGAATGGACAAACAGCAAAGTCCTACTGTATAGCACAGGGAACCATATTCAATATTCTAGGACAGACCATAATGGAAAAGAATATAAAAAAGATATAAAAAACATACATATACATATAAACTGAATCACTTTGCTCTATCTATATGGCAGTAATTAACAGAACATTGTAAGTCAAATATACATCAATAAAAAATATGAATATAACTAAACAAAAGAGATTGGGAAGCTAATATGTGAGAAACATGAAAATTATTAGTAATAAGAGTGTAAGCAAAGATTATATCCTCCTTACCGCTTCAATTCAACAGGGTGCCCACTCCTACTGAGTGGCCCATTAGGGAAAATGGCTAAAAGCGGTTAAGTAGTGAGCATGCAGGAAGGCTGATCCAGCCTTAGCAGCCCTCTTACTCCTCCTTACTCTCCCTTTTCTGCCTGTCCTTATATCTCCAATCTAACTGACACTCCGTCCTCTCCTTAAAGCCACCCCCAAAGGGAGGGCCGTGAATGAAGGTGTACTAGGTAGCCCTTTTCATGACGTAATTTGAGAGAGAATCATCAACTTTGGTTACAAATTATTCACATTCTCCTCACCATTTGGAAGCTGTCTTAAAATGAAACTAAGCCGACACTCAGGAACATCCAACATCATTTGTAGATGGTTTCCATCCCCAGCTGGGTGTGCCTCCGTTCAGTTCTTTTCTAACACTGCCTACCTGGAGTTGGTACAGACACCACACATGGGGGGCTCCATCCTCCACAAGAGTACCTCCTTCAGACAACAGCCACCGTTTCAGAATCTCCAGGTCACCCATATTTCTGGTTGACAGACTGTAAATCCAGAGGTTCCCACAGCCCCCTCAGGTACAACAGTTCACTAGAACAGAGACCTCCTTGGAGAGTCAGTGGTTCCGACTCTGCTTCCAATGCAGAAGGCATTGGTCTGATCCTTGGTCAGGGAACTGAGAGCCCACATGCCATGTATGTCCACACCCCCCAAAATCACTACAACAGCATATAGAACACTGGAAAGCGCTGTACTGGGAGCTCAGAAACCTGGCCTGTCTCATTCACCGCTCTACTCCCGGCAACCCAAAGAGTTCTAATCATACGGTAGATGCTCAGTATTTGTTAATGAATAAAGGAATACATGATGGATGAATCAACTCTGCCACTACAACTATTTTCACTGGAATCTCTTTTATGCTTAAATGACTTTATTTTTTATTGAAGTATAGTTGATTTGCAATGTCGTATTAGTTTCAGGTGTATAGTAAACCATATGCATAGTTTTTCAGATATTGAGTACAGTTCCCCCTGCTACAAAGTATGTCCTTGCTAGTTAATTATTTTATATATAATGGCATGTAAATGTTAACCTCAGACTCCTATTGTACCTCTCCCCTGCCTCTCTCCTTTGGTAAATTCTTTTTTTTCTGTGTCTGTGGATTCATTTCTATCATTTTTTAAGATTTTACATATAAGCCATATCATATAACGTTTGCTTTTCTTTGTCTGGCTTGGAAAGTAAAGGCGCTCAGTCGTGTATGACTCTTTGCGACCCCATGGACTGTAGCCTACCAGGCTCCTCTGACCATGGGATTTTCCAGGCAGTAGTACTGGAGTGGATTGCCATTTCCTTCTCCAGGGGATCTTTCAGACCTTCATTTGAATCTTGAAAGATTTCGTGGCCCTCTAGACATTCCTATTGAAATGCAGTATCTGTGATGAAAATCACTCATAAATCATGAACAAATAATACTCATATTAGGGCAGACTTCAGACTGGTAAAAATTCTATTCAATTTAGTGAAAATTTATTGAGTTCCTACTCTGTGCCAGACACTGTTCTAGAAACTATAGATTTAACAATAAGTCCAGGTGATCTTACCTTCTGCAAATTTGGATGCCACCATAACCTTACAGCCTGCTGATACCTCCTGTCACCAAGCCCTCAACACTTGAAATTTAATCATCCCAAACACTGCATTTATTATATCTTTTCTGGATCAAACACTTGGAATTTTATCCATAGCTTAGTGGGTCATATTCAGGATCTATGACTTTCTGACCAAATCAGTCAGTCCCATTTTTACCATCCCCTAGGATGAATGCTCTACTTTTTCCAGATATCAGGACACGTTTTGCTCATTTCTCCCTTCAAGCTCTCACTATCTCATTTCATCCTTAGGAAAGTTGTTCTCTGTCTTCTTCATTCATCTGTATCTGAGTTATCCATCCACTGCGATCCTGCAAAGAAGGTCTCTTGAGCTTCAGTCTTTCTAGCCACACAAAAGCACTCACTTCCTGGAGTACTGGTATCTTCAGGACACATTTGGCTATTAGCCTACTAATGAAAATTCTTTGAATGTATTATAAGAGATCACTACTGTATCCTTCAAACCTGAGTCAATTGTTAGCCAATTCGTTTAAATGCTGTTCTCCACAACAGCATTTAAAAGAGCTCTAGAATTCTGGACAAAGAAAAAGAGCTTTAAAAAGAAAAAGGCTCTTTAAAAGGAAAAAGAGCTCTAGACTATATTGCACTCCTCTTGTGAGCATTTGGAAACCTGGAATTTATTATCTGAATCTAACATTTCACAGGTTTGCAAAATCCACCGAACAGAAACCAATAGAACCTGAGATAAAGTCCACTTATAACCATTATTATAGATTTTCTGCTAATTCTTTCCTGCGGAATTTAACACAATAAGGCAAATTCTTTTTTTTTTTTCCTAATCTTCAATAACTCCAAATAGATATAAAAGCCACTTTATGGCCTGATGTTTCAAGATACATATAACCTAGATGTAGATTTCTTTGAGAGCCACTCCAAAATAAGTACACTTAAGCTATAACTGTGTGTTTGTCATTCATAATAGAAAATTATGTGGGTAGCTTTCATTATAGATGGGTAAATTTAGATAAATGAAGTGTGTCAACTCAGTAATTACTAAATGCTATATGTGAAGCAATTAAAGCATGAATGCTTTTTAGACACTGTTGTAGCTACAGGCAATTTTTTCATGAATTGTGCTTCAAAACAATAAAAGCTTCTTTATTGTGCCCATTCTTCAGGAAACATTCTCTTGATATCTCCAGTTTTCTTAAAGAGACCTCTAGTCTTTCACATTCTATTGTTTGCTTCTATATTTGTGCATTGTTCATTTAAGAAGGCCTCCTATCTCTCCTGGCTGTTCTCTGAAATTCTGCATGTAGTTGGGTATATATTTCCCTTCCCCCCTTGACTTTCCCTTCTCTTCTTTCCTTAGCTATTTGTAAAGCCTCCTCAGACACCCACCTTGTCTTTTTGCATTTGTTTTTCTTTGGGATGGTTTTGGTCACTGCCCCTGTGGAATGTTACAGACCGCCTTCTATAGTTCTTCAGGCACTCTGTCTACCAGATCTAACCCCTTGAATCTATTTCTCACTTCCGCTGTATAATCATAAGGGATTTGATTTAGGTCAGACTTGAATGGCCTAGTGGTTTTCTCCACTTTCTTCAGCTTAAGCTTGAATTTTGCAATAAGGAGCTGATGATCTGAACCAGTCAGCTCCAGGTCTTATTTTTGCTGACTGTATACAACTTCTCCATCTTTGGTTGCAAATAACATAATTAATCTAAATTTGGGATAGAGTCATCTCTTGGGTTGTAGGAAAAAGGTGTTTGCTATGACCAGTGTGTTCCCTTGATAAAGTTCTGTTAGTCTTTGCCCTGCTTCATTTTGTACTCCAAGGCCAAACTTGCCTGTTACTCCAGGTAACTCTTGACTTTCTACTTTTGCATTCTAATCCCCTTTGATGAAAAGGATATCTTCTTTTTGGTGTTAGTTCTAGAAGGTCTTGTAGGTCTTCATAGAAATTGTCAACTTCAGCTTTTTGGGCATCAGTGGTTGGGACATAGACTTGGATTACTGTGATGTAGAATGGTTTTCCTTGGAAACAAATCAAAATTATTCTGTTGGTTTTTTTTGGTTGCACCCAAGTACTAGATTTCAGACTTTTGTTGACTATGAGGGCTACTCATTTCCTCTAAGGCATTCTTGCCCACAGTAGTAGATATAATTGGTCATCTGAATTAAATTCAAGCATTCCCATCCATTTTGGTTCACTGATGCCTAAGATGTAGATTTTCACTCTTGCCATCTCATGGTTGACCACATCCAATTGACCTTGATTCATGGACCTAACAGGGGCTTCCCAGGTGACTCAGTGGTAAAGAATCCATCTGCCAGTGCAGGGGACACAAGAGATTCAGGTTTAATCCCTGGGTTGGGAAGATCTCTTGCAGGAGGAAATGGCAACCCACTCCAGTATTCTTACTTTTAGAATCCCACGGAGGAGCCTGGCAGGCTACAGTCCATAGGATTGCAAAGACTCAGACACGACTGAGCAACTGAGCATACACGCATGCACATGGACCTAACATTCCAGGTTCCTATGCAATATTGTTCTTTATAGCATTAAATTTTCCTTTTACCATGAGACACATCCACAACTAAGGGCCATTTCTGCTTTGGCCCACCCACTTCATTCTTTCTGGAGCTATTAGTAATTGCCCTCTGCTGTTACCCAGTATCACACCTTCTGACCTGGGGGTTCATCTTGCAGTGATCTTTTAGTCTTTTAATACTGTCCATGGGATTCTTTAGGCAAGAATACTAGAGTGGATTTCCATTTCCTCCTCCGGTGGACCATGATCAAGACATAAATGGTAAGGACCTAATGGAAGGGACTAAGAAGAGTTGTCAAGAATACACAGAATAACTGTACAAAAAAAAGTCTGAATGTCCTGGATGACCATCATGGTGTGGTCACTCAAATAAAGCCAGATATCCTGGAACATGAAGTCAAGCAGGCCTTAGGAAGCATTGCTATGAATAAAGCTAGTAAAGGTGATGGAATTCCAGCTGAGTTATTTCCAATCTTAAAAGATGTTGCTGTTAAAATGCTGTACTCAATATGTCAGCAAATTTGAAAAACTCAGCAGTGGCCACAGGACTGGAAAAGTCCATTTTTATTCCAATTCCAAAGACAGGAAATGCCAAAGAATGTACAAACTACCACACAGTTGCACTCATTTCACATGTTAGCAAGCAGTGAAATGAGAACTTCCAGAAGCTCAAGAGGTTTCAAAGAGGAATCAGAGATCAAATTGCGAACATTCGCTGGATCATGGAGAAAGCAACAGAGTTCCAGGAAAACATCTACTTCTCCTTCATGGACTTCACTAAAGCCTTTGACTCTGGATCACAGATGACTAAGGAAAATTCTTAAGGATATGGGAGTACCAGACCACCTTACCTATCTCCTGAGAAACCTGTATCTGGGTCACAAAGCAACAGTTAGATCCAGACATGGGAAAATTGACTGGTTCAAAATTGGGAAGGGAGTACAACAAGGCTGTATATTGTCACCCTGCTTGTTTAAGTTATATGCATCATTTAATTTATTTAATATCATGCAAAATGCCAGGCTGGATGAATCGTAAGCCAGAATCAAGATTGCTGGGAGAAATACCAACAACTTCAGATATGCAGATGATCCCACTCTAATGGCTGAAAGTGAAGAGGAACTAAAGAGCCTCTTGATGAGGTTGAAAGAGAAGAATAAACAAGCTGGCTTGAAATTCAACATTAAAAAAAAAAAAAAAANTTTTTTTTTTCCTAATCTTCAATAACTCCAAATAGATATAAAAGCCACTTTATGGCCTGATGTTTCAAGATACATATAACCTAGATGTAGATTTCTTTGAGAGCCACTCCAAAATAAGTACACTTAAGCTATAACTGTGTGTTTGTCATTCATAATAGAAAATTATGTGGGTAGCTTTCATTATAGATGGGTAAATTTAGATAAATGAAGTGTGTCAACTCAGTAATTACTAAATGCTATATGTGAAGCAATTAAAGCATGAATGCTTTTTAGACACTGTTGTAGCTACAGGCAATTTTTTCATGAATTGTGCTTCAAAACAATAAAAGCTTCTTTATTGTGCCCATTCTTCAGGAAACATTCTCTTGATATCTCCAGTTTTCTTAAAGAGACCTCTAGTCTTTCACATTCTATTGTTTGCTTCTATATTTGTGCATTGTTCATTTAAGAAGGCCTCCTATCTCTCCTGGCTGTTCTCTGAAATTCTGCATGTAGTTGGGTATATATTTCCCTTCCCCCCTTGACTTTCCCTTCTCTTCTTTCCTTAGCTATTTGTAAAGCCTCCTCAGACACCCACCTTGTCTTTTTGCATTTGTTTTTCTTTGGGATGGTTTTGGTCACTGCCCCTGTGGAATGTTACAGACCGCCTTCTATAGTTCTTCAGGCACTCTGTCTACCAGATCTAACCCCTTGAATCTATTTCTCACTTCCGCTGTATAATCATAAGGGATTTGATTTAGGTCAGACTTGAATGGCCTAGTGGTTTTCTCCACTTTCTTCAGCTTAAGCTTGAATTTTGCAATAAGGAGCTGATGATCTGAACCAGTCAGCTCCAGGTCTTATTTTTGCTGACTGTATACAACTTCTCCATCTTTGGTTGCAAATAACATAATTAATCTAAATTTGGGATAGAGTCATCTCTTGGGTTGTAGGAAAAAGGTGTTTGCTATGACCAGTGTGTTCCCTTGATAAAGTTCTGTTAGTCTTTGCCCTGCTTCATTTTGTACTCCAAGGCCAAACTTGCCTGTTACTCCAGGTAACTCTTGACTTTCTACTTTTGCATTCTAATCCCCTTTGATGAAAAGGATATCTTCTTTTTGGTGTTAGTTCTAGAAGGTCTTGTAGGTCTTCATAGAAATTGTCAACTTCAGCTTTTTGGGCATCAGTGGTTGGGACATAGACTTGGATTACTGTGATGTAGAATGGTTTTCCTTGGAAACAAATCAAAATTATTCTGTTGGTTTTTTTTGGTTGCACCCAAGTACTAGATTTCAGACTTTTGTTGACTATGAGGGCTACTCATTTCCTCTAAGGCATTCTTGCCCACAGTAGTAGATATAATTGGTCATCTGAATTAAATTCAAGCATTCCCATCCATTTTGGTTCACTGATGCCTAAGATGTAGATTTTCACTCTTGCCATCTCATGGTTGACCACATCCAATTGACCTTGATTCATGGACCTAACAGGGGCTTCCCAGGTGACTCAGTGGTAAAGAATCCATCTGCCAGTGCAGGGGACACAAGAGATTCAGGTTTAATCCCTGGGTTGGGAAGATCTCTTGCAGGAGGAAATGGCAACCCACTCCAGTATTCTTACTTTTAGAATCCCACGGAGGAGCCTGGCAGGCTACAGTCCATAGGATTGCAAAGACTCAGACACGACTGAGCAACTGAGCATACACGCATGCACATGGACCTAACATTCCAGGTTCCTATGCAATATTGTTCTTTATAGCATTAAATTTTCCTTTTACCATGAGACACATCCACAACTAAGGGCCATTTCTGCTTTGGCCCACCCACTTCATTCTTTCTGGAGCTATTAGTAATTGCCCTCTGCTGTTACCCAGTATCACACCTTCTGACCTGGGGGTTCATCTTGCAGTGATCTTTTAGTCTTTTAATACTGTCCATGGGATTCTTTAGGCAAGAATACTAGAGTGGATTTCCATTTCCTCCTCCGGTGGACCATGATCAAGACATAAATGGTAAGGACCTAATGGAAGGGACTAAGAAGAGTTGTCAAGAATACACAGAATAACTGTACAAAAAAAAGTCTGAATGTCCTGGATGACCATCATGGTGTGGTCACTCAAATAAAGCCAGATATCCTGGAACATGAAGTCAAGCAGGCCTTAGGAAGCATTGCTATGAATAAAGCTAGTAAAGGTGATGGAATTCCAGCTGAGTTATTTCCAATCTTAAAAGATGTTGCTGTTAAAATGCTGTACTCAATATGTCAGCAAATTTGAAAAACTCAGCAGTGGCCACAGGACTGGAAAAGTCCATTTTTATTCCAATTCCAAAGACAGGAAATGCCAAAGAATGTACAAACTACCACACAGTTGCACTCATTTCACATGTTAGCAAGCAGTGAAATGAGAACTTCCAGAAGCTCAAGAGGTTTCAAAGAGGAATCAGAGATCAAATTGCGAACATTCGCTGGATCATGGAGAAAGCAACAGAGTTCCAGGAAAACATCTACTTCTCCTTCATGAACTTCACTAAAGCCTTTGACTCTGGATCACAGATGACTAAGGAAAATTCTTAAGGATATGGGAGTACCAGACCACCTTACCTATCTCCTGAGAAACCTGTATCTGGGTCACAAAGCAACAGTTAGATCCAGACATGGGAAAATTGACTGGTTCAAAATTGGGAAGGGAGTACAACAAGGCTGTATATTGTCACCCTGCTTGTTTAAGTTATATGCATCATTTAATTTATTTAATATCATGCAAAATGCCAGGCTGGATGAATCGTAAGCCAGAATCAAGATTGCTGGGAGAAATACCAACAACTTCAGATATGCAGATGATCCCACTCTAATGGCTGAAAGTGAAGAGGAACTAAAGAGCCTCTTGATGAGGTTGAAAGAGAAGAATAAACAAGCTGGCTTGAAATTCAACATTAAAAAAAAAAAAAAAACTAAGATCACAGCATCTGATGCCATCACTTCATAGCCAATAGAAAGGGATAAAATGGAAGTAGTGACAGATTTTTATTTCCTTGGGCTCCAAAATCACTGCAGATGATGACTGCATCCATGAAATTAAAAGACACTTGCTCCTTGGAAGACAAGCTATGACAAACCTAGACAGTGTAAAAAAGTAGAGACATCACTTTTCCAACAAAGGTCCATATAGTCAAAGTCATGGTTTTTCCAGTAGTCAGGTATGGATGTGAGAGCTGGACCATAAAACAGGCTTGAGTGTGAAAGAATGGGTAGTTTCAAAATGTGGTGCTAGAGAAGACTCTTGAGAGTCTCTTGGACTGAAAAGAGTTTAAACCAGTCCATCCTAAAGGAGATCAGTCCTGAATACTCACTGGAAGGACTGATATTGAAATTGAACCTTCAGTACGTTGGCCACCTGATGAGATGAGGCAACTCATTGGAAAAGACCCTGATGCTGGGAAAGAATGAAGGTAAAAGAAGAAGGCGGTGGCAGAGGATATGGTGATTAGATAGCATCACCGACTCAACGGATATGACTTTGAGCAAATTCCGTGAGATAGTGGAGGACAAAGGAGCCTAAGATGCTGCAGTCCATGAGGTCACAAAGAGTCAGACACGACATAGTAACTGAACAAGAACAACATTGTTAAAAGTAAGTTGAAGGAGGAAAAATGGTGAAGATATCCTAGGACTCATTCTACTTCTAGGAAGATTGGATTTTACCCTTTGGTACCAAGGGTATAACAATGAGATGATTTTTATAACAACATTCTCTTTCACTCTGTGCTTAAAAGTGTACTTAAGAGTATAACGGAGGCAAGGATACTGTACTTTTCTTATATAAGACTAAGCTATGATTTAGCAACTAAGCAAGACAACAACCCAGAATTCATATATTACATATTAAAATATACCCTTTTGACAGCCCTAATATTAGACCATTTCTCAAAACCAGGAAAGTTTGAATTCTCTTACAATGAACAAAATATAGCAGACATAAACTTTGGGCATTAAGGTGGTTACAAGCAATAGTCACTTATAGATGGTATCCTAAAGCGAGTTAATCAATACTCTCTTTTCTCTCTAAATATGTTGCAGTAAGATCAAGCCATGCATTCATTTTGTTAAGCTCAGTGAATTCTCATCAGTTCTGGGAACTACCAATTTTACCTATATTGATATTTGGCTCCAACTTAAAATGAAAAATCAATATTTTAATGAAAGAAATGTGTCTTGTTCTTTAAATATGTCTCCCCTCTCTCTTTCTCATTTCCTTTTCTTTCCTCCCTCCCCTTCTCTCTCTGTCTCCCTCTCTCTCTCTCTTTCTCTCCCTCCTTTCAGTGAGGAACATTTTGTCCCCAGGGTGATATAGTTCTAAATGTCAAGGACTGGTGAAGTCCTACCTAAAACATAGCAACAACTAGCATCTGTTTGGCTACTATTCTTAAACCATTCACTGGATGCTGGCCAGGTTCTAAAGATCTGTCCGTTTTGCTCACCATTTGGTTGTTCCTTGTCAATGTTATTTCCATTAAGTAATAAAGGTTTGGAGTTAAAACAATATGAGACATACGCCAAGAGACTATACATTTTCATCCAACCTCTGATTTTTAACGTGGGGCATGTGATTCCCCTGAGTGAAGCAACATTTCCCTAGCCTACATTTTATTAGGCTGAATATAAACAAAAGTGAAAGGCAAGCATTCTAGGCATATTCTTAAAGAGAAAAGCCCCTTTCCCATTTTATTCATCATACATTCTGAAATGAGACCATACCAGCTGGATCTTAGGAGCCATCTTGGGTCGTGAAGTAGGAGAAATATTTTGAGAATGATGAAAAAAAGTGGGTATAAAGAAACTGGGTCTCCGATGAATAGTTAATTGTGGTACCATACCAGCCCGTGGCTGCTTATCACTGTGAGAGGAAAACAAATCTCTGTGTTAATTTAGCCCTTGCTATTTGAGGATTTTAGACACATGCAGCCAAACTTATTCTAATTGACACAAACATAAAAGTTCAATGAATGTCTTTCTTTTGTCTGGATGTGGAGTTTCCAGTATCCAAAAAATGAGTACTCTTAAAAATATATATTCCATTGTACTTGTCACTGGATTAAATTAGTCCTTTCTGGTCACCTCCTCTCAATTCTATTTAATACTTCAGAATGTATTTCTAAAATAATTGAAAGCAAAAAATGCATTTTTTGAAACAGAAGGTAATTTGTGTGATGCTGATATCATTACACGTATAGATTCACACATCTCAAGACTACCCTAGATTTATTTAGTATTCTGAACAATACTCAATTCATTATATGCCATCACAAATACCTATTGCAATTCTAAATGTAACCCAAATATCTCCCACATGAATGTCTTCAAGAACTCTAGTCATCCTGAATAACATTCTCCTTTCCTGAATAAACAAAAGAGCTCTAGTCCTAGGCATCCCAGGGATAGCAGAGTCAAACCAGTCCCTGGAGCCTTGATGTTCCTCTTCGTCTAACTCTCTCCAGGTTCGTGCCTCCAGGGGCCCAACAATGTGGTGTGTGTTGCATGTCCAATGGCCAGTCATACGCACCACAGAAATATCTTACTGCCCATCTGTTTTACTCTGGCCCCTTTTCCTGAAGATGTCTCTCGCTTCTTCATTCTCTTTTCCTCATTTTCTGGGTCCTGGGACATCACCTTCTTTTAGAGCTCTCAAAAGATTATCCTCTTGGGGAGAGGAATAAATCAGGAGTTTGGAATTAATAGGACTTCTTATATATAAAATAAATAAGTTACTATATATATATAATATAGGTAAACAAGGACCTACTGTAGCGCATAGGGAACTATTCAATACCTTATAATAAACTATAATAGAAAATAAACTGAAAAGGGGTATTTACTGTTGCTGTTGTTCAGTCACCCATTTGGTCACTCTTTGCGACCCCATGGACCGCAGCACGCCAGGCCTCCCTGTCCATCACCAACTCCCGGAGTTCACTCACACTCATGTCCATTGAGTTGGTGATGCCATCCAACCATCTCATCCTCTGTCATTCCCTTCTCCCCATGCCTTNTCTTTGCGACCCCATGGACCGCAGCACGCCAGGCCTCCCTGTCCATCACCAACTCCCGGAGTTCACTCACACTCATGTCCATTGAGTTGGTGATGCCATCCAACCATCTCATCCTCTGTCATTCCCTTCTCCCCATGCCTTCAATCTTTCCCAGCATCAGGGTCTTTTCCAAGGAGTCAGCTCTTGGCATCAGGTGGCCAAAGTATTGGAACTTCAGCTTCAGCATCAGTCAGAAAAAGAGCATACATAGACGTACACCTGAATCACTTTGCTGTACATGTGAAATTAGTACATTGTAAACCAATGGCACCCCACTCCAGTACTCTTGCCTGGAATATCCCATGGACAGAGGAGCCTTATGGCTGCAGTCCATGGGGTTATGAAGAGTCAGACACGACTGAGCGACTTCACTTTGACTTTTCACTTTCATGCATTGGAGAAGAAAATGCAACCCACTCCAGTATTCTTGCCTAGAGAATCCCAGGGATGGGGGAGCCTAGTGGGCTGCCATCTATGGGGTCGCACAGAGTTGGACACAACTGAAGCGACTTAGCAGTAGCAGTAGCAGCAAATCACCTATACTTCAATTAGAGAAAAAAAAGAGAGACATTCCTCTAATTCCAATTACTTTATTTGCAAATCAATGTAGACCTCTCTGTTGTAATCCTAAATCATAGTGCGGGTCAGAAAGGATGAGGGAAGAGGAGAGAGGGTCTATAGACTTTTTCACAATCGAAAATTTCATCAACATAATGAAGACCAAACTCAGATATGAGAGACCTTTATTTATAAATAGATAGAAAGCTATAACTTTATAAGTAAGAATTTAAAAGTTAAAGTATCCATTTTTCTTAACTTTAGGCCAGGTTGGACTGGAAGAAACACAAGCTGGAATCAAGATTGCCGGGAGAAATATCAATCACCTCAGATATGCA
>SJYV01055044.1:0-24183 GCA_006410875.1 Neotragus pygmaeus
AAAAACAAAAACAAAAAACCTCACATAGGTGGCCTTTCAAGCTGTGGGTAGGATTTGCAGGATGTTCTAACAGGAATTCAGAGGCCTTGCCTTGAAAGGTAGATCCGATTCTTCAAAGCAATTTAGTCTGAACTATTCAGCCCACAGGGTGGTGCAGTGGTAAAGAAACCGCCTGCCAATACAGGAGCCAAAGGGAGACACAGGTTTGATCCCTGGGTTGGGAAGATCCCCAGAGGGGGAATGGCAACGTGGACTAGTCTTCTTGCCTGGAGAAGTCCATGGACAGGGGAGCCTGGTGGGCTACAGTCCACGGGGTCGCAAAGAGTCAGACACCATAGAGCAAGGACGCGTGGATTTAGGCTATCAGCCTTGAGTTGCTCAGATTCTCTCTCTCATTATGGATTTGAACCTGCTGCACAGAGAAAAAAAAAGTCTCCTCCCACAAAGAATGTTGTTTCTGGACACCCGGATTTACGATTGTCACCTCCCAGCCATGCCTTTTCAAAGGATTGAGACTAGGCTGGAGCCTTTTTACATAAATGCAAATACAATGATTACTTATGCATTTCAATACATCCCCAAATGGTAAAGGACAATGCCACGGCACTCACAATAACAAGGCCTCCCTTTTCTTGCCCCACTGAGCTCCAAATGTTCCTTCATTAGTGTGGATTTGATCACAATGCTCTTTGCCACCACAGCTTCTATTCTGAAACCCAAGGAGGTCGCAACTGCTGTATAATATATAATTATTAACCTGCATCAAGCAAATCGGAGTGGCTCAGTATACTGTTTTCCTACTAAATCTGGTCCCTCAATAATAACCTTAATTATTGTGCATGGACAGAACAAGATTTGTAGAGTACAGAAGCCTGAAACTGCTGTGGCAAAGTCATTACCATCTGCGGCTACAGTTCCATACAGAAGTCAAACTGGAAAATGTGAGAAACTGCCTAACTCAAGAGTTGTATTTTGATAGGAGAAAACTGGGAGGATGATTTCTCATCTGTTTGGATGAACAAATGTACACATCTAAAGAATCAGCTGTTAGGGACCAGAATGGAGTGGGGGCGGAGGCGGGGATAGGAATAAGGGATGCATTTTTCCCTGAAAAGGGGTTTGTCAACAAAGCAAAACCAATGTAAGTTAAAAATGAACACTCTGCCCTTGGAAAACCAAATTATGCAAATCCATCCACTTTTACCTAGCTCCTGCTTCTCTGCACTGGCGAACTTTTCAGTCAGGGGACAAAGGCACAGGGGGACTTTGTAATCCTCTGGGTTAGGTGCTGAGGTTACAGAAAATCACCGTCAAGGAAACTAGCCTGGATTGGAACCAGATACATCAGATTTTTTAAAAAACCACTGGAACAAAAAAAATTAAAAGTGTGAAGTAGGACAAGCATCAGACTCAGGCCACTGCTCAGTGGGGCATTCAGATGCAATGTAACAGCACAACAACAAAAATGGCCCCAAATCAAATGAGTTTACCTGGAGGTATGTGCATATTTCCTATGTTTAATATTCATGCTGGACTTCCCTGGTGGCTTAGTGGTTAAAAAAAAAAAAATCCACCTGCGATGAAGGAGACACGGGTTGATCCCTGGGTTGTGAAGATCCCCTGGAGAAGGAAATGACAACCCACTCCGGTAATTTTTCCCTGGGTAACTCCTTGCACAGAGGAGCCTGATGGGCTACAGTCTACGGGGTTGCAAACGAGTCAGACCCGACTTAGTGACTGAATAACAAGAACAATAATAAAGTCAGGTAGGGATGAAGAGAGGTGTGACTTAGTCCCTCATGATCATCTGGTGCCCTGGAGTGGCATAAACTTTAAACCTGGGGCAGATGATGTGAGCAGCATAATTCAATGAACCTACACAAATATCCAATTATTGTACAGAAAAACTTGGTGTCTGATTCTTGAGCTGTTCTGGAAGTTCTCGACAAACACAGGATGCATGAGTAGCATCTAGGAATTGGCCTTGGGGTGGGGAATCTGGCTGTTGACAGATCAAGCAATGGTGCTGAATTATAAAATCAAACATTGACACTTGGGGGTTTACTACATCTGCCTCAAACGGAAGCTTTGGGATATGATGGAATAATAGAAGAGAAAGCCGTGTGAGATAGCAGCAATGGGTAAAAATTATTTGTGTGGCACCAGTGAACCCAGAATCTGCTCGCTTTCCAGCGATCCACTCTTACGACAAGCATGGTCTTGTGACGTGGCAGACTTGCAGAAGTACCATGTCATGATACGATGCTTACACTGTCTTATCTATTGTACACAAACCACCCTAGTCATCAAGGCAGTAATTAACTTCATTTTGAAGTTGCCTAATTACCATGTTTACTCTTCACACTCTCATCACATATTGGCTTATTTTTTAGAAAATATTGTTATTAGTGGTAACAGATAAAATAAATAAAATCTCCATATCTGGGCAAGATGAAGTTGCAGAAGACAATTTGTTATGTTACAGAGGCGGCCAGGCACAGGGAGAGGAGAACAGAATTGGATTCAGGAGAAACAACCTGAGTTGAAATATTGACTTGGCCTTTGTTTTCTCATCTGATAAATGAGACTAATGATACTGACCTTTACAGAGTTGTTGGGTGGATTAGAGAGATGAGATGCTTTATGTGATACTGTAACCAAGTTTGTGGCCCAGAGGTTCTTCTTAAATAGCTGTAATGATAATGATGATGGCTAATAAAAGCGGTTCATTAGGTCAGATTTTTGAAGCAAGATGTGTGAAAACTCACACACTAGGGTAATTCATCCAACTACAGTGTATTCAATCATGCTGATTAAGTCAATTAAGGAATGAGTGAGAAAACAGATGAATGAATACAAGGAAGATGATGATTTAAGGAATATAGCAGCATTGCTCATCACTAAACAATTCAGGTGTTGAACCACTGGTCCCAAAAAACAGTGCCTGGTACTCAGAATTTGTTGGAGGGAGATAAATAAAACATTTAAAAATATTCCCCAAAGGAATTTGCTGTGTCTCTAGGAACTCAAACCGGGGCTCTGTGTCAAACTGGAGGAATAGGATGGAGTTGGAGGTGGGAGGTGGAAGGTGGGAGGGAGGTTCAAGAGCGAGGGGCATATGTATATCTATGGCTGATTCATGTTAATGTATGGCAGAAACCAATATACTATTGCAAAGCAATTATCCTTCCATTAAAAACAAATTAAAAAGTATTCCCCAATGGGCAACTATACTCCAATAAAAATTAATTAAAAACAATAAAATTATTAATATTAAAAAAATAAAAACAAAAAACATTTCCCAACAAACATTGTTACACTGTGGAGCACCCTTTCCTGGCCATTTGCCCTCACCTCATTCTACGTGCACTTCCCTGGTGGCTCAGCTGGTAAAGAATCTGCCTGCAATGCGGGAGACCCGGGTTTGATCCCTGGGTTGGGAAGATCCCCTGGAGAAGGGAACGGCTACCCACTCCAGTATTCTGGCCTGGAGAACTCCATGGACTGTGTAGTCCAGAGGTCACAAAAAGTTGGACGTGAATAAGTGACTTTTACTTTCCACACTGTATGTGGAAGTATTTATCCACACGCTGCCCTTGCCTACCCACCCACTTCACTTCTCTCTGCCATCAGGGGCCTTTCCTCTGGTATTGCCCACACTGGGCGATGCACCCTCTTCTCAGTTTCCACCAAAGATAAGGAAGAGCTGGACGCTCTTTATAAGGACTTAGCCGTGCAGTGAGCTGCTGTCATGTAGGTACAAAAGAATGAGATGAGTCATCATTCCCCCAATTTAAGGGCTGGTCAGGTACCCAGTTTGTTGTGACCCACATGAAGGCTTTCGTCAATGAAGCAAAAGTAGATGTTTTTCTGGAATTCTCTTGCTTTCTCTATGATCCAGAAAACATCAGCAATTTGATCTCTGGTTCTTCTGCCATTTCTAAACCCATCTTGGTCATCTGGAAGTTCTCAGTTCACATACTGCTGAAGCCTAGCTTAAAGGATTGGTGATGGACAGTCCATGGGGTTGCAAAGAGTCAGATACGACTGAGCAACTGAACTGAACGGAGCTAAACTGAAGACCTGCAAAGAGCTGACTCATCACAAAAGATGCTAATCTGGTAAAGACTGAAGCAAAAGGAGAAGGGGACAGCCCAGAATGACTGCATCAGTGACTAACGGGCATGAGTCTGAGTAAACTCCAGGAGATGGTGAAGGACAGGGAAGCCTGGCGTGCTACAGTCTGTGGGGTTGCAAAGAGTCAGACACAGCTTAGCAGCTGAACGGCCACGGCAGCATGCACCTGGGGGACACCAAACAACGACGCGGCTTAGCCGTTCCTCTCCTTCGCGCTCCAGGTCATTCCTCTCTGCTCTGACGTGGCGGAAGGTGGGGCGTGCAATTAAATGGTCCTGGAGGACCTGTGAGAAGACAGCCTCAAACTGACTCCCCAGATGAAGCGGCTGCTGTCCCCCACCCCGGGGGGCCAGATACAGGGAGCCACCCCTCCCCCTACCTTCCTTCCCTCCTTGTAAGAGATGGGCGGGGGTCCAGGGAGCTGGACCTAGGTAGGTGCAGGCAAGGGGCCAGAGACTCCACAGAGGGAGGCCAGCCCCCACCTCCAGCTTCTCCCTCCCTCCAGGCACCCTGAACCTCAGCTCTGGGCGGGAGGAGTCCCCAACCTTCTCAGAGGACTTCACAGATGAAAGGCAATCAAATAAAATCCTTCCAAGTGGAAAAGTTAATACTCCCCACACAGTATTCCCGAGTCTGCCCACACAGAAAGCCAGAGTCCGACTTTGACATCGTCTATTTGCCTATATGTTTTAAAGGCTCTCTCCACCCTCAGCTTTGATGGGATGCTTGTATCTATACTGGATCTTATGTAACATTTCTGGAGCACTTTGCATTGAATAAATGGGGCACTGAACAGGAGGGGATGTTAACACCTTTAGTAGAAAATAAAAAGAAACACACTGAACTAAGTATAAGAGGATCTGGACAAGACACAGAATCTTCTTGAAGCCAAGATATCAACTGTGCAAGTTTGGGAACTTAATCGATACTTCACCTTTAAATTCTGAAACACTGACAGTGTGTTCTTCAGTTATTTTTTTTTTTTTTTAAGAAAACAAAACCAGCCAATGAACTAACAAACAAACCCCTAAACCTCTAGAATTTGCCTCCTTTTGTCTTTAGGAAGTAATAGAAAATAGGTCAGAAACTCACATCAACAGGGAGCTCTACACAAAGATATTTGCTATCAAATATTTAAATTAAAAAAAACCAAAAACCCGAACCAAAAATTGTTGGGTGTTTCTATGAGATCTTACTTTTGATTTAATCCCTTAAAACTGGAATAACAAAAAAAATATTTGTTAACTAATTTATGCATGCATGGGTGCTAATTTGCTTCAGTCTTGTCCGACTTGACTCTTTCCAACCCCATGGACTGTAGCTGGCCAGCGTCCTCCGTCCACGGGATTCTACAGCCGAGAATACTAGAGTGGGTTACATACCCTCCTCTAAGGGATCTTCCTGATCTAGGGATGAAACCCACATCTCTGTCTCTCACGCCTCCTGAATCAGCAGGCAGGCTCTTTACCACTAGTACTACCTGGGAAGTCCCAACCAATTTATGCTTGGAGTCAATTTTAAATATAAACATTGGCAATATAGATATTTTAATAAGAGTAAAAGTAGAAATTAAACTAATTTTTGCAATAATAACTAGCACAGCTAGAAGTGCAGGAACATGGTCTGATCTATTGCTGATAGGAGTGTAAACTGATACCAATTTAAAAGTCTTTGGAGAAGACAATGGCACCCCACTCTAGTACTCTTGCCTGGCAAATCCCAGTTTAATGGCTAAGATTAGTTGTTAACATATATACACTTGTTGTTTTTGTTCAGTCAGCCAAGTCGGGTTGAGTCTGTGCTCCCATGGACGGTAGCCCGCCAGGCTCCTCTGTCCAAGGGGTTCTCCGGGCAAGAATACTGGAGTGGTTGCCATCCCCTTCTCCAGGAGATCTTTCCAGACCAGGGATCAAATGCACGTCTCTTGCATTGACAGGAAGATTCTTTACCGCTAAGCCACCAGGGAAACCCCAAACATACACTGCTGTTTATAAAATAAATAGCTAGCTGTATAGCACAGGGAGTGTTATTCCATATCTGCTGTGACCTAAATGGGAAGGAAATCCAAGACACAGGGGATATATATACACACATATATAGGACTTCCCAGGTGGCGCTAAACAACCCACCTCCCAATGCAGGAGACATAAGAGACACGGTTTCAACCCCTGGGTGGGGAAGAGCCCCTGGAGGAGGAAATGGCAACCACTCCAGCATCCTCGCCTGGGAAAGCCCATGGACAGAGGAGCCTGGTGGGCTGCAGGCCAGTGGGTTGCAAAGAGTCAGACATGACTGAAGCAACTCTGCACGCATACACACACATAACTGATTCACCTTGCGGTACAGCAGAAACAGAACACTGTAAATCAGCTACACTCCAGGTAAAAAGGAAGATTCGTCATTAAGTTCAGAGTTCCAGAATATCCTGCCCATGGTATCAATGGTCTGATGTGGCAAATTGTTTGGAAGGAATCTACAAATGGGACTGTCACTCAGAATGTATATCAGGGAAAACAAAGATTAGGGATTTCATAAGCTCTGTTGCTGGGTACACCACCGCCCCTCACCTAGCTTCTCACCACCAAAGGGAATGGCTCAATTTTCATCATCCTCAGACCAATGTGATGACAATGCTGTCGTATTGTTGAAAAAGAAGAGGAAGAAGACAGAGTGGTGGGGCAGGCCAGGCGGGGGCTCTCAATGATGAAACATACACGGAGGATCAAACACAAGAAATGGTTTTCTTCAGCCTTCATAGGACTCATTGCTCGAGACCGGACGCTCTCAGGCAGACTTTATGACTTTTGATATTTTTTCCTGCAGGACATAAAATTAATTTGTACGTTGCTGCACAAACCCACACTTATTGTATCAAATGGAAAGGCACTTTCGTTTTCAGAAACCATCAATGAAAACTTTGTATGACTACCGGTGTCCTCAGAGAAAACTGAAAATCTGGCTTGTATGTATTAAGTACAAGGAGACACAGAACATTTGGCAAATTAATGAACAAATGTTAGGAGTGGTAAGTGTAGAATGAGTGAACATGTGAAGAGATGAAGTTAACATTTGTGTCCCATATTGAATAAATTCTTATCACGGATTGTTTACCCATAGGATATGCAAATCTTCTCCATGCAGGCTGGGACAGTTCTAGTAATCTGGGGTTCTTTGATGAAGAGGAGTAATTACATATTCTGGATCCAATTCTTCTAAACTGGAAAATCCTCATCACTTGGGGTGTCTGTCCCCAAAATTTTGTGATAAAGAAATTAAAAATTAATTTTTAAAAGGAGAGAGAGAGAGAAAGATATAGAGAGACTGAAAGAGACAGACTGCCTTCCAGTTTTCCCAAATGAAACTTTCCTATGGGGTCTCCTTAATTAAACCAATCTAAGGGACCGCCAAAGTAATCGTCCTTTAGAATGTTGAATTTTGCCCACTCTATCAGTTTCGGAAACTCCTTTGAGGATATTAATATTTAAAATTTTCTATCATAGGTAATTTTTTTGAAGAAGTTTTTTTTTCAACAAGTGCAGAGCAGAAATGAAATTGTTATTGTTTTAAAATACACTAAAGCATAGCACTATTCATAAGAAGGAAAATATGGAACATGCCAAAGTGTCCACCAGTGGATGAATGGATAAAGAAAGTGGAGTGTAATATACATATATACATGTATAGACTTCCTCGTGGTTCAGATGGTAAAGAATCTGCAGGAGATCTGGGCTCAATCCTTGAGTTGGCAAGATATCCTGAAGAAAAGAATGGCTATCTATTCCAGTATCCTTCTTGCCTGGAGAATTCTATGGACAGAGGAGTTACAAAAAGCTGGACATGACCGAGCAACTAACACTTTCAAAAGAATATTACCCAGCAACAAAAGAGGAAATCTTACCATTGGCTACAACATGGATGAAACTAGAGGGCAATATAGTAAGTGGCAGAAAATGAAGAAGAACTAAAGAACTTCTTGATGAAAGTGAAAGAGGAGAGTGAAAAATTTGGCTTAAAGCTTGACATTCAGAAAACTAAGATCATGGCATCTGGTCCCATCAGTGCATGGCAAATAGATGGGGAAACAGTGGCTGACTTTATTTTTCTGGGCTTCAAAATCACTGCAGATGATGATTGCAGCCATGAAATTAAAAGATGCTTACTCCTTAGAAGGAAAGTTATGACCAACCTAGAAAGCATATTAAAAAGCAGAGACATTACTTTGTCAACAAAGGTCCATCTTGTCAAGGTTATTGTTTTTCCTGTGGTCATGTATGGATGTGAGAGTTGGACTATAAAGAAAGCTAAGTGCAGAAGAATTGATGTTTTTGAACTGGGGTGTTGAAGACTCTTGAGAGTCCCTTGGACTGCAAGGAGATGTAGCCAGTCCATCCTAAAGGAGATCAGTCCTGGGTGTTCATTGGAAGGACTGATGTTGAAGCTGAAACTCCAATACCATGGCCACTTCATGCAAAGAGCTGACTCATTGGAAAAGACCCTGATGCTGGGAAACATTGAGGGCAGGAGGAGAAGGGGGTGACAGGGGATGAGATGGCTGGATGGCATCACCGACTCAATGGACATGGGTTTGGATGGACTCTGGGAGTTAGTGATGGACAGGGAGGCCTGGCATGCTGCGGTCCATGGGGTTGCAAAGAGTCGGACACGACTGGGTGACTGAACTGAACTGAACTAGTGGTAAGTAAAATAAGTCAGAAAAAGACAAATATGGTGTAACTTCATGTATATAGAATCTAAAAGACAAAACAAATGAGCAAACAACACAAAACAGAAACAGACTCATAGATACAGAGAACAAATGTGTGGTTGCTAGATCTGGGCGGGAATGGGTGAAACAGGTGAAGGGGATGAAAAAATATAAACGTCCAGTTATAAAATAAGTAAGTTATGGTGATGTAATGGTGATGTCATATACAGCCTAAGGAATATGATTAATAATATTGCTATAACTTTGTGTGGTGACAGATGGTTACCATACTTAGCATGGTGATTTATTAGTAACATATATAGCTATTAATTCACTATGTTAAACACCTGAAATATATATGCTCTGTTTTTTATGAATATACTATTGCATGCCAAGTATTCTTCAACAACAAAAAAATAAACAAAAAAATCTATTTTTCAATTAAGTTGATTGCATTTTATAGCTGAATACAAATTTTCCTACCTTTAAACATTAAAATTAAAATGAACTGATGTGTTCATTACTTGGATTAAACGAGGAACATGAAATTAAAGATTCATGGGATAGCACAGTTTAACATGTGTGATTAGTGGAAACAAAACATTTAAAATGTTAAAGTTGGAATTGGAGACAGGAAAGGGCTGGCAGAGATTTCACAGTGCAGTCTCAATAAATATTTCTTGGTTTGGTCTCATGAGCACTAAACTGGGACATCTAACATTTGAAAGAAATCAGCTTTGTTTTTGAGTCTCTAAAAAAGCAGTTTTCATCGTTTCTTCTGCTAGCAGACACCCAGCTGTTTAAATTCCTCTTTTTTCTTGTTGCCTTTGGTTACGTTCCCTATTACACTGCCCTAAACAGGTCACTTGCGAGCCCTGGAGGCTTGGGGGTGTCTCGAGCGACGCGTTCTCTGCTATCAGCCGCTTAGCTACATTGCGCATCCTTTGCTCCTTGTCCACGGATCAGTCCCACCAGGGCTCCAGTAGCGTGAGCTGTTCTTTTGATTGTCCTTCCATATCCTTTGTCTTTCCTGCTGCTCAAATCAGCACGCTAGGGACAGACTCCCAAGCTTTCAGCATCAGCGTGATTTTTGTCTCATGCTAGTGCTGTGCTTGTCTAAAACCACTGAGGGACCTCTCAGGCACAGCTCCTCCTTGGGCTTGTCTCTGCCTTTGGAGGACTATAGCCTGCAGGACATTTACTGATGTATACAAACAGGCATTTTTCCTCTATAGAAAGAGATGTCGTCGTCTGTCCATCTGTCCTAGAGACATATTTTCATTCATAGTTTGATAGACATTTTAGTCATATTGATGACTTGGACTATCTCTTTAATGTTATCTCTGTGCTGTATCTATATTTTAAAAAACCATTATCTTCCTAATACTAAATGTAACATTCTGTAACAAGTCTAAAATGCATGGCACATCTGAGAAATGCCTGGTTATGGAAGACTCTCCCTATCAGAAAGGGCTGGACCTCAATTTAGTCCTTTAAAAAACGCATCATGGGAATCCCCTGGCAGTCCAGTGGATAGGGCTCTGCACTCTTACTGCTGTGGGGCTGGGTTCAATAGCTGGTTGAGGAACTAGGATCCCACAAACCAGGTGGTATGGCCTAAAAAAGAGAGAGAAAAAAATAAAAGGAGTCTCATACTTTAAAAGCAAAAAGTATCAACTCTGTCAAATTATCAAGATCAAAAGCATACTTTGATCATTGATAGTAGACATAATCAAGTTTTTCTAATTCTATTTCAGTTCAGATTCATATACACGAACTCATGGGACTTCTGTCCCCTCCAGGGAACGTGAGTTCCACCTACTCTGAGACAGAACTTTTCACTTTGGAAAACTGATTTTTTTTTTCTTTTTCAAGATCTTCCTTTTAAAGTCTGGAGGCTGGTCAGTGTGTTACTTTCATCACTAGTTCTAAATTATTCATTTAACTAGTTCTGGTTTATATCCAACTAGTTCTGGTTTATTCACCCAGTAGATACTATGCTGTGCTGTGCTTAGTTTCGCGGTTGTATTCCGCCCTTTGTGACCCCATGGACTGTAGCCCGCCAGGCTCCTCTGTCCATGGGACTCTCCAGGCAAGAATACTGGAGTGGGTTGCCATGCCCTCCTCCACGGGATCTACCCAACCCAGGGATCAAACCCAGGTCGACCACACTGCAGGTGGATTTATTATTTTCTACCCACCAGGGAAGCCCAACAACTACTATTCTGTGTGAACTGTGTCATCAGATGAAGCAGTGGTTAACGATGATGAAAAGATAAAGCAGCCCCAATCACCACCTGAGGACATCAGCAGTGAGCTTCTAGCCGAACCTTGGGCAACAGATGACCGAAGGCCACGTGATGGAGGAAAGGGCCACATGGCCCCAGCACGTACAGCAGGGGGCGATCGATCCTCTGGAGGGAACTAGGGAGAGAGGCAGGCTCTGAGGGGAGAGCACCGGTGCCCAGGCAGAAAAGACAAGAAACACACCCAAGCTGATCCATTCTGTTGTGGTTCAGTCACTCAGCCATGTCTGACTCTTTGCGACCCCATGGACTGCAGCATGCCAGACTTCCCTGTCCATCACCAGCTCCCAGAGCTTGTTCAAACTCATGTCCATTGAGTTGGTGATGTCATCCAATCATCTCATCCTCTGTTGTCCCCTTCTCTTCCTGCCTTTCATCTTTCCCAGCATTGGGGTCTTTTCCAGTGAGTTGGCTCTACCCATTATATGGCTAATGGAGATTCAGCTTCAGCATCAGTCCTTCCAATGAATATTCAGGACTGATCTCCTTTAGGATGGACTGGTTGGATCTCCTTGCAGTCCAAGTGACTCTCAAGAGCCTTCTCCAACACCACAGCTCAAAAGCATCAATTTTTTGGCACTTAGCCTTCTTGATGGCCCAACTCTCACATCTGTACATGACTACTGGAAAAATCATAACTTTGACTAGACAGATCTTTGTTGGCAAAATGATGTACCTGCTGTTTGCCTGAGAGACACATGACAATTCTGTGTTCACTTTAATTTGTCTCTTTTCTCAAGAGATTTTATTCATCCTTTCTAACTTGCTCAGAGAGGTTTAATTTGATGTCACTCCTGCAGAGATTGGTTTCAGCCTCTGATACTGCTCTCACAGCGTTCCAGATATTTTGCCCGTAGCACTTACCACAGTTGAAATGTATTCATAATGAGTGTTTCTTTCTTAGCTCTCTATACCTTGAGAATGTAAAGCCTGAATGATCTGGAATTGTCTTGGGTCTAGATGATAAAGCTCATGAGCGCAGGAGCCAAGGCAGTCTCATTCACTGCATCTCTGGAGCAAAGCAGGAGGGGGGCACCAAGGAATGTGGCAACATGCTTAGCCAACAAACACACAATGACTGAGCGCACTGCTTGCTGCATGTCACAGCCTTGGGGTCTTTTAGCTCCAGCTGGTGTCGCCTATAGCTTACAGGATTGAACTTGCAGAAGAAATCACTTCTCCCAGGTCCTGAAGAGTCAGCAGAAGGAGGATTCCGAACCTTACAGACAAAGGACATGTGGCCAGAATCTTCCCTTCTCGAGGAGCCGGTGCATTAAGAAGCAAGGCATAGGGACTTCCCTGGCAGGCCAGTGGTTAAGACTCTGCCTTCCAATGCAAGGGGTTCGGGTTCAGTTCCTGGTTGGGGAACTAAAATCCTACAAGGATTATGGCCAACAAGCCAAAAACATAAGACAGAAGTAATATTGTAACAAATTCAATAAACACTGTTAAAAAAAAAAAGCAGCAAAGGATAATAATGGAATCAGATAGTTCTCATCAGATTTTGTATAGGAAAACGTCTGTCTGCAATGTGGGAGACCCGGGTTCGATCCCTGGGTTAGGAAGATCTCCTGGAGAAGGAAATGGCAACCCACTCTAGTATTCTTGCCGGGAAAATTCCATGGACGGAGGAGCCTGGTGGGCTACAGTCCATGAGGTCAAAAAGAGTCGGACATGACTGAGCAACTTCACTTTCTTTCTTTCTTTCATTTACTCAAAAACCTAATAGTCTTTTAAAAAACCACAGAGCAACTCCTTAGAGCCAGTCCCAGTTCATCTGGGCTTCCCAGGTGCCTCAGTGGTAAAGAATCCACCTGCCAAGCAGGAGACAAAGGCTGGATCCCTGGGTCAAGAAGATCCCTAGAGAAGGAAATAGCAACCCACTCCAGTATCTTGTCTATAAATCCCATGGAAAGGGGAGCCTGGCGGGCTACTGCCTGTGGGGTCGCTAAAGGGTCGGACACGACTTAGTGATTAAACACCACCACCCCCCACTTTGCCTCGGTCAGGATGTGATTCTTCTACTCTCTTTCTTCCTCACTGTCCTTGCTCACCTTGACCTCTGTCCACCTGAACTCTGCCCCTTGTTGCTGTCAAGCCTCTCAAGCCCCACAGCAGGAAATCACCTCTCTTCTTGGGCTTCACCTGGCACTTAATACTTCCTTGATGATATTTGCCAGAAAGTGGTATATCATAGCTATGAACTTGTCTCATTTCCCTGATGGACAGAATTCTCAGATGACCCTCAAGATTCTCACCCCCTGGTAGGCACACCCTCCATTATCTCCCTCCACCCTCCACTCCATGTGTGAATAGCACTTAGGATAGTGATGAGATGTTGCTCCATGATTATGACACATGAGATCACAGAGGGATTGTGCACAGGTTAATTAAGTCCTTAAACAGATTAAGTTATCAGAAAAGAGACTCTTTTTGGTGGACTTGACCTAATCAGGTGAATCCCTCATGTCAGAAGGGAGAGAGTCTCCTGATGAACTGAAAGACCAAGTCTCCATTTTGTGCAGGGGACACATTTAGGACCTCTAAATACTCTCTAATAACAGCCAGCAAGAACGGGGGAACTTCAGTCCTACAACCACAAAAGCACTGAATTCAGCCAACAGTCCTGAGTCTCAGAAGGGGTCACAGTTCCAACTGACATCAGTTTCAACCCTATGAGACCCTGGGCAGAGGATCCGGTTAGCCAGGGCCTGGACTTCTGACCCTCAGAAAACGTGAAACAGCAGATGTGTATTTTAAGCTGCTAAGTTTGTGGTCATTTGGTATGCTGCAGTAGACAAATGAAACACCCGTTCGATTCTAATTTTTGCCACACCATTGATTTCAAAGACTTTAGGGACATATTATATTGTACTTGGCTGTGAGCTATTTTGAAGACAATCCAAAGAACAAAATTAAATTATACCTGGTCTCTATAAACCATGTTTATAAACATGAAGAACTGTTAGCTGGACACTAAGTGGAATCTTGTGTTTTGTAAAGAGTCGAGAGATGTGAATCCGATCCTGGCTCTATCACCAAATAGCCAGTTGCCTTGAATAAGTCAAAGCCAAGTCAACTTCTTGGTAGGTTATCTGTCAGTATTAAAATAGCTACTTGTATTCATTTGAGGTGCTGAAGCTGAAGCACCAATACTTTGGCCACCTGATGTGAAGAACTGACTAATTGGAAAAGACCCTGATGCTAGGAAAGATTGACGGCAGGAGGAGAAGGGGATGACAGAGGATGAGATGGTTGGATGGCCTCACTGACTCGATAGAAACTGAGTTTGAGCAAGCTCCAGGAGTTGATGATGGACAGAGAGGCCTGGCCTTCTGCAGTCCATGGAGTTACAAAGAGTCAGACATGACAGGGTGTCTGAACTGAACTGATACTGCTGGTAAATTCTCATGCATCAGGGACTGCATGTATTCTATTTACAAATACCACCCTGCCATAGCCAGATATACTTTATGTTCATTTTATAGATGAAAATAGTGAGGTTCAGAGAGATTGGGTATAATAACCAAGGTTATGGGTTACTGCAGGATAAGGTCATAATTTGGAGGCTCTCTGTCTCACAGATCTGGGCTATTAAAGTGGGGAGTTAATGTAAGACCTTCTCCATTTGGGGCTTCCCTGATAGCTCAGTTGGTAAAGAATCCATGTGCAATGCAGAAGACACTGGTTCAACTCCTGGGTTGGGAAGATCTGCTGGAGAAGGGATAGGCTACCCACTCCAGTATTTTAGGGCTTCCCTTGTGGCTCAGCTGGTAAAGAATCTGCAGTGCAGGAGACCTAGGTTCAATCCCTGGGTTGGAAAGGGAAAGGTTACCCTCTCCAGCAGGGGCTTCCCTTGTGGCTCAGAGAGTAAAGCATCCACCTGCAATGCAGGAGACCCAGGTTTGATCCCTGGGTTGGAAAGATTCCCAGGAGAAGGAAATGGCAACTCAGTCTAGTACTCTTGCCTGGAAAATCCCACGGATTGAGGAACCTGGTAGGCTACAGTCCATGTGGTCACAAAGAGTCAGACACGACTGAGCTACTGAATGGCCTCTCCAATTGGATCATTTTAGAGATACAGACATAACGTGATTTCCACAGCACAAGGCCCTGAGAAGCCTCCTCCCTAACACCTAGAAATGAGTCACATCTAAGTTTCTGGCAGTGAAAATGTGTCCAGGTTTAGACAGTGACACAAACCCAGTGCCCAGGCAGGGAGACTGCACAGATTTAAGGACCTGTTTACTGAGAACAACAAAAAGGAAGTCAAGCATGAACTTTCTGAGCTTCAAAGATATTCTCTGGGCCCATTTGGGAATAAGCATAAATCTTCAAATTTATCCAAAGTTTAGCAAATTCACAATGACAAATGTAACAGTTCCTCTAAATTGAAGTTCATCTCTTGGCAGTTTTGGAGGCTTGGAGAAAATGCCAGCAACAAGGAGTTGGAAGGAAATAAATCTTTAGATTCCCTGAAAACATAGATAGTTATTATGGAAGACATATGGAGGATCCCATACTGTGCTGAAAAAGAAAATTTATAAATGTCAGCTTTGAGGCAGCAACGTTGGAAGGATTGAAGTGCTCCGCACTTAACTCTGATGGGCAAAATTATGCTGGTGGTATATGTTCCCATGAAGAAAGAATTCTTCTTAACCTGTGCTGTTTTTGGGAGGAGCGATGAGGATAGAGGAGAAGAAGACTTCAGAATTCAGAGCAAGAGGTTAGTTTTTTTGTTTTTGTTTTTGTTTTTAAATCAAAACAAGTAACATTTAACAGACTTAATTTTCTTGGGCTCTAAAATCACTGTAGATGGTGACTGCAGCCATGAAATTAAAAGATGCTTCACCCTTGGAAGAAAAGCTAGGACAAACCTAGACATCGTATTAAAAAGCAGAGACATCATTTTGCTGACAAAGGTCCATACAGTCAAAGCTATGGTTTTTCCAGTAGTCATGTACGGATGTGATAGTTGGACCAAAAAGAAGCCTGAGCACCAAAGAACTGATGCTTTCAAACTGTGGTGTGAAGCAGACTCTTGAGAGTCCCTTGGACAGCAAGGAGACCAAACTTGCCAATACTAAAGGAAATCAGCCCTGAATACACATTGGAAGGACTGATGCTGAAGCTGAAGCTCCGATACTTTGACCACCTGATGCGAAGAACTGACTCACTGGAAAAGACCCTGATGTTGGGAAAGATTGAGGGCAGGAGGAAAAGGGGATGACAGAGGAGGAGATGGTTAGATAGTGTCACCGACTCAATGGACATGAGTTTGAGAAAACTCTGGGAGATGCTGAAGGACAGGGGAGCCTGGCACACTGCAGTCCATGGGATCACAAAGAATTGGACAAAACCGAGTGATTGAACAACAACAGCAGCAGCAGCATTTAAAATTTCTCTACTGTTTAAAAAAGATGCTGAGAAATGGGAAGAAAAATGGACCTCAATATGGACACTGACAGCAAGTGAGTTGAGCTCATCTTTACAGTACAGTCAGTATAACACCTTCTTCTGGGCTCATAGCAAGGACGAATGAGGTACTGCCATCCAATCCCACTCAGCGAGCATGAGCCATGGTCCCCCTGACAGCCACAGGCCCTGAGGGCGCAGAGGAGACCATGGTCCAGTCTTTTCCCTCCATGAGTTTTCAGATGCTCCTGATTTATGAAAGGAATTTATAAACTGCAAACCATGATCAGAACGATTGTCATTTGCACTCATCCACCAACCCAGGAGGTTACTGTTGGCCACAATTGAAAAACATCAAGGCAAGAATCACAAAGTATCTCTCTCTCTCTCTCTCTTTTTTTAGCAAATTGGAAGATCAGAGCTAGAATTACTTTGGCATAAAAATTGGAATTGGTAACTGTCTTCTTTTTTAGGCAAAACCACAGCTAATATTGGAAGATCTTGATTTTTTTCCCCCTTTCCAAAGGGAAAGAAGTAATAAATAAAACTGGAATGCAAAACCAGGGAAAGTAGGAAGAGAAATGGTCTCATACACACTTCTCTTTCCCTGGGGTTGGGTCTTCTCTTTGCTCCCTGGAGGTTCTGAGAGGGGATGGTGCCAATTAAACTGCCCAGTCAGACTTCTCAGGTGGCACAGTGTATGTAACGAATTCTCCTGCCAATGCAGGAGATGCAAGAGATGTGGGTTGCATCCCTGGGTCAGGAAGATCCCCTGGAGTAGGAAACGGTAACCTGCTCCAGTATTCTTGCCTGGGAAATCCCATGGACCTATGAACCTGGTGGGCTATAGTACATGGGGTCACAAAGAACTGGATGTTAGAGCGTATGTGTGTGTGTGTGTGTGTGTGTGTGTAAAGCACACACACGGTTGGCAACAAAGCCCAGAGTTGAGAATGGAGAAAATACAGTTGGAAGCATCAACTGTCAACCGATGCAATGGGACCTCAGGAAATAAATTGTGAACATCTATTGAGAAATATGTGACTTCTCAGAACTTCTTAACTAATGTCACTGAGGCAATGTTGAAGAGGAGTCTGGATTTAATAGATCTTTTAATATTTTCACAGCTGGGCCTGCTGGCATGGAGCTAGTGGGCCATTTTCTTAACTAAGGTATGGTGCTGGTCTGACATTAGTTTAACAAGGTAATTATCAAGTGAAGAATAGCAGGCGCACTGCTGTGAACCTGAGTAATAACGCTCATAATTACTGATTTTGGGCCCATCTTTTTAAAAAAATAATAGAGCCCTATGTACTAAAGCATTTTATAGGAAATACATTCAGGTACAGTGTCTAGAAGTGCGGGGAACTATTAAAGATGTAATTAGCAGTTTATTTACATAATCAATCAAATACCCTATATCATTTCTCTTATGGTCCTATTGAAAAGAAGCAAATAAGCGTGGGAACATTAAGTTAGGTTGGGAAGTTCCCCTGGAGAAGGGAATGGCTACCCACTCCAGTATTCTTGCCTGGGGAATTCCAGGACAGAGGAGCCTGGTGGGTTACAGACCATGGGGTTGCAAAGAGTCAGACACAACTGAGCAATTACCACTAACATGCAGGCAACCTGGAAAAGTTGATAATTATTATTATTTTAAAGCTTGAAAGTTGAAGTACCCTAAATGCCTCAGTTGAAAACTGAATTAAGTGCTATCGACTTTATCAAATGCTAGCACTCCTTCACATGTATGATGTGACAAACATTTCCAAGGGAAGTGTTTCTTGGGCAAATACATCTCTCAGGTAACTAATGTCAATCTTTGGAATGTATTCAAAGTTTGCATTAATTCTGAAACAACACACAAATAGCCTTTTATTGAGAAACATCTTAAGTGGTTGATTTTTATCTGGAATATGAGAGCAACATGGAGATAGCATATATGTCTGTGAGGCAATATCCTCTCCAGCATTACTGACTAAGCTTCCCCATAATTTGATTTTAGAACTTCCGTCTTTCCATTGTCCTCAGTATAAGTAACCCATTCTCGCATAGCAAATGATGTGTTTTTCAAAGTTAAAAAAAAAAAGACAATCAAATTCCAAATCAGATTATTCAAAGGTAGGATTGAGTAAGACACATATATTTTGAGAAAAGTCTTTAACAAGTAATGTAATGCTTTGATTGCTGTATATAATATGGGGACTTTGTCTCATGAAAAGGGAGTGGCTTTATCCCCAGGCTCCCAGGTGATCTTCTTCCTCCTTCTACAGATCTTCAGAATGATTATTAAAGTTGATTGCTGTCAATTTCAAGTCCTCCTGACTTATTGAAAACCTAAAGATAATGCTGCATCAGGGAAGTTCTCATCAAAGAATACATTAAAGACAGCACCCACTGGGAAAGGACCGACTTCATAAAAATAAATAAGCACATTTTAATGGTTATGTGAAGTGAATTCTCTTGGAATGAATAATAAAAGCAAAATACAAGTAGGCACTAAGTTCTGTAAGCTCCTGAATTTAAATATTCCAAAACAACCACTTTGATTAAACAGTAAATAATGAAACACACTCCAATGGGTTATTTTGTCATGGAACCTCTATATTCTTAATAAAATACACATGAACATTGTTTAATACAGTTGTTGAAGAATGCTAATTTAACCTGACTTCAACAAATGCTTTATTTTATCCCATTTGCATAAATAAGGTGCCCTCACAACCTGCAAACATAACACAATAGTGAAGATGAAACTATACACTGGTTTGTTGGGGAGGGTGCTTCAAGTCAGCTCATGTCACTAAATAAGAGCTTCACACACCAGTATTGTACCAAGGAAATACTGCATACATTCCAGCTTAACACTGAGTTTTCAAAATGTTTTACGTTGAAAATAATACCAATGCTACATTTAGATGTAGAATCTAAAAATGTGATGGGGAGCATTAATAAGAACAGGTTTATAGGGTTTCCCTGGTGGTGCAGTGGTTAAGAATCTACCTTGCAATGCAGAGAACACTGGTCCCACCCCTGGTCTGGGAATATCCCACATGTGATGGAGCAACTAAGCCCCCGTACCACAGCTAGAGAAATGCCCTCATGCAACAATGAAGACCCAGTGCAGCCATAAATTAATTCATTATTTTTTTTAAAGAACAGGTTAAGAAACAGAGGCATAGGGCAGCAATAAGAAAAAAATCTACCTAAGATCTGCTAATAGGCAAATCTTAGAAGCAATAGCTCACTAGACTTTCAGCTCCTCCCAGACAAGAACTTTTGCTCATCCATCTTCTTATCACAAGGGCACAGGTATGTGACACGTGGAAAGTCCTTGAGAAAAGTTAAATAAATAAACAGGTATTTCAACTGCAATTGTGCCCAGAAAGATCCATTCAATAAGGAGATTTAAGTATGGTTGTTGAGGACTACTTATTCTATGAAATTTGATGACACAATCAGACGTACCAGGAAGGTTAGCAGATTGTGTACTGAAATACTCCACTAACCTATGGCCCAAAGCATTAAAAAAAAAAAAAAAAAAAAAGCAATTGATCCTAGTATTGTAGGTTGGGTAGATATTTTTTAAATTAATTTTTATTGGAGTATAGTTATGATGTTGCATTAGTTTCTGCTTACAGCAAAGTGAATCAGCTACATCGATACATATATCCCTCTTTTTTGGATTTCCTTTCCATTTAGGTAACCATAGAGCATTGAGGNAGCATTAAAAAAAAAAAAAAAAAAAAAAGCAATTGATCCTAGTATTGTAGGTTGGGTAGATATTTTTTAAATTAATTTTTATTGGAGTATAGTTATGATGTTGCATTAGTTTCTGCTTACAGCAAAGTGAATCAGCTACATCGATACATATATCCCTCTTTTTTGGATTTCCTTTCCATTTAGGTAACCATAGAGCATTGAGGAGGATTCCCTAAGCTATACCATAGGTTTCTCATTAGTTATTTATTTTATACATAGTATCAGTTGTGTATATATGGAAATCCCAATCTTCAATTCATCCCACGCCCCATTTCCACTGTGTTGGTATCATATGTCTGTTCTCTACATATTTAAAAGCAGAGACATTACTTTGCTGACTAAGGTCCATCTAGTCAAGGCTATGGTTTTTCCAGTGGTCATGTATGGATGTGAGAGTTGGACTGTGAAGAAAGCTGAGCACCGAAGAATTGATGCTTTTGAACTGTGGTGTTGGAGAAGACTCTTGAGAGTCTCTTGGACTGCAAGGAGATCCAACCAGTCCATCCTAAAGGAGATCAGTCCTGGGTGTTCATTGGAAGGACTGATACTGAAGCTGAAACTCCAATACTTTGGCCAACTCATGCGGAGAGTTGACTCATTGAAAAAGACCCTGATGTGAGAGGGATTGGGGGCAGGAGGAGAAGGGGACGACAGAGGATGAGATGGCTGGATGGCATTACCGACTCGATGGACATGAGTTTGAGTGAACTCTGGGAGTTGGTGATGGACAGGGAGGCCTGGCGTGCTGTGATTCATGGGGTCGCAAAGAGTCGGACACGACTAAGCAACTGAACTGAACTGAACTGATATCAGTTTTCTGGATTCCAAATACATGCGTTAATATGTGATATTTGTTTTTCTCATTCTGACTTCTTTCACTCTGTATGACTGTCTCTAGGTCCATCCTGATGTCTGCACATGGCACAATTAGGTTCCTTTATGTGGCTGAATAATATTCCATTGGGTATATGTACCACATCTTTTTTATGGGTAGATATGATTTTCATTTGTTGTTTAAAATGTTAAGTCTAAGTCTCAGTTCTGTTTATGGACAAACTTCCAAATTTCTCTGTGACATTTCTGTTACTCTACAATACAAAATGAGTCACTACAGCTAGAGATTGTGATGGAAGAAATATATTAAAACATGAGAAAAACTGTACGTGCAGTTAACATGCCTGTGGGTTAAATAATCAGTTCCCATGGATCATATTGATACTGTTTATGGACTTTCTGGTGGCTCAGCAGTGAAAAATTCAACCACAATGCAGGAGCCTATAGGTTTGATCCCTGAGTTAGGTAGGTACTATGGAGAAGGAAATGACAACCTACTCCAGTATTCTTGCCTGGGAAATCCCAGGGACAGAAGAGCCTGGCAAGCTATAGTCCATAGGATTGCAAAGAATTAGACACAACTGAGCAACTGCGCAGGCACACACTCTTGTTCTATCATCTGTCTAATCCACAAACACTTATTGAAAACTTAATCTTTGCAAGATATCCTGGTAGCATGTTTTCTGTCATGGCTTCAAAAAACCAAAGGTTTTAGAAGGTTGGAAAGACCCCTTTACCAGTCTTTCTCTCCTGGAAGCAGATTTGATCACCTTCTTCTTTATGCCCCAAGGACTCTGTTAGCCTTACACTTCCACTGTGGGGATATTATTGCACTGGAGTTAATCACTTATCTCCATCTCCCTTGTTAAACTGTAAGCTCCTTTCAGGCAGGTGATAGTACTCACTCCTGTGTGCTCAGTACCTGCCCAAGTGTAGCACAGTCAACTGTGGAAGGCCTGCAATATGGACTTTGGATTCAAAATCAGGCAGGCTTTAGCCTACTGCCCCCCACCACCACCCTATACCATGCCCCCACTGCTGAGGTGTTTTATTCCTTAGGTAAGACTCATGAGAACAGTTGCTGAATGTAAGCAGAGGCAAGACTCTTGTGCATAACAGGGCCAAGTAACACTCTTAGAGATCTTCCCATATAATGTATAGTGTTCACACTCCATTGGAACTACTCTGGAATTTTCTAGATTTCATATTTGAGCTTGAACTGGGGTCCTTTGGTAGGGCTGCCAGCTTTAAAAAAGAAAGACACGGGGCATCTAGTTAACTCAGATTGTTAGATAAACAAGTGATTTTGTAGTATTAATTATGTCCCATGTATTACATTTGTATACTTAGATTTTATCTAGCGACACTACCTTCAAGATGAGGAGTAAATTGGATGGGAAGAGGGCCAGGTAAGATGTTTCTTAATAGTTTTTTAATTGAGTAGAACATTTATCTTCTCCAGCTCCCTGACAAGAAATGCCAGTAGCATTACCTCTCCTTGTGACAATGCAAAGCTGGCTACATTCATCCTGTTACCCAACATGAGGTAGTGCCGTAGTGGTTTGAGAACAAAGGGGAAGCAAATGAGAATAGGAATATACCCATGAAACCAAGAGTCAAGAAATGTACATACCAGTACTTCATAGATATCATAGTCACACAGTCTCAAAAGTGAGACATCCTTGTCCATTTCTTGGCTAGAAACTCATTTAGACCTCTCAACCAAGTTCTTGAGAATAGTTATAGGTCTGACTTTCTTAAGATATATAATATTGTCAGTGAATTTTGTCCCCATGAGAAAAGATCCAACATTCTTCCTGGATTTCCTAACTGCTTGACTTATAAAGGGAAAATAAAGTCACCAAATCCAAAAGGTCAATTATAAACTTGAGGATAATTATGCTTTCAACTTAAATAGCACTTTAGGTAACACATTTTTCTGCCCATTATGTCATTTGATCGTTAGTGTGGTATTTCTTAGCAGATTAGTGAATGGGAGATATGCTGAATCTATTGCTATGACCAATTTGCATTTCTTGATATCATCAATTTGAAACCACAGATGAGAAAAGATTCAGGCTCATCTTTCCCTTCAGAAGTCTGTTTGTTCCTTCATCAGTTGTGGGCTTTCTCTCAGGTCTTTTTTAAAAATATATAACTAATCCTTGATTTTGCATTAACATTACCAGAATATTTTCTCTTTGTGCTACTTAGCAGATTGTGTTAATTTAAGGCAAGAGTTTTTCATTAAATGAAATTAAAAGTCAATGAAAAAAATAGTGATGTACTGCTTTCCTCTCAAGACTAACTACCCCACGATGACAACGCCTGGCAAAAAGCAAGAATTCAGTGCATTCTGAATGTGTGAATCAATGAACAAGTGAAGAGAAAAATGAACTTAATGAATGCCTGCTTAAGTAAATGAACTTAATTTACTCCAAATCTTGCCAGCCCAATAAAGACTTTTGTTGAAAAGGATAACTCACTAGAATTACAATTTCGAATACTAGACCTTTCCAGAAACGCTATAGTGCAGCTTCATCAGAGAATAGCATTTTCCTGAGTTACCTGAGGCAAAGACAATGATGTCATTATGTAACGGAAGTGCCACAATCATCCAGTAACAAACCCACTCTGAAGAAGTGCATTCCTTCCTCTCGGATTAAATTTTGAATGCACTCACAGTTCCCTTCCTTTCATTTGGTCCTCAGCAAACAAGATATAGAACCCAAAGGTGCCTAGAACAGAGGATGGCCCTCCTTGGTCTCCAAGCAAAATAAGGGGTGGGAACTTTACCTTCTGTTGGACAAGTGCCATCATTGTAATAGTTTGGCACTTGTTTATTTAAGTCACCATCTTCCATTAGTATCAACTTTTCTCCCAGTTGGTCATTAAATTCTCAAGGTTTCCCTATGGCAGACAAATTTGATCAAGCTTTGCCCAGAGCCAGAGATTTTCCTACTGGTGTTAAATGATAAAAAGGATAAAGGGAACTATCCTTTATATGTACGCCAAAGTGAAAGT